>CM034146.1:735697430-736297430 GCA_019776745.2 Taxus chinensis
ATGATTTCATCCCTATGCACAATGAGGATCCAAAATTACATATGAAGCATCTATAAGAGATTTCCATTAATTAGATCCCTCTGTAATACCAAGATCATCTTCTAGACCAATCAAAGAGATAAGTGCACTCATCTTCTCATGTCTTACTCTATTAAGCACATGCTTTAATTGATATATTTTTCTTAAATGTTTTATATGTATGTTTAAATTTGAATATTAATGGTTAACTAATAATATAAATAATACATCCTCTCTAGCCCTAACTTATAATTTAAATAACTAGAATGAACCATCACTTCCCCTACCTATGTTCGTTATCTTCTTTATTTTTTCAAGTTAAATCAAAAGGAGAAGAAAGAGAAGGTATCTCCCTTACTTAATCAACCACATGAATGACCAAATAAAGAAATAAAACCAATCATAAAGAACCAACTATGTTGTGGGAGCTGATCATAAAGAAAACCTCCCCTCTAAAACCCAAAAAAGGAGATAAATGCCAAGAATAGAGAAAAAATAAGGGGAAAGTACCTCCATCATTGCTTCATCCACCAAATAAATTAGGGCAACAAAGAAGGGCCAACCATTATAGTCAAGTCCACAAGAACCAACTGAGGAGAGTCTCAAACACCAATACCCATTCATCTCCTAACTTAGTATACGATGAAAGCTTCACAGGAGGAGAGAATCCTCAAAAAGAAGAAGGAACTTGGAAACATCACTTCCAAAAACTCATCGAGCCAACACTACATGATAGAGATGAAGGGAAAGAGTGATGTCCTCTTAACTCAACCATACTCACATCAACTTTATCTTTTCGCTTTGAACTCTTACTACAACCTACCATGCCTTGTTATTCGCATGACACCTTCAAACTCCACCTACCCAACATGAAAATGACAATGAAATGATGCCAAGATGCCCAAAAGTCCAACGATCAAATTCACTCCACTTCACATTGGTAGGTCTTAAGCCCACTAGTTACTAGGTCTCCCTATAGACTTTTCCAATCATAATTTTTGTTAAGGAGGTGATCATGGGATTTTGATAACCATTTAAGATACCCATTAAGGCATTCTATAACATATGAGGAAATTAACTACGGTTGTCTTGCACATAATTATTGTATTCATGGCTTTTATAGCCCCAATTAGGCCTAGTTTTAGGACTGTTATGTACAACAGAGGGAAAAAAGATTATTTAAAACTTGAAATCAATTTCCACACCTTTTAAAACCTTTCACCAACCTTCCCTATCAATTTCAAACTCCAAGAACATCAACTCTTCTGGGACTGGGCAGGATCAGTTTTTGAAAACCTTGTGCATGAAGCCTCCAAACGTGTGATCTGGTTATGAAATTTGGCACACCTCATCTAGAACAAAAACCCATCAAGAATATAAAATTTCATCAAATTTGGCTAGGTAGAACTTGATTTACACTGATGCCCTAGTTAGAGCCTAAAAACACAAAATTGGCTACAAAAACCTAAATTTTGGGTTTCAAATCTTGAAATAAATTTTCTTAGCCTTTTCTTAGCCTCATCTATCTCTGTTTTTTACCATCAAAAGGAAAAACTCATGCTATATTGACTGTCACTCCTCTAGCTTGCTGCCCTATCTAGGAAACTACTAGCATATCTAACCAAAAATAACCAAGAATGCAACTTAACACTGCAAATTTCTTCCAAATTCACACACATACATTATTCATGATGGAACATCTTCTTACATCCCTCCTCCATTTGAATTTTTTACAAAATGATAGATTTTACCTATTTTAGACTCCCTAAATCAACTCCTAGAATTGCTCAACAACTCCTAATTTGACTCAACCACTCACTAATCATGAAGATATGATAAAATCACTCTAACAACTCCTCCTAAAATCATTCCCATCAAACCACAAATGATGAAATGGACTACATGGCCTTATTCGAGCTATAACCACCCTTACCACCTCATTTTCACCTTCACACATATTTACAAACAATTTTACTTCCTCCCTCATTTTTACATACATTTGAAATTTGAACAACATGAAATGGAGGGAACACTACTTAGACTCCTAATTACATAATGCTAATGCCTGAGCTTATTGTAACTTGACTTCATTATTCAAACTCTTATTCTCCATGTTTATTCTTCTTCAAACATCATGAGTGATGCTCCTGTATCAAAGAGGAGCACTTATTGCTAACTTCGTTACAATTCTTGCTAAAGAAGTGTGCTATGGAGTTAGATACCAATACCCTTCAATTTCCCATGATACCAGCTTAACATGCGGTGAGTGCTTCCTTGAAGAAGAAGGAAGCCTGGGTAGAAGAGAAAGTCTACAAACACTGTCATCATAATCAAATCAATTCGAGACTATTGAATACCTCAAAAGAGATGAAGGGAGAAAAGGAGCCCAAACCACTAACCCAACCCTTGCCAAAGAAAATAGGCTACGGGACCTCCATATGATATCCTCCTTTAAAATAGAATTCAAGTCCTAACCTCTTCGAAAGATCACCAAGATGTATTGAATAAGGACATCAACAAAAACCACCAAACACTATCATCATAAACAAACCAATATGAGACTATTGAATACCTCAAAAGAGATACAAGGAGAAAAGGAGCCCAAGCCACTAAATCAGCCCTTGGCAAAGAAAATAGGCTAACAGATGGATTGATTGAATAAGGACATCTACAAAGGCCGCCAAAGAGAAGCCACTAAGCTTAGAGCCGTAGAAAGGAAACACTGGTCAACCCCATCAAAACAGAGGGAGAAAAAAGTTAAGTGGAAAAAATGTGGCCATTTGGGTAAGACCAAGTCAAAGACTACCCTGTCTACAAAGAACCCTTCCGCTCCATATGAAAACCTTTGCAGGATTTTAAACTCCAAGAATCAATTCCGAGACTGTTACTAGATTCTATATCCCACACAACTCCCTTATTAAATAATTGAAGTGGTGGGGTTGTAACTTCTCTTGCATCATCTATTCTCTTATAATTCACTTGCAAGCAACCGCCATTCTTTATTGCAGGAAAGATACTTTAAATTTCTTTGAGAAAGCATTGCTCACACTATTGTAAAAGAAACCGCGTAATGGCCCAGCCGACCTGCATAAATACCACAACTACAAACAATTCCATTATTCAAAGGCAATGTTGTACAAAAATGTGGTCATAGGAAAGGGGTTGCTGGTCGGTGGCAGACCTTTATGCCCATAAATATACGGTTGAAAAAAATTAATTATACTTTAAAACATTACATATGAGCAATATCTAATTCAGATGATAAAGCCAAAAAAAAATAATAGTAGAGTGAATTTTATGCATCATTTTTTTATTTGCTATCTTAATAGTCGAAATCGCTTCACATTGAAGAAGACCGCGTAGGTAGACCAAAGATAGAGGGGAATTAAGGCTTAGACAACTAGGCAATTGCCTAGGGTGCCAACATTTAGGGAGCGTCAATTTATTCATTTTTATCTTGGTTTTTATGAACGGTAGATAAATTTATCAACCATATATGTTAATGGCCACCCTTACATTCCAATTTGATTATCTTTGTTGAAAAGATTTTTTTTTAAAAATAAATTATATAAAAATTATGATATGAAACCTAGGTAATTACTTTTGTTAAATTTAATTCATACTTTTGTATTTTTAATACTTTGTATTGTTTTGAAGTCTTCTATAGGTTAGAAAATTAGTTGAAAAATTTATGCACTAATAGTTACAAATAAATTATTAGCAGTTTTTTTTAACAATTTTTCCTTATATGGTAAGGCATAACATATCAAGTAATCCAATATTTGGTTACCGCTATATATATATATATATATATATATATATATATATATATATATATATATATATATATATATAATGTTAGCGTAAGTATTATCTAGTGAGTTCATAATCTTTAATTGGACCTTGCCCAAAAATGATTCCAATCTTTCCTGAGAGGGTGGTGAGCAGGCTTGGATTTTGCAAGGTGTTTAGATGTTTTTAATCATTTTAGATGTCAAAATACGGTCACTTTTAAATTAGGACCGTCATGATTGTCTGACAAGATTATAATTTAAATGTCAAAATGACATGTATGTTACAAATTTGACTGTCAGTATATGTATGTATGTATGTGTATAGATAGATAGATAGATAGTTAGTTAGTTAGTTAGTTACTAAATTAAATATTTTATTTTATTTATTTATTTTGAAAATCATGTAAATATAATAAAAATAAAAATAGAAATTTGAAATTAAAGAAAATAGAATCTTACTATCTTTTATGAAAGAGAAAGTTAGAAACTGCAAGTGCAAACTAATAAAATCTTTCTATTTTTTGTTTGAGTTTTTACAAATTAAAATTAGAAACTAGTTCCATGGTTCCAATTTTCCTGGCTGCAAATTACAGAAATAAGTAGAGGACATAATTTTAATCAGAATAGAGCCCATAAATTTAAGATTAATAGATTATAAAACAACATCATCAGGTCACAAGTGTACATGTTTCTAAATATTAGAGGCAGAGCCATAGGGAAGTGCTGGATTTATCTGCTCATCAGAATTACTGACGGTCTTTGGCAATTTCCAAGCACCAGGTAACCCTCACCGGAATCACATCATTTTCCTTTTGATTCTCACTTGGGAAAACATCAAAATGATTTTTTCTCATTAATGATTTTGAGTTTTATTTGCTACGGTTATGAAGATTTCATTATAAATCTATTGAAATTTTCTTTTCATAATTGGTTTAAAAGAAGAGAATTATTCCAAGCCTGGTCCCGTTTATAATGTCGTTTATAATTTCAGGTCATAGACATCGATACAATCCATTTTAGTCGATAATATTTGCAATCTAACCTGCTACTGTTGGAACTTGGAAGCATTGAATTCCTTTGGGCTCTCCTAATTCACAAATTCCCTTGAAGCGGGTTGGAACTGGCAGTGGTGACAAACCCGTATTATCAAAACTCTTTGATTCCAGCCAAATGCCTACATTGCATTCGCATCATATTATTTATAATTGAGATTTCTTTTAGATCAAGGGAGGATAAAGCTCGAAGTATATTAGGCACTTGTTTAGGGCATTAGAATTTAGGAGGTGTTTGAGTTTAAATGTTTTTCTTATTTTTCATTATTTTTAGAATTTATCATTATAATGATGTAAAAACAAGGTGAGGGATTTTTATTTATTTTTTATAATTTTAGACAAAGGATTTCAAGCCTACCACGCTTCTACCCATGGATAGAATGTTATTTTATAATATTAGACACAAGTTTTAACACTTTTCTTTGGGCCCTTCTCATTTTTTTCATTCATTTTTATCATGATTTACTTTAAAATGATTTTCTTTTTTAGATACAAAATTTGTGATGTATTATTATAAAGAAATTAACATTTAAATTGATTTTGTAGGTTTTGAAAAATGTTAGAAAGAAAGAAAAAACAAAGGACAATCAACCAAATGTTTAAATGGTCAATTCCATCCCAAGATCTTCAAAATGAAGGTATTTTTGAATTTCGACCTAATATTGATTTGAACGAAGATCTTAATAAAGATATATAAATTATGGGAGGTGAGGTTGAAACAAATAATATTGTTGGCAAAGAGGTAAAACATAAATTGAAGAGAGTTTACATAGTAGAGTGGGAAAATAAGTATACATGGTTAAAAAAAACTATGCATGAGGATAAAACTTATATGAGGTGTGAATAGTGTGAGACATATGGAGCACCAAGTCCATGGGGAATTGGAAATGGTTGTACCATCATGCAAAAGGATGCAATTGTAACCCACGAGAAATCTAATGTTCATAAACTATCACAAGCAAAATGGGTATGTGATAAGCAGAAAAAGGTGATATCTATTACAGAACATATAACACAAATTGAATATTCTAACAAGCATAGAATTATTACAACCATGAAGTTGGCATATTGGGTTGAAAAACAAGATTTATCTTTGTCTACATATGACTCTCTTTGTTCACTTGTCATGTCATTAGATACATCATGTATGCCCAATAATAAAGATTATGCAACATATACAAACCGAAAGGCAACCAATTAATTTATTTTTTCTATATCTAAATATCTTGAAGAGATACATATCTTGAAGATGAATGAGAGTCCTTATATCTCTTTTATGTTAGATGAAAGCACTGATCGTAGCCTAGATAAACATCTTGTTGTTTATGCAACATTTCTGGATTCACAAGGATTGGGGTAGTCAGTCTCTCAATTCATGAAACTTATTAGTGTTGGTGATGGAAAAGGAAGAACAATTTATGATGCACTACAAGCTTTAAGAAATGAACGAAATATTTTGAACAAAAAATTGATAGTTGTTTCTACGGATGGTGCTTCTTCTATGGTGGGAAATGAAAATGGATTTGTGACCTTGTTGAAAGGGATGTGCCAAATTTAATAGTTTTTCATTGTGTTGCTCATCGTGAGGCATTAGCTACATCAAATGCTTCTAAATTGATACCAGAGTAGGTGTTCGTTGAGAAAGTGGCAAACAAAGTGTATTCATGGGTTCAAAATTCAACAAAAAGAACTAATGAGCTCATTGCATTGCAGGAACTTATGAAACTAGAAACTCCCCAGTGCCTTCAGATTCATGGAGTCAGATGGCTATCTAGGGGACAAGTCATTGAAAGGCTAGTGGCATTGATGCCTACTATATTGACATTGTGGAAAAGTGAGAAGAAAGAATCATGGTATGACAAGGCAAGAATATTTTTTGTTCAGTATTGTTTGCACATGCTTGATGACGTTCTATGTGAACTTAATAAGTTAAACAAAGAATTTCAAGTGAAGCACATTGATGTCACTTCCCTTGGAGCTACTATTGATGCCACTATTAATACTCTAAGGAGAATGTTTCTAAATAATAATTCATTTTCAAATGGTGCTTGTTACTTATCAAAAAATTTGGAGTCATCTCAGTTTGGTTATCTACAAATCACTGATAAAGAGGGAGTAGTTCACAAGCATGAATTTCTTTACACATCTATTCCTAATGCACATAGTGATATCTTAATACAAAAAAGCACCGATTCAGTCCTTGTATTGATGGAACATTACAAAGTTGCATACAACTTACAAAAGATTATGTTCAAAGACTGGTAGATTGTCTAAATGCAAGGTTTCCTGATCTTTCTATTTTTAATGCAGTGAAGTTGTTTAGTCACTCACACTATTCACATGATGTTTTGGTTAGAGAAAATAATTCAATGTGTTGGCTTGAAAAACTCTTCCAACATTTATAGCGGGTTGTTTGTAGTGAAGGGATGGACATTCCATCATTTGACATTGAGGCTTGTAAAAAAGAGTTGCATCAATTTATTGATACACTCCACTCAGGGTGTGAGGGATTTTCTATTAGAGAAGCATGGAGGGTTTTTTGTATTTCTAAAATTTGGAAAACCAAATTTCCAAACATGTTAAAACTATGGCAGAGTACACTTGTGATTCCTACAAGTACAACAACATGTGAACAAGGGTTTTCAAAGCAAAACCTGATTAAAGATATAAGAAGATCAAAGTTAGAAATTAGAACATTGGATGTGCTCATGCGGGTATCACTAAATGGACCCGGTCCTTCTATGATAGATTGGGAGAAAGTGTATGACATTTGGAGAGGGGAAAAACAAAGAAGGTCACAAAAATATTTTGTGAAAGCATGGTTGATCAATGTAAGTTTTAGCTCTTTGATAAACTCCTTTTATCTAAATAAAAATTGTAGTGATGTTTTATTTCAGATGATGTTTATATTCTACTAAATATCTAGACATAGTATGCATTTAATTTTATATTATTTATTTTAATTTCATTTTAGAGATTTATTTAAAGTTATTTTTTCAATCTTGTAGATGTAAAATTTTACTCAATTTTTTTGTATTTTGCCATAGTTATTATAAAAATAAATTTGAAATGCATATTATATTTTGAACGTCAAATGACATCCATATAATTTTTTAGACCGTCAAATAATATTATTGTGACATACATAACATTCAACGTCAAAATCCAGCACTGGTGGTGAGTAAGAAAAATGATTACAAACACAACTCTGCAATTTAAATAAACAAGATAAACTCAAGTTTTCTATAGTTTAATGTTAGAATATGCGTTCACTGAATGCGTAGGGAGTAAGTAAATTCAAACTTAAGGTAAAGGGTTCCTTATCTATGCGGTCAAGCAATTAGCTTTAGAGTTCATTATATAACACAGACCCCAACAAGCTATGAAATATAGTGAAAACCCAAAGGATGTTAAGCATGAAGAATACTTCTAGATTCATATTGTTGTTTATTATTCTGCAGATTATGGTCACCTTTTCAATGAGCCACCAATCCATGAACAGGAATACCAGTAGTGCAGAAATAGGAATATTGAGCAGTCCCAGTAACAACAGCCAAGTAACTGAATTCTCAGATGTTTCTTCCATGCTCTTTCCCTCTCAGCATACCAGCATAATGATGAAGAAGAAGAAAAAGAAGAAGTCCCCAGTAGCACCATCATTATTCCGACCATTTGGAGGTACAAGTAGGCATAGAAGAAATGGGGCATCTAGGCAAGCTCATGTAGATCCTGCACTTCTTTCTCTGGGTTTAATGTTTCTTTTCATTCTCTTAAGCTTTTGAAAGTGGGGTTATTTGAGAGATAATGGCACTTCAAATGTAATTGAGGTATAGAATTCCAGAGCAATAAGTTGATTTCCTATAGTTTAAGAAATAAGTTTTTGGAAAAAATGTGTAGCAAATGTTTTGATCATCAATTATACCCTGATTTATAAGGAAATAGAAGAGTGGACCTCTCTTGTTTATTCATTTTTTATTATCTTGAAGATGATTTAAATACATCAATTAAAATATAGCATTCAATATATTGTTATAGAAAAAGAATAAAGATAAAAGACGACATTAAATGGGTTGTGGTTAAATGGTGCATATGATGGTGTTAAAGATGTTGTCTAACCATCTAGTAAGTTCCAATCCCAAGAGATACCAATAAATAATAGATGAGGCTAAAATTATACAATGGGTAAATTTGACCGAATGAAAACCCCTTCGTCCTTCACTTTTAATACTCGGAATTTCGTGCAACTAATTCTTACAATTTCTAATCCATTAAAAAAACAAAGGACAATTTAAAGGCCATCCTCATTTTCTCCTTTCATATTGCCTTTGTGATTACTAAAACGTTATCCTTTCATTGTAAACCATCTTTGTAACTTTTTTTAAGATGTTAATATATGTAAATTAATTATATATAGTCAATTTTTTAGATTGAAAGATGTAGTAAAGTATTTCCAACAAAAAAAAGGGGAAATAGTTTTTTTTTTATCTTCCATACACTTATTTGAACAAAATGTAACTTCTTTTTATTGAAAAGTTACTTTTATAAATAGCAAATAGTAATACAACATTAATTGTATTTTTTTTTGTCAAGAACGCAAATAAACGATCTTCGATTTTCACTTATTTATGACACCATACCATCGCAACATCCATCCCATGGGCTCCTAGCTAGGTGATTTATGTCTTATTTTATTCATAATCCTCTAGTGTTTCCTTTCAGTTTTGCTTCTTCAAGGCTTTTGCAACATTGATTGCACTCGCACATGGCCGAACGAGCGACACTATCAGGGACACAATGGTGGGTATATTTCATTTTAGCTAGTCCTTTCAACATTCCTTTATGTACTTACTTTTGGTAGCAGTGTTACAAACTGTTTCTTTATGTTGACCACCCCATGTTTCGCTATTGCAAAATGCGGTGATCAACAACTTGGGCATATGTATATACCTAATTTTTTACTTTTATCTTTCACACATGTTATTAACAATATCTTTGTGCAAATAAGGGTCATTGATGCATCTATTTCTTGAGTGGGTGCCTTAAGGGGCCATTTGGGAATGGGGAATGGTTGGTTATTCACGTAACCATTATGGGTTAGAGACAATACACATAGAGAGTGTCTCTATTTGGTCTTGGCCTTAGTTGTTCTTGCATTAGTTATCCTTGTCCCCTTATGTCTGACACACATTGCACTCCCAGCTTCTTGCTTGTTTCTCACTACTTTGCACATTATTCATACATGTCCATGATCTACGACACCTTTCTTTCTATTTCCATGACACATTATCTCTTTTCACTGCCCTTGGCCAATGCCATCGCCAGTGGGTGATGTGTAGGTGTTATGTGTTTCTTGGCCAATGCCATTGCCCATGGGAAATGGTGTCCGATATATACTCATCACATTTTTACATTCAAAAAGGAAAGAATCTTGAATCTTAGGAACTGCCATCTTCTCTTCTCTTTTGTGCCCTCTTCGCATCTTCTCTCTTAGCTCTTGGTTCATCTTACACTTTTCTTGGATTGGATTATACACTCTTCTTCTTGGTTGGTTTTATTGCACTATTGGGTCATCTATAGTGAGTCTAGGACGTGAAGGGTGTTCCCCTTCTCCACCTAATAGTGATTCTCTCTCGGTGTGTTGCTTCTCTGGAGAGATAGAAGCATTAGTGACCACCCTATAGGTACAAGGTCAGTTCTCTATCTATATTTTTCATTTTACGTAGATAGTTCATCCCCTTCCATCATTGTGCTATGTTATCTTAGTGTTACATGTATTTTGATACTAGTTAACATAGTGCTCTTATCTCATGATCAACTCCTTAGCTTTCCATAACTTTCATTTTAGTTATATTATGCATGCATTCCTTATCTATTGTTGATCCATACCTCTCCTCACCCAATCACTGATATCTTAGTAGGTTTCTCTCCTCTATCTTGACTCCGGGCCTTGGAAACCCTAGGTTGACCTAGTGTAGGTATTTTGGCATCTATATATATGACCTTAGTGCTCGATGAAGCCCCTTTAAATCTATCCATTGTATGTTGGTTCATGTGTGTTTCTTACTTGTTGCCTCGATACCTTTATAAAATGGATGATTTAGGAGTGCAAGCTATTGCGACACATTCTTGGCCTGTCATACGCCATCCATCTTAGCAAAATTTGAATAACAAGAGTTAAAGGAAAAAGGAAAATAAATCAATTAAAATTGACAAATGTACATGCTAATCTAGTTTGTAAACATGAGGGAGTCACCAATACCTCAAAGGCATACACAACTAAAACACACAAAATTCAAATATAAGGTATATGTGAAAATATCAACAACATAACATGATCTCTTCACTTAGATCTCAAAACACAAAAACTAAAATCATAGAGATCACAAATAACATAGTAACTCTCACAAATTAAACTAAAATAGTACCTTTTTTGGCAAATTTGGAGGGTCAATTATGAATTAAACCAACCAATAACGAAAATTAACTATAAAATGAGAACATATACTGAAGAAATCAAACCGTAATCCTCTCAAAATGAAAACAAAGCATAAATAATCCCAGAAATGGCATTGTAAAGGCGAGGAGTATAGTGAATGAACCATTGAACAACACTCCTCATCAATGGCACCAATTTTTTGGCAAATTTGGTGGGACAATTGTGAATTAATCCGCCCTACAATGTAAACACACTGTAAAATGAGAGTTAAGCATGAATTAAAAATAGAGTTAGATATTTTCCTCAAAATGACACTGAAGTAAAAAATCCTTGACAACAGTGCCAATTTTTTGGCAAGTTGGTGCTCCAAGTATGCATTAAACTAACCTTTGATGTGAACAAAATAAATCCCTATAAATAGTGCCAATTTATTTGCAAAATTGGTCATCTAATTATGCATTAAAATAACCTTCAATGTAAATAAACTATGGATAAATTGCTCCCTAGAAACGGTGCCAATTTTTTGGAAAATGACGAGTCAGTTATATAGTAAACCAACCTTTGATGTAAACAAAATGTGAAAACCTTACTCCTTGGAAATGGTGTCAATTTGTTAGCTCTCAAATTTGTACTGCATGTGTAAATGAGTGAAGAGAGGGGGATGATTCACTTTAGTTAGATACTTCTTCACAAATTAAGGGTATATATAAGGATACCAATAATAGGGTTACTCTTTGGGATCTAGAAAACCCAAATGAGTGGCCATACAACAATTAGAATGTGTCAAATAACACAATACATACAAGTATAGTGCAAAAAAACTAGATAAGCAGCCTAACTACTATGATTTCCTAAGCAATTTTTTGTTACTAGCAGGAAGAATCACAAGTCTACTTAAGGTTGGGTAAATATTGCAAACAAACAAATTACCACAATAAATATATCCATGATCTATAGGCTAATTTTTATCAAGAAAATAAAACTGAACATATGGGATCTTATAAACCTAAATCTTGTGTTAGATTAGTTGAAATCTCAAGGGATTTGCAAAGATAGAGGGAGATTTCAGTAAGGTACATTGTTAGGTAAAATATTGCTTAAAGTAGTGGTCATATTTTGCATGATCAATGCTTTGAGTCCATTTGTTAAGGAGTCTCCAGGATTTAAACCAAATGAGTTAAGAGAAATCAATAGAGGAAAACAATCTACATTATTACTGCACACTCCACCATAATTCAGGCATATATTTAGATTATCTTACACACACCCTTCATTATTTATCAAAACAACATGCCACATAATAAAAATACAATGATGTTTAATTAATTTATAGAAAATACAGAGAAGTGAGATTAAAAAAGTATTTTATAAGTCAACACTTATAGATGTGTACACCACACAAATAAGTATTTCATTATAACCAAAGAGTAATCTGCACATTTAATACCTTCTAACAGAGTTATACCAATTGTTCAACATCCTATTATAATTTCTCTTTGAATTAGGAAAGGATACACTTAATCAAATTCTCATAATCATGAAATATAATGATTAATTAAGGAAATAATTTTTTCTCATGAGTCAAAAGACGTGGATGAAGGGATTCTCCTCTAACTTATATAATCTACTTTATAGAAATTGAAAGTAAAGGTACTTAGAATATTCCTCCATAAGTAGTCAGAGGTTAAGGAGGAGCCAATTGTTAGCACTGGGTGGAGACATCCATCCACCAATGAAGTACAGGCACACAAGACTACATCAGGAAGACACAGGATAATAATTTTTTATTTTTTTTAACTTTCTAGACACATAACATGACACAAAATGTCGTCACCAAGGTTACAACTAACTCTGAGAACCACTTGATATGAGGATGACCACAAGGGCAGCACAAAAATGTTCACACTCATCAAGGACAATACACTTTTCTTTTTGACAGGACAACATAGAAGTCCAACCACATGACACTCTTATAGCTAGGGCAAGCCACAGTAAGAAATTATTGAAGGTTATTTATTTTTATAAAACACCCTTTTTTTTCTCTTAACTTATGTTTTCAGAGAGATTCAAGATATGATTCGCACAATTCAACTTACCAAACTGAATTATTTTCTTATACATTGTAGAGTAGTTCACTTTGAGTCTTCTCCTTTACGACAATTATTTGTTTAATTCCATTATTTAATAAAGGAGATAATTTAATTTTCACAAGGCCATTCATTCATACTTACACTGCTAAAACTCGTTCATGCCCTTACGACAACATGGGTTCGTGTTCAACACACTTAAGCAAAAATTACAAGGCACCTTGGAAAGGGTTAAAGGAAGAAGGTCAAGTTGAACTCATCCTTAAGATGTCATTAGTTATTACCAAGATTTAATTGGGGCTTGAGGACTTATCCAAAATTATTAAGTATTTTACTTAGGCTTCACTGAATGAGTTTACAGAAAGGAACTATTTACTTTCCAAAAGGCTGAGAGATAAATTTTGTGGTTTCCAAATTGCTTTCTCCTACTTATTAACCTTATTATCTTTCCAGAAACCAACCATTGATTTCCCTTAACTCGTTTAAGAATTCACCATATAAGGATAATGTTTGCTAACTTAGCTAGGGTTAACAAATTATAAAATTTTACTTTACAAGGATAGTTTCACCTTTGATTACTTAAGGAATTGTTTGTTCTTAGGTAGATCACCTCTACATTAATTTATTCGCATAAAAATTTTAGTTAACTTCTATAAGGGTTAACCACTCCATTTAATTTTACTTATAACACATCATTACAAGGTCTCAGAAAGTTTTAACTTAACACTTTATTCTCAAGATCAAGGTTTTACAATACTTATGCCAATGTAATGATTGAATATCATTTCTCACTAAGATAAGTTACCAGTCAAACTAAACAAAGACAAAACAACTTCATCACGTAATTTCTGATCAATCCTAGGCAAGAGATCTTATAAACTCTTTTGCAAGCAATGTTACAAAATTTACAACACATTGAATTTTTTTTTACAAAGAACATCATAATTTGAACTGATGAAACTTTTACACTCTTTTCCTTTAATCTACTCGCATAATCCATCTACACAAATATTTACTAGATTCAGTTCGCTAGAACTGAGCATGATAAGATATAATCCTCACCTAAAAATTTATGCCATCTAGCATTTACATAAATGAAAGTTTGCAATACTCCCTATCAAATGATTTCTAACAGGCATTCAAATCTTAACTCCACATTTCATGATAGTACATTTCATACCCATTATTGATCACTTCCCTAAGATTTGCTTACATATGAACAAAATTTCAAGTGGCTAGATATACAACCTTAACTTTGCAATTAATTATACTTAAATTACAGTAATAATAATATCGCTCACTTAATACCTTCAGTCTACTTCTCCTATATAAGTATCCAATAATATTATCTTTTCATTAAATATAAGCACCAATGACATTAAGCTTCTATAATAACTACAAGTGTCAATCTTATAATATTCATCGATATTACCCAATATCAAACCTTTATAGAAAATCAAGGATATGTAAGTATAATTTTGATATTTATCTCACAATTTTAAGAATATACTTATGTAAACAAGGGTTCCACCAATCAGCAAGTTCATATATTATTTAGATATTCTTTTTGTTGTTTATTGTCATGTCTTTATATGTCTCTATTAGCATAAGATTCCAACTCATAGGAATGAATTACAATCAACAATACTATCATATTTTGCTAATATGTCAAAGGTACATTTGGCTAGCTAAGATATGTAAGCGTGGTCCAAGCCACTATAAATACAAGTATCAACATTATCTCAACTCTTAATGAGATGCAAGTATCAATTTGTATATAATCACTCAAGTAAATACTATTGTTTATAACAACAATGATTTCACCGAAATACCAAATAAGTAAACCACTTACAGGGACCCTTAAGTTTCCATGACATGAATTGGATCCGATTACTCATAATATTAATACACAGTCTCCTATCACAGAAAAGGGTTACATTCAAATGGAATCTACATCATGATTCCATGTATTCCAAGGAGGCCATAAAAAAGGCTTGACCATCACTTCATGGTCTACCATTAATAGTATGTCCATGGCTCTAAGCAGAGGATGAATAATGTTTTTTTTTTTTTAAAGATGAGGTAAACCTTATTTACCTTAAAACTAAAAAAAGTACCATACCCACAGAAATTATCTATCCAATGAAAACATATCAGACTTATCAGAGATTACCCTCAAGGCCCATTACAATTATCTGTTAAGGAAAAGATGCATAACAGAAAACATTAATGCCTCGAGATTCCAATCAAAAGAGAGCAAGAAAAGATTTGATGCAGAGACTCACATGTGTGACTGCACGTCACTAACAATCAACCCATTATTCCAAGCGAGTTCTTAACATCTAAAATAGCCCAGAGTAATTTTTACCTCACCAAAACAAGTCGAAGCATGCTCCACCAAAAACACACTCTCTTAGACGGTGTTCAACACAAATAAATGATACAAGGTACCGTTATAGATTATAAAACCCAACCGACAGACAACGAAAACTATATTTGTGAATAGTTTACATTGAACAGGGTTTAAGGGTCGAACAAAAAGGTCTCACATAATCACCTACAGATCCATATAGACATCAGATAACAACTGGTTTGAAATCCACCTCCAAGGAAGGGAATGACGACTATTAAGACACGCAGAGTACCCATAATATCAGGGAGTTGACCTTAACTAGTCAAATGATAACAGAGGTAGCTTTCACAAATGAAGAACACAGGGTTCCATAGCTCGAATCAAAAGATTTGATGGAGGCGCATATAAGTTTTCCCATGATACCCATATCTTTTTGGGTTTTAGTATTATAAAAAACAAAATACCAGGCAAAGATATATCTGAATATCCTCATAAGCCAAAAGTTTTCACCCCAAGAAAAAAAAATAGAACAACAAGAATTGTAGAGATTTGATTTACACAAATACTAAAGGGAATAAACCATTAAGGGAGGGTTAAGAGCTTATCATGCCTGCAGCATAGAAAATCCCCAAGTCGCACCCAAAGAAGAGCCACGAGTTCCCAACAGGAGACCTTCCCCCCCCTTTTTTTTCTCCATTTTCAAAGTGCCCATCCTTCACTCTCCTCCACACTGGAACAGGTCAAGAGCAGCAATAATGGAGGGGGTTCTAATCTGCATAGCGCATTGTTGGGAGATTCCATGCATAACTACAGTCCACACAAAAGAAATACTCCTTCCACACTCACCCACGTGGCCAGGGAAGAAAAAAAAAGGCGTCAAGGTTCTTGCACTACTAGAAAATCAACCATGCAACAAGGAAATGTTGTAATAAACTCACAAATGTGAGCTTCCACCTGGGCACGCGACCCCCAATCCATTGAGCATGCAGATCCCCCAAAAAAATGTGGCTAGCAAGCCATTACAAATCACGAAGTCAAAATGCAGGCCAAAACCCAATAAGATTTCAATCAATCTTCCCCAGATCCCAAGTAAGATCCAACACGTTTTCCCCTTACAGGAAGGTGCAGAAATGACAGGCTTGTTACTTCCTCATGTAGCCATTTTCAAAACTAATGTGAAATCCTTCAGAAGGTACGCCAGGTTGGTCATTAATAATCAACACGGTTTACATAAAAAGACGTCTATTTTGGAGGAGAGATCTATGTGATACGCATAGATCCTAATATTCCTTCCCATTCGAGCACGTCTTTTATGATTTCATGAACCTAATCTAAATTTAATTAGTTCTCCTTAAATACCAAGCAAAATAAAATTTCATCCTCATTTCTCTGCCTTATTTTATGTGATCACTTTGTTTCAAGAAGTCTGGTACTTAGATCTGATCTGAAATAAATAAAAGCATACAAATAGTATTATATAACGCCTTAAGCATAAATATACATGTATATCTTTAGGTTAGATTGAAAGAAGCCCTAACCTAATTTGATAATGACATCTCTAATGACACTTGATGTGATAGAAATAAGGAATAAATAATGGATCCACAATATCCACTTTAAAAGACATCCATTTTATAATCATGTTGAACACGGTATCTTTTGAGAAACTGAAACGTAAAGCGAAGAGTAGAGTGGTGAGATGGGTTATGGAGGGAGCAGCGTGGCAGGTTGGTGGTCAAATTCACCACTAACTTTATAATTATCTAACTTGGCATACCTGGACCCATTTTATAACAAGGGGAAAAGAAGAAATTGTGGTTGAAGGTATTTACCCAAACATTTACAAAGCATAGAAGGGCACCTGAGATGGCCAAGGATAAAAATTTGAACCTTAAACAAGAACACTACATCCCTGATGATGACGCCACCCACGAACAAGCTTCCCTTGCGTGAATCGAGGCTCTATTCATGAAGCGACCAAACTAAAACAATAAAATCACTTATCAAAAATTAACAAGGATGATAACAAATTGATGATCAGAAAACAAGGTTAACGTCGATCGATAAATAATAATAATAATAATATTATTATTATTATTACTATTATTATTACCACGTATTAATACTTATTAATCATATTAACAAGAGCCATCTTACGATCTTGATAAATCGAGCACACAAGGTTTCCTTTAATAGGAGGAAAACAAAATGGACAAGGCGGGGCCAACCATAGAAAACATCAACATGACATGAGAATACATGATAGAGTGGGAGAATTCCAATCATTTTCTGTGACAAGGGCAAAGCCAACAAGAGATCAACAGGAGCACCACAATGTTAAATGCTTAGTGCCATGGTCGTTGAGAATGGGGCATTACATTCTCCTCCCCTTAAGAAAGCATCATCCCCGATGCGACAAAGCATAGAGGAAAAGGAATGATAAGCAACAAGGAACGGAAAAAGACAAAAGTGCACTCTATGGTTAAAAACTCAGTTGATTAAAGCACGGCCACGAGGTGGCCTTAGGAACATTTGGTACAAATTTTAACTTTTAAGGTTCTGTGAAGATTGGTAGTTCCCTCTTATTCATTGTTTCATTAGTCTCTTCCATTTTCATTACTTCTAGTTTAATTCTTCAAAATTTTATTGTTGTAGATTTTTTTTTTGTTAGTTTATTCCTTATTGTAGGTGCCCAACATGAACTGCCAACACAACACCCTACGGGTTCAAACAAGACACTAAAGATTCACGAACACATAAGTATATACTTCATGACTGTATTACACCACAAAATATTACTCAAATATGAAAGGGAATATGCACGGTCCACATAACATAGTACTTGTCACACAATCATGACTGACAAATAGAATACTTGAGAAAAGTGTACTATGACAACCAGACATTTCCTCAATTCCACAGATGAAAAATTCACATAACTCTAAACAAAAGCTACAGGTACATAGTGTACATTAGGGAGCCACAACCATAAACAACTCTCATGAGCACACACACATCATAACACTACCCCCCCCAAAAAAACACTACCAGCATCACCATATACCACCTGAAGCATCAGAAAATAACCACCTATTCCCAAGTATTACAAAGCAACTCCATATAACTCCCACAGAGAAAGAAACATAGTGCCAAACCAAGCGGGTCAAACCATAGAGCCCCATCAAGAGGTCACTCAACCATAGAGTGCCATAAAGAGGTCACTCAACCATAGAGGCTTGTCTCCTTTCTCCTTTTAATGAGGTCGGGTCACCCTATGGCCCTGGGTACATAGAGCCCCATCACCCCCAACCCAAGTGACATAATAACTCATGGTCCAACAACCCGCTAGTTATCTGTAACTCCTTGGGGCATACCCCCATACAACGAAGCGGGTCCATGGGCCCAACCATTCCATGGTGCATCCCATGACCCTATTCCACACATCATGACAATAGAACCAGCATAACAATCCGATCAAAATGCCAAGTGGAAAAGTACAAGCCTTGGGCAAGGTGGTAAAATCATAAAATTTAGAAGAAGATCCAAAACCAAGCAAGAAAAATGACCAAATGGCCATAGTTAGTGCAAAAATCTACGTGTTAGTACCAAAACCAAGGAAATGCCCAAAATGTAAAACATGGAAATCAAGAAAACTGTTTGTCCTTGCAAAAGTAAAGTAAAAAGGTTCAATTTACGAATAAAATACACATATAAGAATAGCACATTACTATGACTACGTGGCCTTAACTGGCCACTAAAGGGGTACTCAACAAGTTGCTAGCACTCGGAACATTGAGCCTCTGCTCGTAAAAATACATATCAATAATACAACTATCATCATCACAATCTGAATCATCTCACCACAACTTCAACAAGGCTCAACATAGTCAAAATCACATAGGTAGAGTCCATACGACAACCATATCGGGAGAGAGAAAGAAAGTACATGTCACCATCTACTGAGCCTAAGGTGTCCACGAAACACAATATGCATGACACCCGTTGAGCAAGTGCCACACATACCAAATGAACAAAAGTGGGTTTTCAGCCTATGTAAGGCTCCACTTCCTATCTCGTACTCGGCTCGAGTGACTGGTCCATGGTACACATTTTCTCACTCAAACATACACAGTTTACTGATTTCCTTCAGGGTCGGTTAGTGTAAGGTTCACAACATAACATGTAACTACATCACTAACACAATGGTGGTACACACATAACTACCATAACGTCTTACCTATGGTATGTATACAGGGTAGATCACAATCATACATTCACTGGGTGCATTACATCACTTCACCACATTCTGCACCCAAAGTGCAATCACTATACGATAGGGTTCATACACTCACCGTATGACCCTAAATCACGACATGAATCACTACATATCACACAAATCATACATATGATGGACATAGTAACATCACAACATAACATTCATTTTCTACATACAAGGAGATACACACATTTCTTCAAAACATGGTGAAACATCATGATACAACTCAATTCACTTTACATCAATCCAGTCATACAACATATCGACACACCCACATATCACAATATGCAACAATACTTCAACACTCCATCATCCACATTAGAATTCTTTTCACACATCACAAGCAATATTTCACACGTGAACTCTTCATAGAATCCACAAGAAGGAGAGAGAATACTCCCATCCCCAACACATCAACATGATAACAAATACGCACTAAGTGACATACACATCATGTGCGTTCACAATATCACAATTACGACATGGATCACATCATGCCTAAAGCACATTACTCTTCCAATATCAACCACCATCATGCAACACCATCATCACTCCAATCTGGCCCAAAGGTTCGAGAGCATGAACCTCGCTCTGATACCAAATGTAACGACCCGAAATGTACAGGCACACAAGACTACATAAGAAAACAGTAGGAAATACAGGATAACTTTTGACTTTTGGACACAAAACATGACATAACATGTCGTCACCAAGGTTACAACTAACTCTGAGAACCACTTGATACGAGGATGACCACAAGGGCAGAACAGAAACGTTCACACTCATCAAGGACAATACACTTTTTTTTTTGACAGGACAACATAGAAGTCCAACCACATGACACTCTTACAGCTAGGGCAAGCCACAGTACGAAATTATTGAAGGTTATTTATTTTTATAAAACACCCTTTTTTTTCTCTTAACTTATGTTTTCAGAGAGATTCAAGATATGATTCGCACAATTCAACTTACCAAACTGAATTATTTTCTTATACATTGTAGAGTAGTTCACTTTAAGTCTTCTCCTTTATGACAATTATTTGTTTAATTCCATTATTTAATAAAGGAGATAATTTAATTTTCACAAGGCCATTCATTCATACTTACGCTGCTAAAACTCGTTCATGCCCTTACGACAACATGGGTTCGTGTTCAACACACTTAAGCGAAAATTACAAGGCACCTTGGAAAGGGTTAATGGAAGAAGGTCAAGTTGAACTCATCCTTAAGACGTCATTAGTTATTACCAAGATTTAATTGGGGCTTGAGGACTTATCCAAAATTATTAAGTATTTTACTTAGGCTTCACTGAATGAGTTTACAAAAGGAACTATTTACTTTCCAAAAGGCTGAGAGATAAATTTTGTGGTTTCCAAATTGCTTTCTCCTACTTACTAACCTTATTATCTTTCCAGAAACCAACCATTGATTTCCCTTATCTTGTTTAAGAATTCACCATATAAGGATAATGTTTACTAACTTAGCTAGGGTTAACAAATTATAAAATTTTACTTTACAAGGATAGTTTCACCTTTGATTACTTAAGGAATTGTTTGCTCTCAGGTAGATCACCTCTACATTAATTTATTCGCATAAAATTTTTTGTTGACTTCTATAAGGGTTAACCACTCCATTTAATTTTACTTATAACACATCATTACAAGGTCTCAGAAAGTTTTAACTTAACACTTTATTCTCAAGATCAAGGTTTTACAATACTTATGCCAATGTAATGATTGAATATCATTTCTCACTAAGATAAGTTACCAGTCAAACTAAACAAAGACAAAACAACTTCATCACGTAATTTCCGATCAATCCCAGGCAAGAGATCTTATAAACTCTTTTGCAAGCAATGTTACAAAATTTACAACACATTGAACTTTTTTACAAAGAACATCATAATTTGAACTGATGAAACTTTTACACTCTTTTCCTTTAATCTACTCGCATAATCCATCTGCACAAATATTTACTAGAGTCAGTTCGCTAGAACTGAGCATGATAAGATATAATCCTCACCTAAAAATTTATGCCATCTAGCATTTACATAAATGAAAGTTTGCAATATTCCCTATCAAATAATTTCTAACATGCATTCAAATCTTAACTGCACATCTCATGATAATACATTTCATACCCATTATTGTTCACTTCCCTAAGATCTGCTTACATATGAACAAAATTCCAAGTGGCTAGATATACAACCTTAACTTTGCAATTAATTATACTTAAATTACAGTAATAATAATATCGCTCACTTAATACCTTCAGTCTACTTCTCCTATATAAGTATCCAATAATATTATCTTTTAATTAAATATAAGCACCAACGACATTAAGCTTCTATAATAAATACAAGTGTCAATCTTATAATATTCATCGATATTACCCAAGTATCAAACCTTTATAGATAATCAAGGATATGTAAGTATAATTTTGATATTTATCTCACAATTTTAAGAATATACTTATGTAAACAAGGGTTCCACCAATCAGCAAGTTCATATATTATTTAGATATCCTTTTGGTTGCTTATTATCATGTCTTTATATGTCTCTATTAGTATAAGAGTCCAACTCATAGGAATGAGTTACGATCAACAATACTATCATATTTTGTTAATATGTCGAAGGTACATTTGGCTAGCTAAGATATGGAAGCGTGGTCCAAGCCACTATAAATACAAGTATCAACATTATCTCAACTCCTAATGAGATGCAAGTATCAATTTGTATATAATCACTCAAGTAAATACTATTGTTTATAACAACAATGATTTCACCGAAATACCAAATAAGTAAACCACTTATAGGGATCCTTAAGTTTCCATGACATGAATTGGATCCGATTACTCATAATATTCATACACAGTCTCCTATCACAGAAAAGGGTTATAGTCAAATGAAATTTGCATCATGATTCCATGTACTCCAAGGAGGCCATACGAAAGGCTTGACCATCACTTCGTGGTCTGCCATTAATAGTATGTCCATGGCTCTAAGCAGAGGATGAATAATGTTTTTTTTTTAAAAGACGAGGTAAACCTTATTTACCTTAAAACTTACAAAAGTAACATACCCACAGAAATTATCGATCCAATGACAATATATCAGACTTATCAGAGATTACCCTCAAGGCCCATTACAATTATCTGTTAAGGAAAAGACGCATAACAGAAAACATTAATGCCTCGAGATTCCAGTCAAAAGAGAGCACGAAAGATGCGATGCAGAGACTCACATGTGTGACTGCACGTCACTAACAATCAACCCATTATTCCAAGCAAGCTCTTAATAGCTCAAAAATCCTAGAGTAATGTTTACCTCACCAAAACAAGTCGAAGCATGTTCCACCAACAACTCACTCTCTTAAATGACATTCAACACAAATAAACGATACAAGGTACCGTTATAGATTATAAAACCCAACCGACAGACAACGAAACTATATTTGCGAATAGTTTACATTGAACAGGGTTTCAGGGTCAAACAACAAGGTCTCACAGAATCACCTACAGATCCATATAGACATCAGATAACAACTGGTTCGAAATCCACCTCCAAGGAAGGGAATGACGACTATTAAGACACACAGAGTACCCATAATATCAGGGAGTTGACCTTAACTAGTCAAATGATAACAGAGGTAACTTTCACGAATGAAGAACACAAGGTTCCATAGCTCGAATCAAAAGATTTGATGGAGGCGCATACAAGTTTTCCCATGATACCCATATCTTTCTGGGTTTTAGTATTATATAAAAAGAAATACCAGGCAAAGATATATCTGAATATCCTCATAAGCCAAAAGTTTTCACCCCAAGAAAAAAAAATAGAACAACAAGAATTACACAGATTTGATTTACACAAATACTACAGGGAATAAACCATTAAGGGAGGGTTAAGAGCTTATCATGCCTGCAGCGTAGAAAATCCCTAAGTCACACCCCAAGAAGAGCCATGAGTTCCCAACAGGCGACCTTCCTCCCTTTTTTTTTTTTTTCTCCATTTTCAAAGTGCCCATCCTTCACTCTCCTCCACGCTGGAACAGGTCAGGAGCAGCGGCAAATGGAGGGGGTTCAAATCTGCATAGCGCATTGTTTGGAAGATTCCACGCATAACCACAGTCCACACAAAAGAAAACTCCTTCCACACTCACCCACGCGGCCAGGGCAGAAAAAAAAGGGCGTCAAGGTTCTGCGCACTAAGCAAATCAACCATGCAGCAAGGAAATGTTGTAATAAACTCACAAATGTGAGCTTCCACCTGGGTGCGTGACCCCCAATCCGCTGAGCATGCAGATCCCCCAAAAAAACGTGGCTAGCAAGCCATTACAAATCACGAAGTCAAAACGCAGGCCAAAACCCAATAACCGTTCAATCATGCTTCCCCAGACCCCAGGTAAGATCCAACACGTTTTCCCTTTACAGGAAGGTGCAGAAATGACAGGCTGTTACTTCCTCATGCGGCCATTTTCAAAACTGATGTGAAATCCTTCAGAACGTACGCCAGGTTGGTCATTAATATTCAACACGGTTTACATAAAAAGACGTCTATTTTGGGGAGAGATCTATGTGATACGCAGATCCTATATTTCTTCCCATTCGAGCACGTTTTTTTTTTTAATGATTTCACGAACCTAATCTATATTTAATTAGTTCTCCTTAAATGCCGAGCAGTAAAAACTTTCATCCTCATTTCTCTCCCTTATTTTATATGATCACTTTGTTTCAATAAGTCTGGTACTTAGATCTGATCTGAAATAAATAAAAGCATACAAATAGTATTATATAACGCCTTAAGCGTAAATATACATGTATAGTTTTATGTTCAGATTGAAAGAAGCCCTAACCTAATTCGATAATGACATCTCCAATGACACTTGACGTGATAGAAACAAGGAATAAATAATGGATCCACAATATCCACTTTAAAAGACATCCATTTTATAATCATGTTGAACACGGTATCTTCTGAGAAACCGAAACGTGAAGTGAAGAGTATAGCGGTGAGCTGGGTTATGGCGGGAGCAGCGTGGCAGGCTGGTGGTCAAATTCACCACTAACTTGATAATTATCTAACTTGGCATACATGGACCAATTTTATCACAAGGGAAAAAGAAGAAATTGCAGCTGAAGGCATTTACCCAAACATTTACAAAGCATACAAGGGCGCCAAGACGGCCAAGGATAAAAACTTTGAACCTTAAACAAGAACACTACGTCCTTGACGATGGTGCCACCCATGAACCAGCTTCCCTTGCATGAATCGAGGCTCGATCCGTGAAGCGACCAAACTAAAACAATAAAATCGCTTATCAAAAATTAACAAGGTTGATAACAAATCGACGATCAGATAACGAGGTTAACGTCGATCGATAAATAAAAAAAAAATAATTATTATTATTATTATTATTACCACTTATTAATACTTATTAATCGTATTAACAAGAGCCAACTTACGAGCTCGATAAATCGAGCGCACAAGTTTCCTTTAATAGGAGGAAAACGTAATGGACGAGGTGGGGCCAACCACAGAAAACATCAACACGACACGAGAAGACATGACGGAGTGGGAGAATTCCAATCGTTTTCTGTGACAAGGGCGAAGCCAACGAGAGATCAACATGAGCACCACAACATTAAAAGCTTAACGACCTGGTCGTTGGAGAACGGGGCAATAATTACTAATTCCACATTATAAAGCAACAAGTGTAATAAGTCCACACCTAGCTCAAATCTCCTTAGGGATTAATTTAATCACTGATTACATTGACATTTTAGCTAAATATTCCCTGATTAAAATTTTAGGGTTAAGGGACCAAAACAATTAAATACCCAAGGTATTTAATTCCAAAATATCTAAGACAAGAGAAAGGTTTAATTATAGTGGGGAAAAGAATACATATTTAAAATCATCAGAGTAAATTCTTACTTACCCACTCCCAGAACTCGGTTAAAGATTCAATTTGATTTCTCCCATGATTAATGCAATTAAAACTTCCTGAAAACATTCCCATTAGGTAGGGAATTTCCTCACCTTTCCGGTGATATAAAGAAGTTCTCCTAACTCCTCATATTTCTCAAGTTATGGACCTAGCGGAACTTGGGGTGAAAATTTTCCCAAGAGCAGGCCTGCGGGCCTGGGAGGAAAAGTTTCCCCAACTCAGGCCTGCGGACTTCAGAGAGAAAATTTTACTCAGAGGAGAAAAGCAGACCGAGTGGAGCAGGGAAGCAAAATTTTCCCAGACGCGGGCCGGTGGAGCGGGGAAGACATTTAGCACTTTTTCCCTTTTGGGACAAAAGGCACAATTTGCCTCCGCACTCCCGCAAGTCCGTAAGGGAACACGTGTTGACATTTCCAAATTCTAGTGGAAATTCAGGCCGCTGAAGAATTTTAAGGCTTTTATCCTTTTTTTTTTTCCGATGCCCAACAAAGGCACGTGTCGATCAATGATTGGCTGTGGGGCGGTGGGGCCGCGGAGGTAAAATTGCCAAATTAACTTTTTGGACTTAGATCATTTTTAGACAAAATGAAGGCTTGCGGATTAGTGGAGCGGCATGAAAACTTCATGACTTTGCATGTTTTGGGAAAAAACAAAAAAAGGAAAGTTTTAGCCCGTGGGTCCGCCCAAGAATATTTTATTCATTTAAAATTTTACATTTAGATTATTTTGAGCCCGAAATGAGGTAAAAACTTCAGAAGGCCATAAATTTTGATTGGGAACTCAGTTTTTGGAAAACGAGGACTTTCTAGAAATCTCTCAACGTCCTCTTTTCATGGAAACCTTAGGAATTTGATTTTGATAAATTTTAAAGGGTCAATTTTGAGAAAACATCTTTCTGTCACTTAGAAAGTGATCTGGTATTTTTAACTTATCAATTTTGTTCAAATTTGTCGTTAATTATTTTTCCACTTGCCAAATAGGCATGGAGGATTTTACTTGGAATATTTTAGAATATATTTCAAGGGTTAAATTGTTTGATTGAAGATCAATTTAAATTTCCCCAATTTAACAGCAAAAATGACTGAGAAATTGTTTGAGCCCGATTTTGAAAGGTTCTATGAAAATTTCTTAAGTATTATAGTTTGTGTGGGATCGTTTTGATATTTCTTAGCTTGTATTAATGTTTCAAATGTCTTTCCTAGTTGCAGGGTCATTCTGTACATTTTCTGATAATTATTTGCCAGTTTGAAAATGTCTAACAAAGATCTAATTCTAAAAGGATCTATTTTCCATTTTCTTCTTCCAAGTATTAGGATAGGTTCCAATTCCAATCTAATACATTTAGTTGATTCAAAGTTGATTCAAATCAAACTATTCAAAACCAAAATGCAATTCTGATTTCTAATTTTACACATTTCAAAAGACAGAGCTCTATGTTTTCCTCACACGCATTTCTTCCTTTCAAACAGAGATTTCAAATACATTTAAATGATCAGATTCAATACCACAATGCAATTTGAGAAAGGTAATACAATCATTTATTGGTTCCCAAAAGACAACTTACAACTTCTTTCTTTCATTCTTCAAATTCATCATACAGAATACAATTATTTCTTTCAAAAAAATAGAAACAGAGTATATCTCTTTCACATTTCAATCTTACAACTTTCATATTCAATACAACATATTTCCATTACAAAACATATACAAGTTCATCCACTTCAAGTGGGAAGGTTACAATAAGATTTATCTCAACAAGGGACTGTCAACTATTTTATTTCATTTTCCTTTGCTCAGAACAACAACATGTAGATTTATCATTCTTCCAATTCTGATCACAACAAGAGTAGGGGAAAGGCAACGCTCTCCACCCAACCAAGACATCCAATGATAAGGATAAGCCATCCTTCTTCATTGGCCCCCAAGCCCCAACCACAAAGCAATGGAAGATGTGATTCAACTCATGGCAACAACAGGCTTCCACAAACACACATGCAAATTTCACATTCAAAACATAGTCTAAAACAAAACTACAGTTTTCCACCATAGAAATAAAACAACAAACAACACTCAGGCTTCATCATGCAAGCCAAAGGAGCAAGAAACTATGGGGGATGCTTGCTTATGCCTCCCAAAGGGGAAATGGGTATCACCACCTGAGAACAAACCGCCAAAATATATATCATTTCAAATCCCTGACATGCCCTTATGCCTCCCCCAAGTACCCCTTATTCCTCACATTTCCTTATGCCTCCCCAACCTCTTATGGCACCCCATAACAAGTAAAGAAATGCAAGCTATTTCTTTGTAAGGTGGAACCCAAATCCCAACTCCCTCCACACTTATACCTCCCCAAAACACTTATGCCTCCCACAAAATGCCCCATAGTCTTCTCCTACACCATCCCTAGGCCATCTACCCAACCAGCCAACAAATAAAACAACACATTCAAACATTCAACCATTCACATATGCATACAAATAAAAGGAGAGTATTTCCAAGAGCTAAGCTCTTACCTCTCCATGATGGAGTTTGTTTCAAGTTCAAAACAACAAGCTCTCCAATGCTACACAAACTAAGAGATCAACAATCAACAAGTATGCAACAATCTCTAAATTTCTCCCAATTTGCAAGAGCTCCAAAAACCCAAAGCAAGTCGCCAAAAATGAAGTGATAAAAGTGAAGCAAAAAAAACCCCCAAAAAACAAGCCAAGGAATTCAAATATATAGAAGAGGAAAGAGAAGAGGATGAGGTGGATCCATGTGGGATGCCACATCACACATCTTCAACTCCAACTCATAAGTCAACTTCAATCTCCAAGGCACAATAAATAAGCAGGTGAATAAATGACTATTTTACTTGCACACTCAAATCAAACCCACACCTCATAAGGACTGAAATTGAAAGCATGTAAGAAAGTGCAATTAAAGAATACAACTTGACTTACAAAAATGTATAATGAAGGCTATATTTAAACCCTCCAACCATAGGTAAGGTTGGCATGCAAATTTAAGAGGTATGGGATAGGTTTAACTTGTCCCATAAGCTTCCAAAATCAGCCTCCAAGGACAAATTTGAATTTCAAAAGGAGGTGGAGTGTTTCATACTCCAAAATTAATTTACACATCACTTACACATTTCTTACAACACTTTAATTTTAGGCCAACAACTCTAATAATTACTTTCTTATGTCCCAATTTGATTAATTAATTTTAACAACATGTTTACTCACATTAATTTACCACAATTAATAAATAATGAAAGGGGTAAACACATCACTTAATAAACACATACAAACATCAATAAAAAGGAACCAAATAAATAAATACACATAACCCTTGGTCACATTTAAAGGTGATCCCCCCCATTGGAATCCCTAACAATCAAACACACACACACATGAACAATACAAGTTACCATGGTGACCTTGTTGAATTCATCTAGAATTCCAATGTGGTTGGTCTCCAATCCCCCGATGTTTGTTGTGATATTTTTAACCTGCACAATATAAATACCCCTTCAACCTCATGGCCATATCAGAACATCCAAATGAATATAATATAATTTCAAAATCATCAATATAATATATATATGAATCACAACAACATCCAGACAATCAACAATATCACTTACAATTTCATCAACAACTATATAATCATCAATTTTAAATTCAATTTTCTCGGTCTACTCAATATATCCAAATATCACATGTCCTAAGAACATCCATAAATATATATAACCATGTCCAACAACATGTCAATATCTATATAAAATGTCTCTAACAATCATCATGCATCATATATGAATCAGAGTCAACAATAATCCATGATCTGACATCTAACACCATACTAAATCAAAACTATAATAATGTCCATAATATAGTCAGCAGTATCATGATCAATATCAAAAGTGTCAAAGGGAAGTGGGCACTACACCCAATTAATTGGCCCCATTGCTAATTGTGTGTACACATAAGAGAGGACATACAAAACAATATTTATAATGTAAATTAACTTTGAAATGTTCATTTCGATGTCCATGTTCCCGTATCTTCTTCTTGCTTAAACCGTTAAATTTAACTTCATCACATATGCAATATATTGAATTTTAAGGTCACTAATCTTCCACACTTGTCTTTCATTGGAACTTCCTCATTCTATAGGGAGAAGAGGTTGGTTATAATACTTGAGACAGTGTAAGGAACTGATTTCCATTATGTGTCCTCCATTGGTGGCCTACAAGGTTTGAAAGTGATCCCAAAATATTTCCTATTTTTTTTTGTTTTGATGGTCTCCACACGTATGCCATTGGTGCAAAGTTAAAGCCCAAGGTACGAGATCATTTAGTTTACCATTTTTTTGCAAATTTCCTTCACAAAATTATAATAGGGTTGTAGATGGGTTAGAAGGCACTAGAGTGTTGGCATGTGGTGTTATACCAAACCAAAGGCTAGTCTCATATGGTTCCACCGATCCTTACCATGCATCTCTCCATCGGTACTTTGAGAAATTTTGAGGTTAATAATAATGCTTATCAAATTTCTTGTGCATGATAGCACCTATGGGTGACAAGTTTCCCCAATCGGTGATGTAGAAAACCATGATTCATCATCGGAATGCATCAATTGAGGCTAACTTATTAAACATTCTCTTGGGAAAAAACAATATTAGACATCCCAATTCAAACATACTAAAACCTATGAACTCAAACTATTATCCTTGAATTACTTCATATTTGACATAAAGTGTCTTGGGTTAAAATGAGTGAAGCATCCATCAACTATATTAGATTACATCACCAAAAAAATCACATTAATAATTGTAATCATTCATCTTCTAGCATGTATGAAGATATGCCAATTAAAAAAATGTAGTTGATTTTCATCACCCACAAAAATTGTAGTTGAAATGTGTGGCCTTTTCCCTTTCCTTATATATCCCCTTTAAGCATCATGATTTCTCATTCCAAAACAAGTTCTCATATTCTTTAAAAACACAAGAATGGCTTAATTTTCATTCAACGAATTGAACAACTATTTCCAATTACAAGACATGGGGGAGACCTTTGTTCTTCTTAGACTCATCTTACCTAATCTTGATGAAGTAGAATTTATTTTTTCCACTCCTAATAAGATGAGGTATGGTTTCCATTCCATGCTTCCTTCGGTGACACCAATATTTTATTTGTTTCAATTCATAGTGTTTCATATATTCCCCCCAAATGCAAAGATGTCAGTCCAAGATCTCAAGTCTTTGGATAAGTACATGCAAAAACTTCATGGGGCCAATGCATCTTTACATCCTTGTTTCTCCACCACTTAAATTAGCTTTTTAACTAATGCACCCTCCCATACTTCATTTCCAACCAATCATATTGTTGTACATGTAAAAGACCATGTAATTTCTTCTCTTTCTGCTAGGGTTACAAATTTAGAGAATATAATTGAAGTCTTCTTCTTTGATGATAAGAAAAAAGAAGAAGGAAATAACACAACCTTCAAAGAAGATTAAAAAATTGTCTAATCCCCCAACAAAGTGAGGAAAGTTTCCTTTCTATCATGGAGGTATCACTATAAAAGATTGGGTTTCAACCTCGACAAACAAGAAAGAGCTCATAAATATTTAAGAAGGCCCATTCCCAACTAGAGCATACTTAGTGTCTTTAGGCATGTCTGTTTCTTTGATCAGTCAAGGTTTATGTTGAAGTTGTGGAGCCTGATTGCAAGTTAAAGTGGGAGTTTGGTTTTCTTTGTTCTATTTTTGGGGAGGAAATCATGGCCATGGATAAAAATAGCATTATCTTATTAATAAACTGGAGTTGTTATTAATATATTAGAGTTGTTATTTTTATAAGCATGTGATATTTAGGTTGCTTGTGGTTGAAGAAAACTTTTACAAAGAGGTGCACAAGTTGTGTGTGTGTGTGTGTGTGTGTGTGTGTGTGTGTGTGGATTTACTCTTTGGAGTATGAAAAAGAGAGAGAATTGTATTGTATTCCTCAGGACTAAATAAAGGAGAAGTCTGGCTTGTTTCTGGTGGATGTAACCCAAATTGGGTGAATTACGTTAAATCTTGGGTTTATCTTGTGATTGCATGCTTCTTTTATTTCTGTTTTAATTATGTTTTATTGCTCATCCGTGTTTCAATCCTAACAAATGGTATCAGAGCGGGATTTTGTTTTGGTAGAAAAAGCTCATGGGAGGGTTTCTTGTTTGAGTGGGAGAAATGGCAGAAGATAGCAAGTTCAGGGTTTAGAAGTTTAATGGCCATAAATTTTAGCTATGGAAGATGCAAGTGGAGGACTACCTATATCAAAAGGATATTTATCTAGCATTGAAAGGGAAAGCTTTGAAGTTGTCAACTATGAAAGATGAAGAATGGGATGTTCTTGATCGGAAGGCACTGGGAACAATACGGTTGTGCCTGACAGCTATGATAGCTTTCAATATTTCTAAGGAAAAGACAACGGTAGATCTAATGGAAAAAATTGGGTAAATTGTATGAAAAAACCCTAACCTCTAATAAGGTATTTCTCATGAAATTTTTTTTTAATATGAAGATGTCAGAAGGTGATTCAGTAAATGATCATTTAAATGAATTCAACACGATTACTAATCAATTAAGCTCTATAGGAGTAAGTTTTGATGATGAAGTTAGGGCTCTTTTAATTTTGTGTGCATTGCCTGAAAGTTGCAATATTTTGGTTATGGCTGTGAGTAATTATGTTTCTGGTTCAAACACTTTAAAGTTCGAATGATTTTATTGGTGTGATTCTTAGTGAAGAGATGAGAAGAAAAAACACATGTGAGTCATTTGGTAATGTTTTGAGTGTAGAGAACAGGGGAAGACATAAGGAAAAAGAAAAAAATTTTGGACATCGTGGAAGGTCTAAGAAGGGAAGATCTAAATCTAGAAGTAGGATGGTATGTTGGAATTGTGGAAAAGTAGGACATGCAATGAAATATTGTTGGTCTCTAAAACTAGGGAAAGATCAACAAGAAGGGAACAAAGAGGAAAACATAGCAGGTGATGTGTTACAAGATGTTCTTATTCTTTCTTTGGATAGTAAATTAGAATTTTGGGTTTTATATTTTGGTGCTTCATTTCATGCAACTCCTCATAGACAATATTTTCAAGATTATGTTCAAGGGAATTTTGGGCAGGTATATCTTGGTGATGATGAGCCATGTAACATTATTGGAAAAGGGAGTGTTCATGTTAAATTGTAGAATGGTAACACTTGGGTGTTGAAGAATGTCAGCCTTGTTCCTATCCTGAGGAGGAATCTAATTTCTGCAAGGAAATTAGAAGATGAGGGTTGTATGGTTATATTTACAACAAATTCTTAGAAAGTTACCAAGGGTGCTCTTGTGGTTGCAAGAGGTAAGAAAGTAGGTAATTTGTATTTATCCATTGTTATTACTGACCCCTCTTCTATTTTAGCTACTATAGGTATAGACACAACTCTATGGCATCACATACTTGGCCATATGAGTGAGAAGGGGATGAATATTTTACATTCATAGGGAAAGTTGTCAGATTTGAAAAACATAGACCTAGACTTTTATGAGCATTGTGTGTATGGGAAACAAAAGCATGTGAGATTTCCCAAGGTTGGATCCACCAAGAAGGAACACAAATTAGAGCTTATTCATACAGATGTTTGAGGACTGGCTTAGGTATCTTCTCTTGGTGGTTCACCGTATTATGTTAATTTTATTGATGATGCTACTAGGAAAGTTTGGGTTTACTGTATAAATAAGAAATATGATGTATTTAATACTTTCAAGAAGTGGAAAGATTTGGTTGAGAATGAAATAGTTTTGAATTTGAGGTGTCTTAGATTAGATAATGGTGAAGAGTACTGTAGAAATGAATTTAATAACTATTGTTCATAGAATGGAATCCGTAGGGTGAAGACAGTTCCTAGAACACCACATCATAATGGTGTGTCAAAAATAAAGAACATGACTATCATGGAGTTTACAAGGAGCATGAGATTGCATGTTGTATTTCCCTTAGAAATTTGGGCAGATGTTGTTGGTGTGTGTTATTTTCCACATCATTAGGTGAGTCATCTCACTTAGGTGAGATCGTAGGTCCATGTGTCATTTTGGGGTCATTATGAGATTCTCTTACGCATCAGTGCATCATATGCGTCATTGGGAGTTACACTTCTATTCTAGGAATGTAACTCCCCCTCTCTACTCAAGTTGTCATGATTGTAGCACTGGGGGATACTCAGCACCTCCTATATGTACACCCCATTTGATCTATGAGATAGAGGAGAGTTTTATGGCTTAACCAAGTTCTGCCCGTGTTTCAAATATTTACATGCACATTCGGTTGATGCTTACTCCTCCCGAGATCTCTTCACGCTGTCATTCACACGTCCGTTGATGTGCTTATCATCCCTCGTGATCCTCGCTTGTGGGTTTTAAACCCTCTTTCATGGTATCAGAGCAAATCTTGTGGATCCGTGCACTCCTCGACGTTTCTATGTGTTTTCCAGCTTCCAGCGTGATATTCAGATATCTTTTTGTGTGTGTCGTAATGGATATTCCGACCATGCTCTTGTTGCACTAATTTCAGGGCATTTATACCTCTCCTTGGGTTGTTCGTGTGTTTGAGGTGGTTGTTCAAGTTTCTGGTGTTTTCTGAGTTTAGTGTCTTTGACCGCTCAATTATTTGGGTTTGCATGTGACTTGGAGGTGTTTTCACGAGGTTTGCATGCAGTTTTTTGGAGTAGCTTCAGCTTACATTTTCAAGGGTTCTTGTTTTCTATCAGGTTTGCATCCAATCTTCATCTACACGAGCTCCTCTACAATGGGTTGGTCATTTTCCTTGTCTTGGATCTTCATACTCATGCATTGGATTTCAACTTATTTTCTCGAAGCCTACCACTACCCACTCAAAGCTTGCTCTGCATGTTGTATGCTTCGGTCTTCATTCCACTTCATGCTTGGCTCACTACCTGTGGAGCTCACCATGCCTTGTTTTTATTTGAGATTTCTGTTCAGAGTTTGAGCACTCTCTACACTCGGCCTCAGCTTCCTTCCATTCTGCTGCTCGTGATTTCCCTGCTTAGGGCTTGGAATTTTTTGTTTGATTGTTTCCTGGCACCTTGGCCGCTCCCTATAACCTACTCACAGTCTGGTCAGCACAGCCTTGCTCCACGTGGCTCTACCCAACATACTTGGTCGTTACCTCTTTTAACGGTCACCTCCAACGGACCTTGCAGCTTCTCAGGCTCTTTACACCTCCAGTGACCTCCCACGCGCCTCCAACACCTCCAACGACCTCCCAACACATCTCTATACTCGAGATCCATGAAACTCCTATCAAACTATGAGTGCATGCATTAAAACAGTAGGTTCAACATTTTTTTTGCTGGAAACGAACCTGTACAGCTATTTTTTTGGTGATTTTCCTCACTGCAGACCTGCAATCAACCCTTTGTTGTTCCACGTGGGCTCTCTCCAGCTCCTTATGTGGCATTGACCACTTCAACATGGGCCCACCTCCTTTCCACCTCCTTTTCTAATGTTTTAAGGTGGTTAAAAAAAACATTCAACCTGGCATTATAAAAATGTGGGTTTTTGGCTTGTATTAAATCCACCCTCCTACATGCATCGAAGACGAAGGGCGAGGTCCGGGGTTGGTAGGAGGCTAATCCCCCCTTGCATAGTCAAAACAAACCCTTGCTAAAATTTGATTTCGTTTCCAACGAGTAATCACACGATACCCTTTGCACTCATTTTGAGAACTTTTTTAATGCGTTTGCAACATTTAGTGGCATTTTCCATCAATTGCGGGAATCATTTTAATGCCATAAATTTTGACTCGCAACTCATTTTTTAGGACTTCCTTGGTCAAAGTTGTATGATTTCTCACACTTTATGTGATGCAATTGTCATTTTTGTAAACACACTACTTAATAAAGTGTTGCATTTTGGGGGGGTTGACTATACTCTTAGGCTTTCACTCGCAAACGCATTATCGGCCGAGTTCAACATCTTGCATTTGTGCATCTTGAATTTTTCATCATGGAGAGTGCTCTTTCTAGACTTGAGCATTGTAGGATCACTTTATAGCCTCCACCACTTCTCACCGGGAGAGGGAACTATTCAGCTTGGCGTGCTTCCATGGAACGTTACTTTGCTCACGAGGGTCTTTCACCCTTCTTACTTGGGCCAGTTCCTGCACCCACTGATCATCGTCATCTAGAGGACTTCCTTGACCCTTTTGACCATGGAATTGGTCACATGATGATGCATGTCTCTCGTTCTCTCTTGTTTCACATGGCAGACTCGGATCCACTTCATCGTGTTTGGAGCATTCTTCAGTCCCTCTATGGAGACCCTTCACATACTACCGCTGCTGATTCAGTTGTCTCCTCTTCTTCATGTGATGACACTTCCACTGAAATAGGCTGACTTGGTTCTACTTCTGATGATGAGGATTCTACACCCAGTTCTGATGTAGAGAGCATTACAGAGGATTTCTCTCCTCTTTCTCTCACTATTCCAGACATTGTTGTCACCCGTCCCATCTCATCAGATATCGAGCAGTCTCATACTCAATCTCATACAGTCATCACACCCACCTCCTTTCCACTTCCAGTGTGCGAGGCCCACTTCACTCATCTACCTTCATTGGATGACTCATACCTATCTAACATCACTCTTCTGTTTGTTGAGCCCCCTCATTGGGACGAGTATCTGCCTGACCTTAGTCATCTTTTTGTAGAGTCTACTTGTGATGCACTACAGGTCCCTCATCCATCTACAGGTGTTTCATAAGAGTTCATCATATCCATTATTGGGAATGCCCCTTCTGGGATTCTTACCACTTCCACTTTTTCGAAGACCTTCATTGATCCACCCTCAGCTATGGATCTCTTTTATGTTGTGGAAGATGTCTTATTCCCTTCATATCACATGGACATCCTTTCTACAGGTGTTCACTCTTCACACTCTGACAGTTCTACGCATGTGGCATTACCTTCGGTTCCTTGGCACTCACTCGCTAGACCTATGTCACACTTCAGTGCACCAGACTCAGATTTCTTCGTGTTGCTACCTTTAGTTTCCTTTGTGGAGTGGGCAGACTTCTAGCATGTCATTTCATCGATATTCTTCTAGGATATTTCCTAGAGCTGCAGAGTTCAGATCCATCCATGGCATCTTCTGCATCCCTCTCATCTCCCTCTTCTTCTCTCTTCTTCTTCTTTCCGAGAGATTGCTTCTTTATACATGGGTACCCTTTCAGACTCGTCTATGGCCGGGACCCATATTTGGCATCTTTATTAGATTAGAGAGTGTGTTTTTCTCTTAAGGTGGATTTTTTTCCCATTGGGTTTTCCTTCACTTCTTTGGATCTTTTTCTTGTACATGGGTACCTCATCAGGCTTTGTGTCGAGACCTATTTCTCATTTCTGACTTGCCACCTCATCCTAAGTTATGATGAAGGGGGGGTGTTGGTGTGTGTTATTTTCCACATCATTAGGTGAGTCATCTCACTTAGGTGAGATTGTAGGTACATGTGTCATTTAAGGGTCATTATGAGATTCTCTTACACGTCAGTGCATCAGTACGTCAGTGCGTCAGTGTGTCAGTGTGTCATATGTGTCATTAGGAGTTACAATTCTATTCTGGGAATGTAACTCCCCCTCTCTACTTGAGTTTTCATGATTGCAGCACTGGGGGTTACTCAACACCTCCTATATGTACAACCCATTTGATCTATGAGATAGAGGAGATTTTTATGGCTTAACCAAGTTCTTGCCCGTGTTTCAAATCTTTGCATGCGCATTTGGTTGATGCTCGCTCCTCCTGAGATCTCTTCACACTGTCGTTCGCACATGTCTGTTGATGTGCATGTCGTCCCTCATAATCCTCGCTTGCAGGTTTTAAACCCTCTTTCAGATGTTGTAGATATTGATGTTTACTTGATAAATAAGAGGAGCTTCAAGTGCTTTAGAAGGTGGAGTACCAAAGGAGGCTTGGACCGGTAAGGAGGTAAACTATTCTTTTTTGAAAGTTTTTGGTTGTGAAGCATTTGTTCACATTTACAAAGAGAATAGGACCAAGCTAGAAGCTAAGTCAAATAAATGTAATTTCATTGGGTATGGCACTAATGATTTTGGAATCCAGTTGTGGAGTTTGGATGAGAAGAAAATCGTTAGGAATAGGGATGTTATTTTCAATGAAAGGCTTATGTATAGGGAATAACTACATGATAAAAAGCGGAAAAATTATGAGTATGTAGCACTTGATGAGATAAAATATAGAAAAGTGCTCAAAGGGATAGAAAATCAACAAGTTGGCATCAATCCTAGCACATTCAGTGTTGATTATGTAGATCAAAATTAGCAAGAACAACAAGAGGTTCAAACTCTAGAAAATATTGTAAGACGTTCTACTAGGGTAAGTAGACCTCATGTAAGATTATCTTTGTATCAAATTTCTATTGTTTATTGACAGATGGTAGAGAACCAAAAAGTTTTGAAGAAGCAATGTAGGTAGAAACATGGAAAAAGTGGGAGCAGGGCATGGATGAGGAGATGGACTCCTTGGAACACAACCAAACTTGGGATTTGATTAAGTTGCATGCAAGAAAGAGAGCATTGCAGAATAATTGAGTTTACAGGTTGAAGAAAGAAGAAGATGGCAAAAAGCAGTACAAGGCAAGACTTGGTGTGAAGGGATTTGCACAGGAAAAAGCTATAAACTTTGATGAGATTTTCTCTCATACTGTTAAAATGAATTTCATTAGAACTGTTTTAAGCTTGGTAGCTATGGAAGATTTGCATCTTGAACAATTAGATGTAAAAAATAATTTTCTTCATGGTGACTTGGAGGAAGAAATCCATATGGAGCAGCCACAAGGATATGAAGTCAGGGGGAAAGAGAAATTAGTGTGCAGATTGAAGAAGAGCTTGTATGGCCTTAAGAAAGCTCCAAGACAGTGGTATTTGATATTTGATAGGTTCATGATAGAACAAGATTACTCTAGATGTCATTTTGATCATTGCATTTATTTTAAAAGACTAGATAATGACACCTATATTATATTGTTGTTGTATGTGGATGAAATGTTTGTGGTAGGATCAAACATGCAGGATATAAATGAGCTAAAGAGATAGTTAGCCAATACATTTTCCATGAAGGATTTAGGTGCAACAAATAAAATTCTTGGCATGAGAATCAATAGAGATATGAATAGTAGAATATTAAATTTTTCTCCATGAAGAGTATGTGAACTAAGGTGTTGGACAGGGTTAGGATGCATGATGTAAAACTAGTGAGTACACCTTTGACAGGGCACTTCAATTTAAGTAAAGAACAATGTCCTATAACACATGAAGAGATTGAATATATGTCTAGAGTTCCATATGCTTTAGCAATTGGAAGTTTTATGTATGTTATGGTATGGTATGCACAAGACCAGACATTTCCCATGCAGTGGGAGTCGTCAACAAATACATTGAGTAATCCAGGAAAGGATCACTGGAATGCATTCTAGTGGATTCTCATATACTTGAGAGGGACCAATAGTAGAAAATTGTGTTATAGAGGGTCAAAGGTTTCCTTACACAAATATGTTGATGCAAACATGGTTGGATATTTGGATGGTAGGAGGAGCACCACAAGTTATGTATTCACTTTTGGTGGCATGACATTTAGTTAGATTTCTAAACTTTAGAAGATTGTTACCTTGTCTACTACAGAGGCAGAATATGTTATTGCTACAGAAACAAGAAAGGAGATGATATGGATGCAACAGTTTGTGGAAGAGTTGGGAAAGACACATGAGGATTACAGATTATTCATTGATAGTCAAAATGTAATTCATCTTGCAAATAACTCATCATTTCATTTGAAAACCAAACATATACAACTCAAGTATCACTTTATCATATCAGTTTTAGAGGATGGACAATTGAAGTTGGAGAAGATCCATACAAGTCAGAATCCAGCTGATATGTTGACAAAGGCGGTGATGAAAGAGAAGCTGGAAGGTTTTTCAGCTGCTATAGGCCTTCAAGGTTGATCTTGAAGAAGAGAAACAAGTCAGAGAAGAGTCTGAGGGTGAGCTGTAATAATGGGTTATAGTAGTCAGTCTCCAAGTGGGACATTGTTGAAGTTGTGGAGCTTGATTGTAAGTTAAAGTGGGATTCCCCGTTTTATTTGTTCTATTTTTGGGGAGGAAATCATGGCCATGGATAAAAATAGAATTATCTTATTAATAGAATAGAGTTGTTATTTTTTAAAGCATGTGATATTTAGGTTGTTTTTGGTTGAAGGAAACTTTTATAAGCATGTGATATTTAGGTTCGACTTGTGGTTGAAGCAAACTTTTACAAAGAGGTGCACAAGCTATATATACCCATGCATGGATTTACTCTTTGGAATATGAAAAAGAGATAGAATTTATTCCTCGAGACTGAATAAAGGAGAAGTATGGCTTGTTTCTGGTGGATGAAGCCAAAATTCTGAGCCACATTAAATGTTGGGTTTATCTTATGATTACATGCTTCTTTTATTTCTCTTTTAATTATGTTTTATTTCTCATTTGTGTTTCGACCCTAACATTTTACAAATATTTGCATCAAACGGAAAATTTCCAAAGTTTACTAATAGAAAGGAAAAGTTACTTTTGGCCATCAACACCTTCTTCTTTACTCCAAATATATGAGATCTTCAAGGCGGTGTGTCAAAGGTGAAGGAAGAGGATATATCATGGGCCTCCATGGAATTTTAATGTAATATTTTCTTTTTTATTTCATGAGTGACGGACCCTTATAAATACCCTCATTTCTTTCCAATCATACAAAGTTCATTAATAAATAATTAGAACAATTTGATGGTTCAATTTTGCATTCTAACCATGTAGGTTCTAGAGTGATTGTGTGTGAAAGTGTGTAAAAGGAAAACAATGGGATTCATCCTCAAAGGGTACCATAAACATGGATGTGTGAGGATGTTAGGTCATTCATTCATTTTGTGTAGCATTTCACATGTAATTTAGAGTGCAATGAGTATCACCTACAACCATCTTAAAATTACAAGTTTTCACAGTTTCCTAACTTAACTGCTAATTTCACAAGGTGCACCTTGTGTTATCCTGTTGTTTGCATGTACATCCTCAGATCAAAAATAGAAATGAATCCTTATAGTATCAATGGTGATAGATCACCTGTTTTCCCCGTGGAAAGGAGGTAGATCTTATAAATGGCTACCATCTTCATGCTCATTGTAACGTCATTGCAACTCAGTCAAGAAATGCATATAGCTCCTAAGACTTTGAAAGTTTGTTAGCAAACACAGATGACAAGGTTGACTCTGAATCACTAAGAAGAGAACATTTTGATTTCTAATGATATGTCTATTAAACCCTATGGATTGAATTCAACCAAATGGAAACGTAGTACATATAGACATCAAAATGTTTGGAATTTGTGTGGTACATTCCCTCTAATCATATCTGCAAAATGTATTAAACCATTGGTATGTCCAACATATCCTAGTTCACAAGGCACCGTAATCTCACCAAGGGATTTTAAACTTTTTTATCTTTCAAGACCCATAGATTACTTGGGACACAACCACTCCTTCTTAACATGCCACTTGTTAGTCTTTAGTGCAACATGAAAATTTCACAAAATGCTCAGTGGACTACTGACTTTAGCACCCACCAGCCAATTCAAATTGTAAGTGATCCTGGTTTGGATCGATTTGGACTCCCCGTTTATCTATAGCTCTTTTTTCGGAAAGATAGTTAATGCTCATTGGCATGGAGGATATGTAATGAAGCAAGATCCATTGAAACTTCTAATAATCAGGTATGTGTTCCTGTTGTTGAAAAACTTGCGACTAGATCTAAGACCTTGATATCAAGTAGGGTTTTTGTGTATTCTCTTGAAGCAATGAATTTATGTTGACTTTCGTGACTTGTTTTTTTCATTGTCAATCCAAGACCATTTTCAGCGCTAATTGTGCACAAGAAATTCGAACTCTTTTAATACTCCTTTGGCAACATCCACGATGATTGTTAATTCCTGCAAAGGGCACAATAAGAGTGAAAAGTTAGTTAGAATTACAGTGAAGGGAATAACAAGGATTGAACATGCAAAATCCACTTTGTATGTGTAGCGTGCCTTTCATCCTAGTCTACACCTTTTATTTTATGTTCTAAGGATATGTTCCTTTATATTTCGTAGTCCTCCTTCCTACGGTCTCCATTCCGTCTAAGCATCACACTATACACATTATCTCCGTTATAAGAATCTCTAACACTTCTATCACACATTCTCTAATGTATCATGAGTGTTTGTGTACGTAACTCCACACAACATAAGGTGTCTTGATAGAAAGGTAAAAGTGTTATGGTGTCAAATTTCCTTACTGGGATATAATTCATTTTGTTATACATCTAATTCAAACCAGATTACCAAACTTGCTAATAAATTTGTAAGGTTTTTTGCGGTTTGCGCGCAATGTCTGGCAATTGGTTTGGAAAGTAAAAAGATGAAGCATTTGGATCTTGCAAGAATCAAGGTAGTTTGTTGTGCAACTTTAGATTATGAATCTAGAACATCCTGACGACAAATCGGTTAGGACTCCTTATGTGTTAGCAAGTGCCAATCATATAATAAAGTGTGGGATGTTGCACAAGGGTATTACTTTAAAATTTAGTTGGGGGATTGACCCTCTGCTCTGACGATGTGCTGGAAATTAAGATATTCAAGCCTTATAAACTTGGACCATCTTAAGAGGATGTAGATTGGGTGTGTCAAAAGGACAAGATCATGTACTTGCTATCTCAGTAAAGAAAATAATCCACAAAAGGTTGACACGTAAGGGGATGCTCCACAAATGGTGTGGTTAGATGATGTCTTTTGTCAGGACCATCATTATCTGCACTAAAAAATGAGACAATTGAGCGATACACCCACTTTAGTCCCAACAAATCATTACGGATATAGAAAAATAGGTCTCAATTGCTAATTCAAATGGTCAGGAGAAGTGGTGAACTCTGTCGAGGATGGAAATTTGGAATGCACGGAGCATATCTACCTATTTGGTGCTAGTTGGATTGACTGCTAGGTTCCATGAGATTCTTGAACACGCATCACGGACAATTTTGTTTAGACGCCAACAAATGTGAATAGGTTTCTTGAGTACAAATGCGAGCTAATGATTTTGCAACTAGAAGTGGTTACAGATCATTTCTAGTTCTCCATGAATCCAATAAATGAAACACAAGTACTTGAGTTACAGGCTGCCAACTTTAAATTTTCAAATTTCATGGAATTACAAAAGCACGTGGCTTTAGTGTCATTGCTCAAGGCTACATTGGTTCTTAAGGTACTCATAGAGATTCAAGTATTTGCACATGAATATCTTTGTTTCAAGCACTAACCTTATGTCAGGATATTCTAATTCAGTGTAAAGAATGGACCACTAGAGCTTTTAAGATCACTAACACGGTTTTGGAACACTATTTTTTGTATTTTTCCATATTTGGATGAGAATGGTTAATGAGGGGGTGGATGCAGGCAAACCAATGTCATTCAGGAATCAATATCCTCTCGAACTCTCACCTTTTCTGATCCTAATCGATGACAATACTCCATTTACGTTGTCATGAGCTTTATGTATAGCCCCTTTGGAGCTTACAAAATGATAAATCACCCTTAGCTTAATGGCTTTCTTGTGAATTATACTTTCCAATTTGTGGATTTTTCTCTAACTTTTTAATTTGCATTCAGGGTTAGGAACCAAAATAACTAGGTCTCCAAGGATGGTTCAGGCAAGCTTGATCAATCAATTGAATTTCCTCAAGTTCTTCCTCAAGTAGCAATGGTAGAAGGAAATTCTAATGGTTGCATATAAATTTGGGTGAATCTCCTTACAGAATAATTTTTTTCTAGGCCCTTGTTAGACAACTCCAAAACAAAGATTTACCAAATTTTATTTTGAACCCAATGAAAAATAGTTGAGCACAAGTATTGATATTTATCCTAAGGCTTACCAAATCCGTGCGGTAAATATGAAAAAATATAATAAGAACAATATTTCACCATTTTTGTGTGTGAGACCCATACTTTTCAACTTCCTTGACATTTGAGAATAATGATCATATGGAAAATGGAAACCAATTTATTAGGAGCAATGCTCAAATAAGAGTTTTGGATGAATTTTTCATGTCTTAATTGGCATTATTTATTGAACTCAAAAACTTTCCTAAATGCTTGAAAGTAGGAAAACCTGCACTGTCAATGAATAGTCCTAAATCAGATTAGCCCTTTTCAGCTATATACATGATAGGGATGCTCTCTTGGATTGAAATTCTATGTGAAGTAGATTTCGATGATCTTGAATATCTTATTTCTAAGGGATGTAGTGCCCACTCCTCTTTGACACTTATTATATTTTGATTTTGATTACTATTGACTATAGACATGGATATTATCATATCATTTTGGTTTAGCATGATGTTAGATGATAGAGATATTCTGATTATTGATGGATTGTGATTCATAATATGATTTGTATGGATTATTAGAGACACAGAGAGACATTTTATATTGATGATGATGATGTATTGTTAGCATATATCTTTACTGACATTCGAAATTCTCATCATTTTGCCTATGAGTAGAGTTTGAACTAATCTTGTGATCTCTTTGATATCGATGAAATGGTAGAATTGAGATGTTGAAATTATAAATAAATGATAACATTGTTTATTTAGATGATGATTTATTTATATGTGGATGTTTATTGATGGATGTGCGTATATTTTATCTTTGATGTATTTGATGCGGCCATGAGGCTGAAGGAGGTATTGTGTGATTTTGCAAGTAATTGTATCTCAACAATCAAAAGGGGGTTAAGAGACCAACCACAATGGAATACTGGATGGATCCAATGACGGTCACCATGACAACTTGTGTAATGTGTTATTTTTTGTTATTAGTTTTTATGGGGTCCCCATGGGGGGGATGACCTCCAAAGGTGACCATGGGCTATGTGTAATTCTTTCCCTTTTCATTTATTTATCGTGGAGTATGTGATTTATTTTGTGATGTAATTCATTTAAGCATTGTTGATTAATGTGCCTTAATTAAGTCGATTAATCATGTTTATTAAGTAATTTGGGGATGTGACAAAAGGGTCATTTATTATAGTAGTTGGATTTTAAGTTGAGTGTATGTGACTTTGAGTGTTGTACACCCTACCTTACTTGGGAAATTCGGATTTGGGCTTAAGGGCCATTTTTGGAGGCTTGTGGGACAAGTTAAGCTTCTCCCACACCTCTTAATTTCATATACCAACCCTACCTATGGATTGGGGGCTTAAAAATAGACCCCATTATGTGTTTTGTAAGACAAAAAGTGACATTTATTACACTTTTCTTACATGGGGATTTTAATTTTGTCCTTAGAGGGTGTGGGTTTGTGATTGAGTGTGTAAGAGGCTTGTCATTTCTCTCAACCACCAATTTATTGTGCATTAGGGTTGAGGTTTGACTTGTGATGTGGAGTTGAGGATAAGTGATGTGGCATCCTACATGGACCCACCTCACCCTCATCTTCTCTTTTTCTATATATGCAAGTTTATTTGTTTGTTTGGGGGTTACTTCATTTTATTGTGCACTTGCATTTTTGGAGTTGGAGAGTTTTTGGAGTGCTTATTGAGTTTTGAAGCTTATTGAAGTTGGATTGAGCTTGAAGGAGCTTGGAGGGTGATTCTTTGATCAATTCTTACTATGGAAAGGTAGGAACTACACCCTTTTTTTACTTGTTTTACCTTATATGTGTGTATTGCATGTAAGTGAATGGTTTGTGTGCTTGTTGGGATCTTGGGTAGAATGCCTAAGTATGGTGTAGGAGAAGGCTATGGGGATTTTCTATTGTAGGGAGGCATAAGAGTTTATTTCATGTTTTGGGAGGGAGTTGGGTTGGGTGCCCCACCTTTGATAAGAAAATGCTTGCATTTCTTACTTGGTTCTTTTGAGGGAGACATAAGAGATTGTAGGGAGGCATAAGAGAATGTGGGAGGCATAAGAGGATCTTAAGAAGGAGGCATAAGAGTTTGTAGGGGTTTTGAGTTGTGTTTTGGAGGGTTTTAAGGTGGGCACCTAATCCCATTGGGAGGCATAAGTGATCTCCCCATAGATCCTTGCTCCATTGGCTTTGCAGTTTTCAAGCCTTGTGTATTTTGAAAGTTTCATTCTTTTGATTATTATCTTGTGTTAAATGTTTGTTAAATGGTTGTGAAAATTGTATTGTGATGTGGAAGCATTGTGTAATTGTCATGAGTTGGATCAATCTTTTATTGCATTTTGGTTGGGGCTCGGGGGCTAATGAGGAGGATAGCTTCTTCTCCTCATTGGATTATTGGTTGGGTGGAGAGTGTTGTCCTCTCCCCCATTTTTGTTGTTGTGATCTGAAGTGAAGATATGGTGGAGCTCTTGTTGAATATTTGGGACTTGAGATCTTGTGTGAAGTCAAAAAGAAATCATTCTTTGTGAGAAAACATTTCATGCAATTCCCTCCTTAAGGTGAAAGGCTAGTAGTATCGTATTTAAAAGAAGCGTTACATGCGTACATATTTGTTTATCAAGTTGTAATGTGTTGTGGAAAAGAAATCTCTTTGCATTGTAAGGAAATGAGCTATGCTCAAAGAAAAAAGGAAAGTTCAATATTATTTGTTAGGAGTTGCATTATTGTAAGAATGAAGGAGGAACTTGGAAGTTATAAACATTGATGAATGTATTCTTAGATAAATCTTAAATGTTTAATAGTTGTGTTTTCCTTGAGTAAATGGTTGTAGTAGTAATGGAAGGATGTGTCAACTTATAATGAGTTATTTTTGTTGGAAAAATTAAATTCTTACTGTGGAAAGGAAAACAATGATACTTAGAAATAGATTAAGTTTCATTTCTTCCATTTGAGTTTGAAAACAATTTTCTGGGAAAAATATTCTTATAGTGTTTTCTTGTTACTATCGAAATAGAAAATCTTAAAATTTAGTAATTTTAGGCATGGAATGAATAAATGGTTAAACCCTTCAACTGGAGACTTTAGGCATATAAATTCAAGCTAAGGATAATCTTTAAAACACTCTATTAGAATTTGTTTTTTGAAAAATGGTGGAAATGATGGTTCTATTTTCAAAGAACATGACCGCCACCCTGTGCAGAGCAGCGGTCTCTGAACTGCCACTTAGGCAAAGTGACAATTCATGAATTATCACCCAGGTAGGGTGGCAGTCCCAGGATCGTCAGCCTGCTTTGGGTGGTGGTTTCATCACTATTGGAGAAAAAATAAAAATCTACGACTGGGAAATTTTAAACTTTTTTTATTAAAAATTTAAGCCTGCAAATTTTAAGAGGAATTCACCAGCAAGCCATAAGGGCATAAATTCATTGTTCTAAACTTGTAAATCTTGAAATAAGCCTTTAAATGTATGGAACCACTTGGATTAAATGGAGGGTTTTACCCAAGTAGAGTATAAAAACAAAATAAATAACTAAACAAATATTCAAGATTTAGGGAAGAATCCCTACAAACCATTAATAGAAAACAATATTATAATAAATCCATAATCCAATCTAAGCTAAGCTTGATTATAGTTAATTTCTTCATGGCTTCTTCCTTCCTTGCTCCCATGGCTTCCATTTCTCCAACATGTAAATTAAACAAAAGAAAAGAGACCAAATGAGGAGGCTAGGGCAAAGAAAAAGGTTTAATAAAATTTCATAAGGATAGTTAGGGTTAGTGTGGGACCCTAAGATCTAGTGGCCACGATCGATTTGATCCAAGGGTTGAGAATCAATCTTACAATTGTTAGGTAAGAATGAATATTATGGGTGTGTTAAATAATTTTAAAGTTGTTTAAATGGGTGAATGGGGCCATTTAATACTCTTGTATGTTAAGTTATTTATTTAGTTCCTAGTATGTTTTAGTAATTATTTAAATGGGTTTTAAAGAAAATAATTTAAGAAAACTAAAGTAACTAGGGATAAGGGTTCATTAAATGTGGATTGAATGTTATTTCCCAAGGGGGAAACTATCTAACCTAGTAATAGAAATTAATGGGCACTTATCTAGAAATGATAATTAAATTGACATTAGGACTGGATTAAGAATAATTAATTAATAATCTAGACTGGATTTATCCTATGAAATGCAACTCTGCTAGTAGGAATTGATTAAACGTATATTAGGGTTGACATCTTTGTAACTAAAAATAAAAACAAAAAAAATTACAGCAACTTCCTAGATAATTGTTTAAGGATTAATGTGGTTTTAGAACGTCGAATTTTTGGGTGTTATAGATCCTCCCATTTTTTGTTCTAAGGTACATAGGAACATCTTCTAACTCTTGATAAAAATCAACTAGAATTTTGAATTCAAAGACACACCTATGTTTAACATGTACATGATTGATACCTTGGACTGTGGGAATGAAATGAAAGTATACATGATGGGGAGAAATTTTTACCTCAAAGTTATCCCAAGTGAAGGTACATAAGTCCATTACCTAGATGACTGCAATGAGTGTGTCACAAGGCATAAGATTCTAACAGAGTTGATTCATCATGGTGTGAAATGACTAAGCAACACTCCTTAGTTGAAATATTTTTTTGCATTATTTATATTTCCTTGAGGTTATCTTCCTCTTTAAATGTCTCTATCTTATCTTCCTACACTCCTTTTTAAAGCACACTTCTCTCTTAATCATGATCATGGCATGAAAAAATTGGTTGTTTCATTCGTGAAGGTTCCCCTTAGGTTACATCAAGGCGGTTCTAAGATTCAAGCTTATAACTCTTTACACTACGTAGAGAAAATATGAATATCGAGAAAGTACTCTCTACATGTGATTCATTATAAATCTTACACCATTTGGGTAGAGATACTTCTAACATATCGACAACTCGGAGAAGGTAATTATAGCTTATCTTGAGTAGTAGGTCAAATGCATAATTAGCGAGTGCATGACTCACATCATTCAATTTATCTGAATGATTACTTTGCATGTGAGGGTGATCTTTAGGAAACTCATTCACCACTTCATAATTTGTACTGTAGGATTACATATTATTTTGTCTAGGTTCAAAATTCATGTCTTCCATTGTCTTATCAAGCACATCTCTTTCTTGTCATGATTCCTCTTGTTTTTCTATGAAAATATTTTCAACGTAATTATTAGAATCATAAGAGTCATAACTGAAAGAATAAAATACACAACCGACACTATAATTAATGATATTGTTACTAGAAATCATATGTAAAATGTACGATGGAAATGCTGAAGGGGATGTATTACGGAAGTCAAATTAGAGGGAGAGAAACAATGGGAGAGGAAGAGAGAGGAAGATGAAGGGTTTGGCAGAAGACCAAGGAAGAGGAAAGTGTCTTTGTGGATAAATGGGAAAGTGTACCCTCGAATAGTGACTTGACAATAATGAATATAGTTCAAAAAGGAGAAAATTCATGTTAATCTTTCCTTATAATGTACTCTCTCTCTACTTGTCAAAACGTAAAGGTCATCTGAATCTGAAGAATGCTAGAAGTTAAACCTTTCAATGTGAATTTTGTCACCAAGAAACACAGTCGATGTTATAGCTGCGATAAATTTTCCAATGGGCTTAAAAATTGCCATATATAAAGTTTATTTATTTCCATTGCACCAAGTTTACAAGGTATAAGTAACCCATGTACCAATGATTGCCTACAAGAAAAGGATTATTATATTAATTGTGAAGGTATGCTTGTTTCGAGTTTGTAGCTACCAACATGAGGATAAAGTTAGTAATACTATTTCTTAGTGAATATGAATTTTTTATGACACCAATGTCCCATATTAAACTCCAAACAACTAAATTGTGATCAATAATAGATGTAAGAATGAAAAACATAAATTGTTATCTTTCACAAATTGATATCAACAGATAGAAACAGAGCTCCATTCACAACTTATGTGCCTCCATTTTTTATGTAATTTTTCAAGTATTATGTCTCTTCTTTGGTAAATGAAATTTTTGGGTCAACTTGTATGCAAATATTAGAGCTTAGAAACTTAATTCAATTATATAAACCTTTTAGTCAGGTAACATAGTAGTGACATCTGTGTAGGCATAAATTATATGAATATTTTATCTATACAAGGTAGCAAAGAAATCCAAGTAGACACAAACCCCCGCTCATATGTGAGGATGCCATTTCAAATTAGTAGAATACAACATGCATGGCATGGAAGAAAACAACCATTCATTAAGTAAAGGGAAGATGGAAAATATTTTACTAGTCAGTGAATATGTCCATTTCAAAAAACATAAAAATACATATATTATAGAATAATATTTTAGAAAGGATACAAAATTGACTCTTGAAATTTGTAATTGTAAAAAAAAAAATTTACATCTAATATAAAAACTTTAACAATGTGTTCTAAGATTTTGTTAATTGGAAATTTTATTTTTGGGGGAAAAAATATATAGCAGTTTTTCTAAAGAGTACCATATTCCAAAACTAAGATAGAAGGGGAAGAATAGATAATCCTGCATGCCCACCTACTACTGGAACATCAACCTCATTGGGATCAATACCAAGAACTTTAACGTGTTCAATTCAAAAGAAAAATGGTGAATCAATTCCTATAGCCATTAGACTTGTAGATAATGCACTGAAGTCAAAACAAAATGGTTTATCCTATTGTGTCTAGTGAGTTTCTTGAATTAGGTCTAATGAAGCTCTTGTATTGGGTTTAAGTGTTTCTAGAATTTGGTCTTATAAATTTTTTGATTAGGGACTTATAAATTTATATAATTAGGTCTTAAGTCCATATATATTTTTGAAAATAAGTTACATTCCCAAAGACAAAGCAATTACTGATAAAATAAATAAAGGCCTATTTGTCTTAAGGTTGTAACCCTAATAAGCCAAGTAACAACATTCAATTTAGGGTAAAAGGGATAAAATACAAAGCATAACAAAAATATACATACCACAAAAGTATTTTATCTAACAACATTTAAAGTTGTGACACCCATCACACGTTTTAGGGTTATAAAACCCTGTGATTTTCAACACCTCAGCTGTAATTGACACCATAGAATTCACAGGATTGTTGATTATATTCACCACCACATTCGGGAAGTATTTAGCCTAACTGATGTTTCTTGTCTCACCCATCTCTCAACCACCCACCCATGATTATAGAAGGTAGATCATATATATATAACTATAAAAAATGCCAGCTACAATTGTGTTGTGACATGGGTAATGGGATAAGTTTTATTACATGTACATGAACATGTAAAATTATCCTGGTCAAGATTTGGAAAGTGTTCTTTTCCTCAACCTATTCTTACCTTTATATGTGTAGGGCATGAGTTTTCCAATGCTTAGTGTTTTTCCATAATCAATCAAGCTCGACAATGCATTCATGTAACACTTAAATACAAGTTAGAGATCACATTATTGTTTTGAGTTGTGTGATTTTATCACAGATTTTAATATCAACCCTTAATAAATTAATTACATTTAGAGCATTATTTTTTATTGTAAAAAGACAAATTAGAAATGAATTAGACCATTTAAACTCTCGATATTGCTTCTCACATGTGTGTGTAGTAAATCCACCAGCTCTTCTCACTTAATCAACAAAGTTTTTATAATGGGAAATATTTAAAAACATCATTGAAAAATTCTACACAGTACTTTCACTTAAACCTAAATCAATTCAAAAATTCCAACATCTAGGACAAAATTGCTCTTGATCACTGAACAATTTAGGACATGAATTTGACAGGCACCCCTAAATGTCAGATACAAAATAGTTTACATTTTAATCAAAGTTGCATAGTGTCAATTTTTCATATTGAATAAAAATTACCTAACTACAATATTATTCCATATACCCACATTGACACTTCCATTATACATACAAATACGAAACTACTTAATGAATTAATATTATGCGTCTTATATAATTGTGCATGACCACAAAGACTGAATTTTTTATATGACATTCAAATAATTTCTGCAAATAAAATATTAAAAAATAAACATGATAATACTGAATCAAACTACAATACATGGTAAGCCATTCTAGATTATTGCAGAGATTTTCAAGGGTATTCTCAAGAATCATTCATAATGTTTCTTGAAACCAACTGTTTATTGAAAATATTCAAGAATCACATTCAATATTTAATTGACCAAACCCATTGCTCTAGGATGGCTCTGATGCATTTTCTAAACCCTAAACCTAAACCGTTGTGGATTGATCTAGTCAGAGGTGGAGGCTATTCACTCAAGCAAGTTTCTCACAGCAATGGTGGTGGAAAATTAGCTAGGCGGCGATTGGTCGATGGGAGACAGGGCACTAGCGATGACTCCATATTTTTCCATGGATCTAGCTCAGCTCCCTCTAGGAAAATCTTCCCCTACCCTGTGACTATGCAATGTTCTAGACCAGGCGACAATGCAAATCCAGTATTGGTTGAAGCTACCAGAGTCGATGATGGATCATCCAGAGATGCTTTGTTTAAGTTGGACCTGCTACACAACTCCATGACCTTTTCCATACATGCGAGTGTCTCTCGTGATGGTAAAAAAGAGTTATGACATGAAGTCATTTCCTCTCAAAGACAAATGAACCCGCTACAGATACAGATAGCAAAGTTACCTCCACCCAAGGCATTTCATTTGGGCGTAACGTTTAGTTGTATTGATTTTTCTACTTCTACTTCTGAGCACTTGTGCCACATACAATGTAACCTTTGTAGCACGATTCTCAATGTGGACAATAGTGCAAGGGCATACACAGGTGTCAGATTTAAATGCATTCCTCTGTGAACGCCCTCCTCCATCTGATTTGTGATAGATGTCAGAGTTAGCCGACCCTGATTCAACTGTGGAACGCCTTCAGCGTGATTATGAAAAATTAAATTTCTATCATGCATGGTGGTTAAATATTGGTTTGTCTCCAAATTCTAAATATAAACATCCTATATAAGGAATTTCAGGGGTGATTATGCGAGAAGAAAAATTTTGTTGTAAGTAGGATAGAAAAGGATGTGAACATACTTAGAAGGGGTTCATTAGACAAGAATTTTATTAGCCACTAACATGGCATAACAAGCACCCAACTACGTAAGTGGAGGGATATCTTAGGAAGTGTATATTTTCTCCACTAGGATATCCTTTCCGAAAATTATAGATAGAGAGGCAAGGATAGTGGGATCCCTCCTAATAAACATGGAAAAGTGAATATATAGTGCACACAAGACTCAAGTATATTTTTAAAGTGATAAGCTTAGCGATGGAAAAGGGATCTCTGAACCTCTTATACATTTAGTAGAATAGGTGTTGAAAACATTCATGGGTTCTATTGTTCCTTTATTATCGTATGCAAGATAGTAGTATAAGGTTTCACGATATATATGAATAGTGAAATATTCAATGAAAGTAACCACAAAAATACCCCAAGATGTGATTGACCCACGTGGATGCGTGAAAAACCATTGTTAATTTATTTCACTAAAGGAACAAGAAAATACATAGTACTTAGGTTATTTCTTCATGAAGTATGAATTCTCTGCATAAAGAGTCTTTGAAGGCCATAATGTGGTCCTTCGCAAATATGGATCCTTTTTGCTCATAATTTGGACACCAATCCAAAAAATCATCAATTAGGTCATGTTGGACTCCTAGGATAGCTAACAGATAATGGAATTTCCCTAATAAATACATAGACATGGTGGGAGGATTTTAAATCATGCATAGTAAAAAATCTAAAAAATTGTGCCCCCTTCTAGGATATTTTCCACATAATGTGCAAGGATGTGTTTTCAAACTAGAATGAACGATGTCATCTCTCTTATAGAATGGTTTATGGCCTCCCTCCTTATAACACTAATAATGTTGATCTCCAATAGTTTCACACATCTATCCTCCTCTAGTGCCAAATGATGTTGATGCTAAGAATGAAGCAGGGGTATGCGTAAGTGTAGGAAACCTAGACAAAGCTCCATGAATATGAGAAGGGATCTCAATATCTTGAAATAATAGTGCACGCGTGAGGAAATCAATTGCACAATGGATTATGTGTGTGAGGATCTCCCCAAGGTTCAGTTACAATAGTTTTTTGTGGTTATAAATTTTTTTGGGAATAACTTAAGGTGGCTCGTAGTTTTTTTATTTTCACGAGGGATTTTTTTTGTTTTTTTCGTATGATCTAGAGTAATCACACATGGGAGTTTACAATAGTAAAATGGTGGGATTCAACCTCAAAGGGTTAAGAGTGGATGTGTGTGAGGTTGTTAGATCAATCATTCATTACACATAAGAGTTCATATGTGAAAGATAATGCATATGATAGCATGAGACAATGAATTATTTATTCAATGTATTCAATTCAATGTGTAAACAAAAGAGTAGAGCCCCAAATATAAAGGCTATTCAATTCAATGTGTAAACAAAAGAGAAGAGCCCCAAATATAAAGGCTGCGGAAGATGGAGAGGAAGGTGACAGTTATAACTGTCCACCAACAAACAATGTATTATAAACAGACTAATGCTAACATTCCCCCCTTAATACATTTCTCTTACAAATGTTCCCCCTAAAAAAATCAAACTTCACTTTGTAGAGAGGTTTAGTGAGAATATCTACAACCTAAAAATCAGTAGGAAAGTACTGGAGCTAAATTTGGTGGTTTAAGACCAGTTCATGAATGTAGTGACATTCGACCTTAATATGCTTTGTTCGTTCATGAAAAAAAGGATTCTTCACAAGCTTCAACACACCTTGATTGTCACAGTGAGTGAAGAGAGGTTTCTCTTTAGGAATTCCTATATCTACAAGAATGCGATGTAACCAAATCATTTCGCACATAGCTCCTTGTGTGGTGTGGTATTCAGCCTCAGTGGATGAGAGAGAAACAACAATTTGCTTCTTGCTAATCCACAAGATAGGTCCAGATCTGAGATGAAAAACATACCCTGAAGTGGATTTCCTATCATCAACGGATCCTGCATAGTCCGAGTTTTTATATCCCTATAAGGAGAACTGAGTGTTCTTCTGATACTCCAAACCAAAGTCAACTATACCTTGGACATATCTCAACACATGCTTTGCTGCTATCCAATGACATTTCTTCGGCTCCTGCATAAATCTGGTGAGATAACTCACTACAAAGCAAAGATCTAGCCTGGTGTAAGTCAAGTAAATGAGACTCCCCACAAGCTTCCTATAGTGAGTGCCATCTACCTATGGTGAATCCTGGAATCTAGATAATTGCAAACCTTTTTCCATAGGTGTGGACATTGGTTTACAATTTGACATTCCATACTACTCCAGGAGAGTCTTGGCATATTTCATCTGGGAGACGAAGATATGATTCTTCTTCTACCATATCTCTAAGCCAAGACAGTAGTGAAGTAGCTCCAAATCGGTCATGTCGAAGGATTTCTTCAGATCATTCTTTACACCATCCACAAGATTGTAATAACTTCCTGTGATCACAAGATCATCTACGTATAAAAATAGAATAACAATCTTTGTTCCTACCTTCTTGATATATAAATTTGTATCTGAGGGACTACAAGTGAATCCATGCTGCAATAGGAGATCATCAATTTTTATATACCATGCCCTAGGTGCTTGTTTGAGTCCATAAAGTGACTTTATCAGATGACATACCTTGTCGTGGTTGATGGTTGTCTACAAACCCTTCAGGTTGGGCCATGTATACTTCTTCTTTGAGATCACCGTTCAAAAAAACACTCTTGACATCCATCTGGTGAAGTTTCCATCCATTTTTTGCTACGAGTGCACATACAACTATGATGGTTTTGATCTTCGCAGTGGGTGTAAAGGTCTCGTCATAGTCAATTCCTTCTTCCTGAGCATAACCCTTTACAACAAGTCGTGCTTTTTGTTTGTCGATTGAACCATCTACCTTATATTTTGTTTTGAAAAATCCATTTGTAGCCAATGGATTTCTTACCTAGAGGTAGATCGACAAATTCCCACATCCGATTCTGAAGTAGGGAGTCATATTCAACATTCATAGCCTGTTTCCACTGTGGTTGGTCTAATGCCTCACGAACAGTGTCAGGTTCGATGCTATCAACAACTAAACTCATGAGTGCAAAGTTTACCTCATGTCTGGCTTGACTTCATGTTCTGACTCCCGTAGAAGTCTCTGGAAGTGAGTTTAGGTGTGCATCCCCAATAGTATTCTGGACCCACTTTAGACGTTGGTATTGTGCTTCTGCTGATGTGAAGATGTGTTTTCCAGTGTGCCTAGATCAATGAATAAGTCTCCACTCAGCTCTTCTTCTCTCTGAGAAGAATCATTTTGCCCATCATCTGGATGTGTGAGCAATCTATGTGACGAGGTCGGTATTGGATCTCCATTGTGTGGTAGGGAGTCAAAGGATGACTCGTCACACACCACATCTTGACTCTCGTAGATTTTCTTCATCCCAAGATCCATGAGACGATATGCCTTTGAGGTAGTACTATACCCCAAGAAAAGACATGGCAGTGTCTTTGGATCGATCTTCTTCCTTTTCTTATCTGGAACATGCATATATGCAGTACAACCAAAAACTCTCAAATGATAGATAGAAGGTTTACAACCATTCCATACCTCTTCCGGTGTCCTATTCTGCAAGATCTTCATGGGTTCCCGATTGAGTAGATACACTACTGTTTAGACTACTTTTGCCCAAAACTAATCCTCCAACTTGGCGGTGGAGAGCATACAACGAGCCATCTCCATGACAGTCATATTGTGTCGCTTAGAAATCCCATTCTATTGGGATGTGTAGGGTGAAATCAGATGTTGTTGAATGTTGTGATGCTTCAGGTATGCTAAGAAATTCTTTGATACAAATCCCCCCCCCTCGATCTGAGTGGAGGAGAAGGAGAGGCTTCCCAGACTGCCTGGTGGCTTGCTGGTGAAAGGTTTGGGAATCGACAAATGCCTCACTCTTCTTCCGGAGAAAATATACCCACATTTTCTGAGTAATCATCAATGATGCGCTGGAAGTATTCAAAAACCTTAGAAGCTAGCTAGCAGGGGTCCACACAGATCGGTGTGTACAACCTGAAGATGCTCCGTAGAATGATAAGAGCTCTATTTGAACGGACCTTTGTGTTGTTTTCCCGCAAGACATCCCGAGCAAACAAGTAAGGAATGGGAGAGTGGAGAAAGCCCTCTTACCATTTCCTTGGCACTGAGCTGATGCAGAGCCCCGGGTAGAAAGATGACCATATCGAAAGTTCCATAGTGCAGTGGACTCTACCGTTGAAGTAGAGAGAGCAATGTTAGATGAATTGACCGCATCCAGTGTAAATAGATGGCCCTTCATAAATTCTCGAGCAATAACTAAGTCTCCCTGGAAAATGATGCAGGACTTGACCCCTTTCTGAACAAAGAATTCGACCCGCATTCGGATGATTAAGAAGTTGACTTGCAGATAATAGATTTGAGGTCAAACCTGGAACATATAACACCTTCGTGAGTGTACATCTTTGTGTCCCAAGAGGAATGATGACATCACCAATCCTTTCCATAATATACTCTTGATTATTTGCGATGGTGATCCGATCTCCAGTGGGCCCATCACTCAGGGTATGGAACAACTTCTTATTGCCAGTCATGTGTTTGCTGGCACCCGAATCAATCAACCAGACACTTTCTGATGGCTACGAAGTTTGTGAGACTAGGACAATGTCTGGATGAGTTACGTCTGGAACCTCTTCATCAGAGGAGGCATCCTGCTAAGCAGCAATATGACCCTTCTGCCTCTGATTACGAGCATGCCATTGTGATTTCTCGGAATATCCTTGGCCAGAAGTTCTCTCCTCGTCATAGTTTCCATGCTTATGACCGTTGTAATAACAGTTCGCAGTCATGTGCGTATTCATGGAGCAAATGTGGCACCATCGATCTACATTGTTGTATACTGCTACTTCTGGGGTGGCCACTAAGAAGGTTGCTGCTGTGGATGTTGCTTCTGATTCTGGGGAGTTGACTACCCTTTCTTAGGCTTGTTGCTATGCTTTTGCCTCGTGATGAGAGCCTTGTCTTCGAAGGCTTCTTAAACAGTCTGATTCACTTCTTCCTGTTGGAGATAATTCACCAGTTTGACAACAACTTACCTCTTGTTGAGTGATGGTCAATGTGGTGATCAGTGTCTGAAACCAGGAAGGAAGAGCTCATAAGGTGAGCGGGACTAGTAACTTGTCATCCACCGGTTCACCGAGAGCAAAAAATTTTGCGTGTAACTCAGCCACACACCGCAAGAAGGCTTCGACTAATTTTCCATCATGCATACTCATTGTGTGTAGCTTTGTCTGAAGATGTAGCATCGTTGTCAGATTCTTGGCTTCATAGATGGTACACAACACGGCCCATGCCATAAAGGAAGTGGTTGCTTCCCGAATGTGAGTTTGAACCTCATCAGAAAGGCTAAGAGTGATAATCATTAAGCTTTTGCATCATCCTTTTCATACTTAGCCAACAGATCAGCGTCTGTGGGAGGGGCATTCGTGCCAGAAACGATCCCCCAAAGATCTTCAAACTGAAGAATTGTCTGCATCTTGGTTTTCCATACGGAGAAATTTGGCCCTTTTAGCAACTGGGCATCCGAAAACAAAATGTGAGGTGCAGAAATTTCCAAAAACTCAAAATTGTATTTTATTTATTAATTGTTCAAAAACGGTTACAAATGCTTACTGAAGGAACCTATCATGAAGATGGGCTCTATAAGCTCATGCAATGAGACGCGGATGCTCCTGTGGGTGTTCTACTTCGTGTTCATCATCTGCATCATAGCCGCACTCTAATTCTTCACAGATTCAGCGTGCTTGACAACACACGTCAAACCAGAAATAGTCAAATAATCCTTGACGCACCAATTCGTCAAATAATATGTTACCGGTATTTAGCAATTCATTGAGAAAGGAAAAATAGATGTCGGTGGTGTCCTCTTGGGTTCTCAGAGGCAACCCAATGGAAGGGTTGCTCGTAACACTCTCGGCATCAGAAATGTGTGACATGTACATAGCGAGGTTATCTGGATTAGCCTCTCTCGCCAAGCTCTTCACGCTGCAGGTTTGCACAAATTACTCCACAGTTGTCCTCTGAATGCGTCGACAATCTGCACTGATTTGCTGCTACACAGGATCTATACAAATATGAAAAGATTTCTCTGAAGAAGATTTCACGTCTCAAGATCTTCAAGTTGTTGCACAGGCTTAGAGGATTTTGATTTCAATGTCGCATCTCCAATACTGTTGACGCTTCTCCCTTGGTCGCTGGTCGTTGCTTCTGCAAAACATGTTCATGCCAAACTTCTGCCCACATGGCTCACACAAACCTCCACACACAGCACAAGACCTTGGCCCACAGGATTTTTCCAAATGCCAAGGATTTTGCGAGGCCAAACGCCATGCTTGGTCAACTCTGATTGATGCCAAAGAAATCAAAAACAGCGAGCACAAAATAATTGGTGGAGAAGATATTTCACATGGGTCTCCAGATTCCCACGTTTGTTGCAGGACTTCTAAGCTTTCTTCTGGACATTCAAGATGACTCCAAATTCCATGCCAAGGAAAGATAGGGAGCTCTGATACCAATGATAATAGGAGACAATGAATTATTTATTCAATGTATTCAATTCAATGTGTAAACAAAAGAGCAGAGCCCCAAATATAAAGGCTGCGGGATGGATGGAGAGGAAGGTGACAGTTATAATTGTCTACCAACAAACAATGTATTATAAATAAACTAATGCTAACATCATAAGGATTATCACCTATAACCATAAAGAATTAGCAGAATAAACCAATTGCAATATTTTGTCCTAAATTAACCTAGTCTAACAAGGGCATTAAAAAGTGAAAAAGAGTAGGGCAAGGAAAGAGAGATAAATGAATCTAATGGTGTTGTAGATACCCCTTTCTGATTGGCAAAGATAGATCCAAAAAACATACTCACACAATTACCAACATTCACTTGATCAAGACATGAGTAGGTGTAAGATTTTGAGGATTTTTTGTGGAGAAAATATGGATGTAATTTTGTTCAACATGCATGAAGTGAATATTTACTCTAAGAAACTATCGAATGATATGTCTATTGATTAAAAATGGGATCAGTTCAACTAGATAAAAAGAGTGCACAAAGACATAAAAATATAGGGGTGGAACACATAGTAGAAACAAGAGAACCAAGGAAAATGCATTTAAAAATTATGACACTTCTTTCTACAAGGATTAAACCATAACAATGTATTTCATCTAGGTATTTAGAGGAAAACCCACAAATTACTTTGGCAAATATACAATTGTTATAATAAATGGACGCAACCAACTACACAATGTTGATATGAAAAGTTGAATGCATGAAAGCCACATAATCCAATCAAATTTAATGATCCCCAAGTGATCTATAAGAATATCTTTAATTATCTTTTTTCTTATTCATGAATCATTAAATTATTTATGACATGCATGGGGTATCTTAAAACACAAGTAAATCTTCATTAAGTTCATATGGCGCCTACTCTCTAACATGGAATGTTCAATGAGATCTTATCCAGCCTATTTTTTTGACAAATTGCAAAATATTTTATTCCTCTGACATGAATTTTAATTATGAGCATTGTGTTGTGTCAGAAAAATTGGATTATGTTTAATTTCATGATGTATTTTTCCATTTAGCAGGTAGGCGTTGTTTGTATTTTATGCACTATGTGTGCTAGGAATTTTGACCTTTTGTACACTCCTTTGGGAATCTTTTATGATGCCATCAATTCCTACAAGGCACAAGAAGAGAACAACGTTAGCATTTTGAAGGGAAATCATGCAATTAAACATAATAATACTACATGTGTAGTGTGCATGCTCAGCTAGTGCACACTTCCTTTCATGATTTATGTGTAAAGGACTTGTACCTCAATATTTTATAGTTTACACAATATAATGATTACACATGAAAATATGTGCACTATATTCCATATAAAATTTCTAACACTTCACTCGGTCTCTAATGTATCATGAATGTGTGTGTGAAACCTGCACAAAATAAATCTTGCAATTTTCCTAAGTGGATTATAATTCATTTAATTATACAACTATAGTGAAGGATTGTGAAGTCGCAAAAATCCATGAGGCACGGATAATTTTAGTGGCGAATATTCGCAATATGGCAAATATTCCATTTTTGAAAAATTTGAAAAGGTGAATTTTCTGGCGCGAGTCAATGACCTGTTCACCTAAAAATTACAGTTTAATTTTTTTTAGGGGTTGGCTTTGTCTACCCTTGAAACTATCCCCTATATAATCCTAGATTATTCTCCAAGTAGAACACTACTAGCTCACTTAGACCACTTGGGGGCATATGTATTATCAAGTACAGTAAACACGCGACTAGGAGGGTGGAGACTATAGATGCATGACAAAAAGTTTGTTGACACATGACAGGGAGAGTTTTTTGACACGTGACAGAGAGAGTTTTTTGATGCACGACAGGAGTGTGGAGGAAGTAGACGCACGATAGAGAGTTTTTTGACGTGCAACACAGATATTTTTTTGTCGCACTACCAAATGACGAAGGCTGTAGACGCGCAATAGAAGATTTGTTTTTACACGTCAACAAGGTGGTTGTTTCTTGTCAACGAACCTCACTGACAGGTGTCAATAACCTTGTTGACGCATGTCAACAAGGTTATTGATGTGTGTCAATGAGGTTCATTGACATGTGACAACCACCTTGTTAACGCGTGACGACAAATCTTTGTCGCGCATCTGCAACCTTTTGTTACACCACTTAAAAATTAGGTGAACATTTTACTGTCAAATCCCCAAAAAATTCACCTTCCCGCGAAACTGGTTCCAAGGATATTCGCCAGGTATTTTCCACCTCCAATTTCTAAGAGGTCTCTTAAAATGAAGCCTGTCATGAGGTGCTTTCAAGATTGTGCGTAGTGTATGAAAAGTGGTTTGGTGAGTTAAGGTGTTATGAAGCATTGAGAGTTTATAGAACACATGGTGTGGCTATGCAATGGAATGCAAAGCTAGTTTGAATGTGGTCAATTCACACAATTTTACAGGAATTGATATAGCAAGGGCCAAACATATCATAAAGTGTGGAATGTTGTGTAAAGGTATACACAATATATGGATTGAAGGGAATGGTGTGCGGAACTTAATATATTGTACAAAGGGGATGGTGCAAGGTAAAAATTGAACCGCTCAATGGATGCAAAAGGGTGTTTCAAAACACACAAAGGGATGTGAGTGAAAATTACATGCAAAATAAAGAGGTCACAAAGGTTTCACATGCAAAGGGATGATACAAAAATATATTGTGCAAAACTCTTTGAGGGTACAAGAAGAAAAGGAAGTCACTTGTTCACTTGAAAATAAGATAAGTGAGGCTATGTGGACTTAAAGAAATAATGGATTAGTGAAACAGGTGCCAAGTAACGATATGATAGGGGCCCAAGAGAATAAATAGGAACTACATAAAAGATGGTAATTTGAAATGCATGACCAGTCCAATATTTTAGAAAAATATGTTCCATGATTTCCTAAAGGGAAATTAGGGATGTGTTGTTTAGACACAACAATAGACCTATCAATTTATGTGTGCTTCATTACTCTAGTAATGATCTTTTTTGTATGTCGCTCTTATTCACATAGCTTTAGATGACCTGTAATCACCTACAACAAAGTAGAAACCCCAATAATATGCAAAACGCTTCATCAAATCATCATAAAACAAAAAGGATAAAACATATGTGTTTTTTGGTTAGAATACCCTTGGTGGTTATACTTCTAGGTACTGAAAAAATCCAAGTGTTTCAATGCATTCCCTTGTTGCGTATTCAAGCCTCATGTAGTTCTCCAAGGTTTTTTGTGCAAGTGTGATTAGGTAACCAACCAACGAGGGGTACCCTCGTGTCTCTTGACACTAAGATAGTGGGCTAGCTGTGTAGTATAAAATACCCAATATGAAAATAGTGAGATGTGGTGTTCCTTAGCTATGTGACTTAACCCTTTGTTGATTAAAACCCTTGTGCAATACTTGGGGTGAATTTTCTCTTGCTAAAACATGGATCTATGAACTTTGCATTCTTGGAAGTGGATGAAGCTAGACTCTTTGACCTAGTTGAGTGCTTCAGAAATGTAGAAGGGACTTTCCTTGATGATGTGTAACTAATTTGAGAAGATTTAGGAACCCTTTGAGTGCTTTTGGAGAGATATTTGAAATAGTAGCTTGTAAAAATTCCAGGTGAGTTATAAATTGATGTTAACTTGCTTATATATCCTTTCATAAATGAAATATTATAATAATCTTGACCCTAGGAAGATGAAATGACCTAAAGAAAAATTTTAAATTGAAAGTGGAGTTATTGAATGTGAAGGGGTGAGACCGTACAAGTCAAACAAGATTAGACCATACATCCCAACCCTGACATATGTTTTCAAATCAAAGACATGAATACCGAAACTGAAAGTTATGTCATGAATATTAAAGTTTTTATGCTTCTTTTATTCAATAATATTCTCATAATTGATGACAAATCAAAGTGTAAAGATAAACAAGTTGTAAAATAGCTATAGAGATGACAAGATTGGATTTTGAATCTGAGTATTTATCTTAGCAACAGAACATGGTCAAACTTAGCATTGCACAAAGAAAAAGTACCTAATTTTTTTTACACTTTCTTATAGTTTCGGTTGCCATTCATGTGAGAAATCTTCCTCTTGTTGAATAAAATTGACAATTTATTTTTTATTCTCAAAAACCTTCCAATAGTATTCATTATCACGCATTGTTGGTCTTATTATCATCTTCATGTGTTGATCTAAATATTTCATGAGATCCCTAGGAGGATCAAATGTTCTTCAATGAATTTCATAATTCATTCTATCTTCTTGAAAATTTTGGTTCCTTGGAACAGGTTGTAGATTGATTGCATCAAAATATTCCAAAATATACCAAACTCTATGTTTATAAGCTCTGAGAAAAGGGTTCTTAACAAATCATTGATATCTCACTTGATGAATAACCAGCTACGTGTCTCCAAAAACCATATTCTTCTTCAGTTCTTTCCTCTTGGAAATTTGCATTCCTTATATTGAAGCTTCATCTTTAACTATATTATTTTTGCAATTGAATTAATTTATATATGATAAGAAATTCTTATCCTTCTTATGTGAAATCAAAACAACTCTTACACCAACACAAATCTTGCACTTAGACCCATCAAAATACAACTCTCATAGGACTTATAAGTCTTCATTTTCCTTAGCAGGCTAGGAGTGTGATTTTTTTCTTCTTGAATACAATATGTTCCCGAACCTATCTCTTCAAACATGTCATAGGGATCAAAATTCTATTTTTCTTAAGCCCACTCATTTTTTTTTTTCATTTGGAACTTTCTCTCTATGTTCATGAGGTTCAAGATCAATTTATGCTTTAGTTTTATAGGGTTTTGGATCATAAGTATCAACATGGAAATGAGATATAGGTTCATCTCTAATTTTTATTTTAATGTCATATATGGTTTTTCAATGCATTTGATACCAATTAGAGGATAAATACACTTCAAATTTGGTAGTGAAATATCTAGACAAGTATATTGCAAAAAAACAGGGGTGGTCAATGAATGAAATGTCTTGGGAAATTGTAATGTTGGGTAGGCATGCAAGGTCAAATTTAGGCCTTTTATGACTCCCACTTCCTTGACAGTAGTATCATTAAGTTAAACAACTCTTTTATTTAAAGGGGTATACTCTAATCCTAGAGTACCAACAATTTTTTTAGGCATTATAGAGTTATTGGCATGAGAATGAATCATGCAATTATGAACTAAATGTTTTACAATAATTAGAAACATATAAAATGGTGAAGGTTTTGGAGAAAAACTAATTCAGGTGCATTATACTGGAAAAGGATGATTGGTACTAAATTTACCTCCTTTTGAGCCTTTGGGAATGATTTGAAATGTCATAATGCCTCTTGAAGTAGGTCCATCTGACAAGTAAATGTTGTAGTATCCCACATAGATACATTAACACTTGTTTTCTTCATTTGTTTTAAAGCATTTAGTGGTGAACGTGTTGACTTATAAAAATTGTACGCATACTAATTTTTATTTGGTTTCTCAATCACAGATTGGTACAAATACTTGACAATGGGATACCCATTTTGATTGTCTGGTGTTTTTTTTTTATGTTTGATCTAGAACATAGTGTTCTCCCTTTTCTATAGACACCAATGAACTTTGGGTCACTTTTATATCATACACCAAGAGTTTTTTATTTTTTATGGTGTTATAATTTTATTGCACTTGGGATTTATGAGATCTCTCTTCATTCTGGTTTTTCACATAAACATATCCTTCTATCCAATAGACCAGGCTCTCTTTGAAAACAACTCGTGTATATGACTGAGGTGGATATGAATCTTGATTTGGTTGCACAAAATAATTTTTTACTATCAATGCCTAGCCAAAGGTTCCATTAGCACAAATGTTGGATTCATGGGGTTTTTCTCAAGGATAACACCATCTCATGTCTTCAGCTATATTTTTTTCACATAGACCCATATTCTAATTGGATTAGTAATTATAGGATAAAACTATTGAGGCCAAGAAATGACAATTTCTTCTTAAGGATGAGTTGTATTTTCTTGATAAGTAGAGTTATAAGGTTTAAAGGGCCTAAGAGAAGTTTGAGCTTCTTGTCTTTTCATAACACTCATTTTATTATCCATATTTCTGAGAATATTTTTGACCTTTGTTCAATTCATTTACAGAAGTGTTAGGTATGATAGCAAGTGGTTAAACAACTAGGGGTTAGGATGACCTTGAGTAGAGGATTTTATCTTAAGAAAAAATCCATAAGGGGTCTTGGGGCTATCTTTCCTTATTGAATTAGACTATTATCAACTAAAATAACAACAACACAAACATCATGGAGGTTTTCCCCATCCATAGATTGTATTATGACTACTATATAAGAATTGAAATCTCTTAATAAGTATACGAAATCGGTATAAGATGAATGCCTAACCAAGAGTATAATCCTATCCCATGTTATATTAAAACTAAATTTGAAATTATATAATGCTTCAATTGGTTTTCTCCTTGTGGTGGTCATCTACTCCTTTAGTGACAAGTTACCACTCTTGTCTTGAAATTACCTCTCTAACTTCTCTCCAAGCTCATCCTAGACATGTATGGAGTTATGTGGAATGTTCAGATACCGAATGAGGGCCTTTCCTTTAAGGAAGAAGCCAATAATCTCATTACAACATCAATTTGGGTATTATGATGGACATAGCATGGATGAGAAACAAATTTGATATGATCAATTGGGTTAGCCTATTTTTCAGAAGTTTAATATGGAAGACTCTTGAGATTTGATGTCAAGATGTCATTTCACACATTAAAGAATAAAGAACCAGTAGAATTGAAGGTAGGGAAGGATTATTCCTTTCTTGAGCCATGAAGGTAAGCGGTTGTAAGTTTATTTGAAGGATATGGGTAGAGACACTAAGTGGGGGAGTGGATATAGTTCTTTGATGAGGGTGATATTTCTCAAATATTTGTAGAGATCTTCTCCTAAACTTGTATTTGGGTGGTAATTGCAAGAATTCAGTCGGTTGACTTTAAATAACACTCACCCTTGGGACAATATTTCTTATGTGCTTACAAGACAACTAGAAGTTAAAAATCATAGTATAATGGAGTTGTCAATGCTTAATACTGGTTAAAAAATAAGAAAAACTAAGAATACACCAAGTCTAATAAATACTTTCTAAAACATGTGTTCTTACACCTACAAATATTATAAATATATCAAAAAAACACAACATGGTCACACTAGGCATTCTAGAAATTGTGGTTTTCTAAAAATGTGCACCATAAGAGAACGAAATGGATATTGGTGTTTTAAAAAAAACAATGTGAATGTCTCCAAGGCGTGGGATCTTGGATTCTTGAGGGAAATCTCTAGAGAAAGTTGGCTCTTATCCTAGCTACTATATGTTACTACTATCCCGCTCTAATCTACCAATTTCATGGGGAAAAGGGAAAAGAAAACATGGAAAATAAACATGTGATGCACCAAGAATTGAGGGGATACATATCCTTAAATGAGATAAAAAAAAAAAAGAGGATAGAACACAATTCCACAAGGTAAATATGAGCCAAAAAATGCTTGCATTGAAATATGACTCTCCCTCTCAGTCTATATCAAACATAATGAATTAAAATCATGCAAACACTACACATTAAATAAATCACAATAAATAAAAGAGAGGTAAGACACAATAACACAAAAATAAAGGGAATATTTGAGCTACAATGTGATTTATATTAGATATTAAAATATACTCAGTTTGTTACAATCATGAAAAATGGAATTAATGTATTTACATGATTTAAACACCAAATATCTAGGAACTCAGAAGATCAATCCTCAAAAGAGAAAAGTAACTTTACATTCAAGGAGGAGGAACCATTTTACAATATGCACAACTTGCATTGATAAAAAAAGAAGAGAGAATAGGTAAAGGAAATACAAGAGAGAAGAGGATCATGAATATGTTAAAGAATATCACACTTCTCGTGTCTATCTCCTTCTCAATGATCATAAGCTTCAAAAATATGATCAACTGAAAACTTCTACTCCAACATCATTAAATAATATTATAATGGATCTACACAACTGGGAGAATATGTTTGATTGAAAAACATCACCACTAACTACAAGATTTCAAACAGAGAGAAAATGGCAGCTAGATCTTATGATTTATCCTTATTCTCAAAATACATATGATAATGAACCAAAACCAATATAAATTTGAGTAATATTTAAGAGATTTTTGATGAGAATGATTTTACCTAAATTGGAGATGTGGATCAAAAGTTGTGGTTGTTTAAAATCGGCCAAGTCATTTTACACACTTAATGACCACGAGGATGTTAATTTTTACCTCTTAGATTCTTTTTCCACTTGTATCATCCTCATTGGTGATGTTTTTCAGTGATTCCCACTCAAACTGAAGTTATATGTCTCCTTAAATTTTAACGTTATATCTCTAAGTGGAAATAAGAATGACAACCACATGGCTGTCAAATTTAACTTAATGGTTGTCCCTACCACTTGGCCAATTATCATTGGCTTTGAGATATCTTTTTAGTGGCCCATTTAAAGCATGATCCTTTCCTTCTAGGAAACCTATAACCTATCATTGGTGACACATGGTAGCATGTGGTTCAATTCCATAAAGAATCCTCTCATTTTCTTCAATCTCTTAGATAAAATACCATTAGCACTCTCTCTCCTTGACCTCCTAGACCGTGTACCTCATTGATTGGTCCACATTTCAAATCATGAATCAGCCATATGGTATAATAATGGTTTTTCATATTTTGAATATTTCTCTACCTTAGTCGATTCTCATCGACTTCCTGCAAAATGACTCTCCATGATTGGTGTGATGTGGCACCAATGACGAGTCTTCGAGTTTTGGACTATTCCCCATGTCTTAGCCAATTATTTACTTTTCTTCACTCAAATTTTTGGGGAGCTAACTTTCATTGATTGGGCCACATGTTATCATCCAAATCCTACTATATGGCTAAATTATGAGCCTCCTTTTCCATTCCTTATGCCTTAGCTGATTGCAAGATCAACCAAAAGGATTAAGTGAGCATAGCCTTTGCCCCCCTCAATAACAAAGTTCTTATATATAAAAACCTAACCACTTCACCCCTTCTTGCAAAGGTATGATTTATCCCCAAAGACAAAACACAAAGGGTTTCCATTGTAGAAGCTTTAAACATGCAATGGTGAAGCAAGGGCAAGTAGAGTTTTCATAAAGGTTAACTCCTTGACTATAAAACAAAAAAACCACATGTAAACACTTAAAATCAGTTGTATGTCCATGAAAAATCTCAAAATGTAATTGTTCATGCTTATGAATCAGTTTATTTCTACCCAAAGTGTTAATTTGGTCATATAGGAGACACGGAGGCTCGCAATCTATCTAAAACCTTACCATGAATACCCTTAAAATTTGTGTCATCTAAAACACACCCTAAATGTGTCTACAAAGGAAAAAACTCTAAAGCTTCCTATAGGCTTAATGTGAAGTTGTGAAATAATCTCAAAATGTGATTTTGTTGAACCAAAAACAAGAACAGATCCTCTCATGGTTTATACCATATGGCTAGGGAACACAAAGGTTTGAAACACCTAAAACCCAACTGAAAGAAAAGGGAAAGGCCTATATTTTCCTCAAAATGACCATAACTTCTTGACAGGATCCCAAAATACATAAGGTGGACTATAAACACCTATAAATGTTAGGTCCATTACAAAATATGTATAAAGCATAAATGAGGTCTCAAGTGGACTACAAAGAAGAAAATTTTTAGGAAAGAGTGATCCAATGCCTCAACTATTCCCAAATTATATGTGCATATAGTTTTGAACTTCTACTGATCGTAAAACACCAAAAGAGAGATCATGAAGCATGAAAATGATGTGATAAAAAAAGGAAATTCATTTTTGTTTCTCAAAATGGGCAGGAGGCTCATTTTAGCAACATTTGGGTAGTGGTATAAAAATGTCAAAGTGGTTTTACACTATTAATGCAAATTTATAAATGTAACTACGTTCCATTAGAATCAAATATAAACATATATGAATTATCAATCACACTAAATTTTGTAACTTCAATATTTTGATTATTATAGGAATATATGAAAATATAAATAGATTAAATTCAAGTATAAAGGCTAGGTTTTTAAGAGTGGCATTAGTATTGTCATAATTGAGGAGAAAACTATCAAAAATTTAGATAGTAAAATGTAGGTCCAAATAATGAGGTGAATTAAACCTAGAAAATAAGTGAAAATGTAGAAATCGTGCTAGAACCATAGCCTTATATCAACATTGTTGTATGTTTATTGAAATTTTCAGTAAATGTTGAATTTGAGTTGGCAATCATGTTTCCCTATTTGTGGGTTCCAAAACCTTTTGTTGATTTTTTCTAAATTCACTACAAATGAATGGGAAATTTTTGCATTCTTCATAACCATAATATGGCCAAACCCCCATAAAAACTAGAGTGATTTCATGGGGGCTTGTGTTATACTTCAATTATTTTCAATCTAGGAGGATTTTGAACAATTGTAGAAATAATGCACCAAGTATAATACAATTTAGCAATAAATAAGTGTATTGCAGGTGTCCAAACCCTTGTTATGTACAATATTCTAATCAATGCAACAAGTGAATGCTAGATCCTATTCTCATAATTTTTGAAATCCACTTTTGGCATTGGATGCTTATCAAATAAATAAATTATTTTCTCTTAAATTTATCATTCCTTTTTTCTACTTCATTTATTAAATACACTAATGTAATTATGTATTTAGAGACTTCTTAAATTCAACCTGAGACCCTAGTAGCATACATTCCAAAACACAATGACTAGAAAAATATGACAAAAAAGGGTTTAAAAACTTGGGGGGCCAAATTACGGGTCAATGATCCTATATAAAATATGGTGCTAGAACCATATTACATTTTTGGACATTGACTACCTGACTGTACTAAATTTTGGCTAAGAATCCAAAAAATCAAGAAATGGGAGAGGTAAGAGAGAAATAATACAGGAGAAAGAAAATGTGAAGAAGGGTGACACAAAAATAAATAGAGATGAATAGAAAAAATGTTTTGAAATATGAGCACACACAAGGAAGACATATCAATAAGAGCTTAATTTGGATTAATATTTGAGAAACACGAAAATACACTAAAACCAAGGGTAACTGAAGGAAGTTGGGGGGGAAAAAGAGGGGGCTTAAGTGAACAATTTTTCATAAAAAATGAAAATCTAAAACTTGCAAAAAATGTTTGGGATAACAACACTCAAATTTCAAAGATGTTATAAGAACACTAACTTGTAGTGTCCAAAGTCTAGTTTTCAAACTTCTAATTTTTGTTGAAAATGGAAAAGTATAAGTGCATTAGATAGTTGAAATTTTATTTGAGTACTCCTACTTTTTAGTGCAATGCATTATTTATCATGTCACACATTCCACCAAAAAAAGAGTTTTATTAAGTATCAAGATGATGAGACTATAACTGTCTCATCCTTTTTAACTATAAATCTCTATTTTTTAGTTAAGTTTTGAATTCACTTGATTGTGTTATAGATGATTTTTTACTATTTTAAATTTAAAACATAATATATATATATTCAATGAATTAATTTCACAATACATGATGCTCTGATTGTTTCGTAGCATATAATAATTCTTGTGAGGTAGATATGTTGTCATGATAAACATAGCACAATGACCATGATTGAAGAATGATCAAGGAATTAGAAATTATCTAGGATCATATTTTTTTACACAAGAAAAATATTCAAACTATACTGCTATATCTCCAAACTACTACATAACAACTCCATACTCACATTTTAAGCTTCAAACTAAAACAAAAAGATTTAAACTAAGACACCATAGCTTTGGACTACATAGAAGAGTTCTATGTCTCCATGAACGTGTTAGAATAATATTAAAGGGATATTTAGTGATCAAGATTCGAGAAGATATTGAAAGCATGGTCCTTTTTTTGAGTAGATGAACACAATGCAATAAAGTGTTATTTATTTAGCAGATAGTAAGCAGATAGGAATGAGTTACCCTCCCATAATTTTTGAGATGAGTCTCAGTTACTATGTCGTAGTTAAGTATTTGTTGTTTTAGGATTAGTAAAACAAGTGTAATCTCCACAGTTTTCATTCATATTTATATGGAGTCATAGTCAAATTTTATTAGGACTTTTTCTTCAATAAAACTACCTTGAATGTAGAAAATGGGTCTAGAATCATGGGAGCATTAAAAGGTTCAAACTGAAAATGACAGTAGACACTAGAGACAACTGACAGTGATTGAAGCGTGAGGGGGTGAAATTTCCCCCAAGTGTGTAACTTAGGATCTGACGGTAAATAGATGTGATCATTGTAAGAAAGAATAGCCATAGTATTTATAGTGCACTAAAGAATGTGTATCATATATATGAATTAGTATGTGTACCATGAATAGAAGGATACATAAGTAATCATGACTATAAAATCATGTATGGGGTAGTATAGGAGCATATATATATATATATATATATATATATATATATATATATATATATATATATATATATATATGTGTGTGTGTGTGTGTGTGTGTGTGTGTAGAAAGGTGTGCCCATAGTGTAGATATGAGAAAGTTATTCTTGAAATATTGACATGAATTGTAAAGCAAGAGAAATGTATAGGTGTGTATGTGAATAATAGGGAGAAACAAATGGTGATTAGAACATGTTACTATGAGGAGGGGAGAGTTCAATTCCCTTGAAGCATGTGAATAATGGATATCTATGTGATGATGCAAGAGATACTATGCCATGGTGGTGGAATCAGAATAGGTAAAAGATTTCAAAAGCTACGAAAGAGTAATGTTAACATGGTGAGAGGAAAACCTGATAGATTCTAAGATTCACACTAAATAAATAGGAAGTGTATAAAGAATAAGAATGTACCTATTAGGATAAAATAAAATAGGTGTATCATTCTACATATTGGAAATAGTGGAAAAATTAAGTGCAAACATGAGGATCATCATGTAAGTTAAAATATGTCTAGCATATGTAATGCTTGGATGCTCATCAGTACTAATGAAAAATAATAAGTGCAATTTGGAATATTAGAATCAATAAAGAAGTATGAACTAGCCCCTATGATCATAGAAAAAAATGTAGAACAGGTGGCCCCCATGAATGTAACAAGAGAAGGTGTAGCCATAGAAAATGAATCATGCCTAAGATTGTGGAAATTGCAAGGTTTAGGAATCAGTGTAAAAGCACCATAAAATGTTTTAACATGTAATGAGGAATATTCAGAGGGATATGGAACATTGGAAGAACAAAGTGTATGATTAATAGAAGTGCATCGAGAGTGAGACATAGTGAGAGGATTATCATGTGTGACAATAGAAAATTGATCGTGTAACGTAGTAGCACAAGGGTGCGTCATAAGAGGATAAGAATTTACAATGAAGGTAATGTCATGAGCATCATGTATAAGAGGAATATCACAAGGAGTAGCAACATGAGGTGTGGAACCTACTATAACAGTATCTATAGAAGAAGGTGTAACAAGGGCATTGTGTGTATTGACATGGGTGAAAAGAAGTGTATGCATAGTGTGTAACCAAGGAATTCCTAGAAGAATATTATAAGAAACATCATGAAGCATAATGTGACATAGAACATTAAGAGTGAAAGATCACATAGTAAGGGGAAGAGAAATAGTTCCCAACATTTATTTATGTATATTATCAAATCCACAGACACAAAGAGTAGATGGATTAAGATGAGAAGAAGAATGTCCTATTTGATAGAGAAAGGAAAGATTACATACATTAAGACCAGATCTAGGCTCGACTAGGACACACTTAATAAGGAGATTAAGAATTTGAACCTAGGTATAGAATGAGGAAGCATTAGAATCAAAATCATGGGAAGCCATCAAATATCTGATAATGGGAATGTAATGATTGGGTTCACCAAATGATTTAACAAAAACTAATTTATTAAACCCTAATTACACAGTAACTGATAGAAACTATGAAGTACAGGTGCTATGATACAATATGACGCAAACAATAAGCAAATAAATATGAAACCGTAATTGTAAGAGAGAGAGGAAAGGACTTAGCTGATTTGTGATTTTCCTAGAATTGATCTAGACTAGGAAAAATGATGAACAAAAAGGGGATACCATCACAACTGTGCACTAAAATTTGGAACTCTTTAATAAGGCTAGACAAGGGAACCTAGACTAGGGAAAGGGCACTTAGGGACCAAAGACCTCTATAGGGCACCTGTGATAGTGAAAATGCTCATAACTATTTTTCTATGTCACTCATGTGTCACTGGTATTCGTTATTAATTACATGTATTTCGCACCTTGATCATCGAGTGCATCTGTGACCTACAAAATAAATGTTCACCTCAAAAACCCACAAAACCGCATCAAATCTAAATAAGAAAAATGTAATATGGGGATTCAGACTAATCCCAGCGGTCACATGACCAAGTGAACTTATGACCAAGCATTGCACTACATCTCAGACTCCATGTAGTTCGTGTGAGTGTGTGTAGAAATTGTGCCCTAAGAATCCCTTGTGCAAGATGCACTAAATAGGGGGCTAGATTTGCTAAAAGATGAAAATGTGTGTATGGAATAGAATGAACTTCCCCTTCCTATGTTGTGCATGCAAAAAATACAGTCCCTTGTCCCTTGAATGGAAGTTATATGGATGAATTTGAGTGATTTGGATTCCTTTGGATGCAAGCTTAGGTGATAGTAAGTATGTTTAGTGCTTGGTCCTTTATTTTGATCATATAGATATGTATTTATATGATTAGCTTTGTTGAATTTTGTAATTGAAAACTAGAATTCTAAACCATAAGAAAATAAGATTCCCAAATGATAAAAGAGACCCAAAAGAAATAAGTAAGATAGAAAAGGGTCAGGGATTCCCAGAGGGGATGAGGGCACTTGGGCGTTGGCTTCTTGGCTGGGCGTTGGTGTCCAAAGTCATGGAAGATAAGAAAGTAAAGTTATGAATAGGGTGTAGGGTGTGTAAGACCAAATAAAAAACAAAAAATACAAAAAAGATGCCAAATATAGTTGTCAATTACTAGTTTTCTTTCTTAGGAATCATGTAAATGCTAGTATGCTTTTAGGACCTAGAAATGTACCCAAGAGCATGATTTTGTGTCTACATTTTCCCCTACTTTATATTGTTGATTGAATACTCGATAACATAAACTAGTTAGAAGATGCATACCTTTTGTTCTTGTAGAGTGTGATGGTGATAACATGCCAAAGAGATAAGTGAAGCGTGGAATGAGTGAAAAATGAAGTATGAAAGCTACAAAGGGAAAGTGACCCTAGGAGTGAGGTGTATGTTGTTTCTTTGCATCTATTGCTGTCCTTAAATTGCTGATGTAGGGTTGCTTCTTATTACGCATTAAGGATAGACCTTCAAAACAAGAGCAAAAGAGTAATCAAAGTCTTGTATTATGAAAACTTTGTAAAAGTATGTAAAAGTGTGCAAAAGTGTGTAAAAGTAGTAAAAGGAAAGCATGCACCTAATGAAAATGAGTTTAAAGGATAGAAATATATCCTAAAATAATGTGTAGAATGAGTTTTTTGGGTGATCTCATGCCGAGAACAATTTTTTTTGGTGATCCCACGCCATGACAGAAGAGTGTTGGGGAGAGAAGTATAGTGTTACTCTCCTTCATTGACTACTTCTCAAATAAGCACCACTGTAGATGGTATATCCATGTTTTGTTCTTTTTGTCCCAATATTTCCAAATGTATTGATTGTTCCTATTGAAATGGAGATAGAATGCATTATGTTGCTCGAGGACTGTACCTGTACTATAAATACTACTGTGAAGACTTTTGTAGACTGTTGCAATCTGATAAACTGACCGTGTGTGCCCCTAGTACATAGGCACCCACGGGAGGACACATGAACCTAGATGTTTTTGTCTGATGTTAGGTATTGGTGTCTGTGTTGTACCAAGCACCTAATTCAGGTTCTAGGTCATTTTGTGGCTGTATGACAACTATGTTCTTAAACTATGAATGCATGTACTGTAGCGTTGAGTTGTTGTATGGGGTGACTGATTCACCAAATGTATACCCACCTTGTTTGGGGGTGCATGTGATGTTAATAGGAGCATGTGGTCTGAAGGAGAGGACCTGAAACTATTCTGAAATGGATTACCTACAGGGGGATGGAATGTGCATGGTAGAAATCAAGGCACATATAAACAAGATGACTAGTAACATGTGTTAGTGCAATCAAATAAATTATGCAAGTAGAAGAAAATGTATCAAGCAAGCAAGAAGACATGATATACTATGAAAAGAGGGTATCATACATGGGACATTGCTCACAATGTCACAAGACAATCAGGGTCGAAGCGGCCAAAAGCATACAATGTGCACACGATACAAAGGGTGTAGCCTACAAACAATAACATACAATAGAAATATATGTCAAGCAAAGTGTAACAGACAATCATGGTGGCATCTAGTCCTACAAATCAAATGTTGCAAATTGATGTAGCCTAGCATTCACTACAAATAGCCCAAGGCGTGTTGGCACATCACTCAACCTTAACTGAGTACCCACCCAAAGCACAAAAGGGTACCAAGTCCCTCTTAGTGAAGATTTTTCAAGATGTTAGCATGATTACAGGTATATTTCATATCCATAACAGATAATCAAGTAAACCATAGTGTATAAACTAGATCTAGATCTAAACCATATGAAGGAATACCTAAACAATTGTTATAATTAGTTTTACCATACAAGATCCATGTTCAATTACATCTAACACCAATATCCAGCCGATAAGATCCATTATATTAAATATTGTAAAATGCAAAAGCTTCATACATCATAATAATGTCACCATTATTATGCATGCTAACAGATTCGCAGCATAACACTACAATAAATCACGAACTATCTAAACCATGCAAATCAATACATATTTATAGGGGTAAGGACTTTCCCTTCACCACCCATGTGCCTTCAAAAAATAGGATGCATGCTAATACTAGCCATGTGCCCTTACATAAATATATAAAAGTATGCAAGTGCTAATAATAGATCTCCTATAGTTAACTCTTAGCTTGGATCCTATTATTAGCTCCAAAAATTTGCATGGCCCTCGATCCCTTGCTTATCTAAAATACCCTTGGCATTGACCTCAAGTATTCTAGAAGTCATTCTCAGCACTCCATGTATATATTTAGCCCTGAATGAAAAAATGGCTAAGTCCTGTTTCCAAACTTTTTTGGTTGTGCTCCTATTTTGCTATACTTGCACGCTCTTCTGCACACCTTGTGCTCACTCGTTTGAACCTTATGCGCTTCCATACTTGATTTTAATTTCATCTGTTCAACATTACCCCACACTAATGTCATTGCCGCCCCTAGAAATGGGTAATCACAACTTATACCTCCAGGAATAAAGAATAAAAGAATAGGTAATTACTTCAACAAAATCATGAAGAACTACTCACCACCTTATTCTTTTATAGGAAAGATTAACTTTGGATATTAATTTTTAATCTCTACTTCCAACACCTACCAATCACTCATTGCTTCACCTGTTTTATCTAGGACATCTGTAACCACAACTTCCAACTCATCCTTAGTCGTGTTTTCTTTTTCATTCTATAAAATTCTAACAATGTTAGCCATGTTGGAAACCATGCCCTCCATGTAATCCATTTTCTACGCAATGAGCTTCCCAATTTCATTCATTCTTTCCTTATGTGGTCCCTGGGATTCTACAAGAACCTTGCACTTTTCTTTGACTAGATAAATTCTATTCATGCACCTGATAGTCCCATTCTTCATTGCCTTAAGGACCTCAGTATCTTCTTCAATTGTCCTTGTCATAATAATTACATCTGGCACCGCGCACATATTCAGATCTTGGTTTTCCTTCTTCAGTTCGTCCTTCAATTCCTAAAACAATGACTCATAACTTTTAACTTTACTTGCAATCGTGGCCTTAGTTCTTTCTTCCTCCTTTATAGGATCCCTTAGTGCTAGCATACACACAATCCCTTCCTCTAATAGCAACCTAACTGTTGCACGTAAATAATGAAAAGTAGAATTAAACTTTGGTTCCAGATTCTCATGAAAATGTGGCCTCTTCTCTATTATTTCATCCCTCATCTATTCAACCATCTTGAGGATGTCCTATGTTTCTTCCTTCTCATTTTCTTTTGTGAGGCACCTTATTTATGTATCTTTATCCTTCTTATCCTCCAGAAGCACTCTAATGGTTTTCATTTTATGTATGTTTCTACGTGAAACCTCGGTTGATACCTTTACTAAATCATTTCTCACTTGTCCATCTGACATGACAGTCAACTTGACATTCACATGTCTTACGTGGGGTGCTATCTTTATTCTAAGTGAAACAAATGACTCCTCGCACACGTCAAAATCAAGCTCATCCATATGATTCTGCATAGACCAAGATAACTTCTTATGTGTGTGCATGTGTTTTCCATTTATTTTTCCATGAGCTCCCACCCATACAAATCCTTAGGTTCCAAAGTTATTTGTAACCATGTGGGTATGATCTTGCTTGTATCATCCACATATCCAACTGCAGGGGTCTCATAATCTCCATCCTTCTTCTTTGTGCCCTTACCATTAGGGATCTGGGTTCCTAAATCTAGTACCAGTCCTTCACCCTCTTTTGTAGTATAGGGCATGCCCAAAGGTTCACCCATTTTTATTTCTATCTCCTTAAGTTCCTCCTCATCCCGAGGCTCTGTATTATCCTCCACTTTTATTGGAATGTGAGATGCACTATCCTCAAATCCTTTTTCATCATCCTCACGAACGATGTACTTTCATCTTCTCTTCTTCTCAAGCTCAGGTTTCTTAGGAGAATTCCTTGGTGACCTTCTTGGGGGATGGGAAGGTCCTGAACCCTGAGTCCTTGTTCGCCTAAGTACCCTCTTGCACTGAGGTTACTTATGAGTCTTTTCCATGTTTACCTCCATAGCACCTTTCTCTAAAACTTCTTCTTCCTTTTGTTACCTCACATGCACTTTCCTTTGCATCAGTGGGCTATACTCTACCCCTATGCTCTAGGCCACCAATATCTTCATAAATTTATTCTTCTTCTCCCTCTTCTTCAATGGGTAAAACATCATCTTCCTCTAAAGTTCCCATAGTATGGTTTCCCTTGGGTAGTCCAGGGAGTTTGAACTCATTCTCTAAATACTTCCCATCTTACATTTAGGCTTCAAATATATATATATATATATATATATATATATACCAGATCCGCAACCAATTTTCCAATGGCCAAACTGAGAGCCTTCATGTTAATATCATATGAGATATATCTTTCAATATAATCAGTCTTACCTGGATAAATGTAAGACTTCCTTAGTGTGTGGTAATTGCAATTTACCTTGTCATAATTGAACAACAAGCAGCGTGTGTTTGAGAACCTATGTACATATGCTTGAAAATAGCGTACAGTGAAGGAATATGGTATCTTACATCAAGGGCCCCATTTTCCATCCTTCATCCTAAAGCACCCAATACAAAAGTTTTGGTACACTACAAACTATACTTGTTTATCAAATACAAAAGGTAACTCCTTGGGTATCATTTGTTCTTCTTTAAACATGATGCACAAGTGCTCATACCACATTTTTTCCCTTTTCGTGAAGGGTCCACTCATCAATCCACCACAAGTATAATTGGAAATTATTTCTGCTAAGGACTTCTTCTCTTCAAGAAACTACCACATATTGTCTTTTGGACCACAGGTACTCCTATTTCAACAAATACTAATGATAGAAGTATAGCGCCAATGCTAATTTTATCACCTTCCTCAATAATTGTCTCAACAACTAAATTTGATAGGTTATATACAAAAATTTATACACATCTTCTGTCCAACATGAAGCCAAGCCTTGTTTACCTGAGACCACCGCTCTTGATTGTTTATCTTTGTCAGGGGATGGGTTGTTTCCTGAATGACTGGGTACTTCTGAAATTTAGGGATGTCCATCTGATGCCCTCCTTTAGTGTATCCAAGGTCTTTCTTTGTATTTTATACCACCTCCTTGTCAATGAGGTCTTTATTCAACTCAACATTCGTAATCCTTAGCCCTGTCAAACTTCTAATCAAAGGCGTGGTGATCCTCATTTGACGCCCAACAAAATAAAATAAGTCCTCATGGACTCTGCTCATGAACCACTGGTATAACTTCTCAGGTTTGAAAAAATACAGGAGCTCATACAGTTGTAAAACTCCTACCTTGGTCAATAATTTCTCACCCGCATCATCGTATAATGCCATGTACTTTGTTGTTCTCTTTGAGGTCTTCACCACAAGTAATTTTTCCAAATCTTCTTTTGTATCCTTGTTCTTGTGGTTGTAATCGTTGACCTTGTGGCGGCTAATGTGTGAATCCCAATCGCAACCCATAAAAACTCCTTTTCATCAATTCTCTTCCCCACACGCCTCTGTTTCCCTCAAACACATCGGAAATGGAGCGCAAGACTATCCCATGCATAAATTTGACAAGATATAACTCGTTCACACCTCTCCACACTTCACCACCATCTTGCTAGCCTACTTTCCTTCAAATCACTCAAAATCTCTTATATGCAAAGGTAAAAATGACTTTACATCAAGTCCTTATATAGATTTTCAAAACATTTTCATATTTATTGATCTCCACCTACCACCATCCTTAGCATTAATTCATCATTTCAGAAACTTTTCCATGCTATTCATTTCCGTGCCATAGTCATAACCTTCTAGTGCACCTTCTACTTTTTTTCCACATACCTCCTTCCATGCACCCTCATGCGTCGAAGTACTTTGCCACTAGGCCTTCTTGTAAGTAGTTCCCACTTCTTCAACCTACCTTGCATTACACTATGATTCCATCCATAAGTGGTCTTTTATCATGAGTAATCTTTTTTCTATTTGCACCTTTCCCTAAAACACCCATACAAAGGCTTCTTTATGCATACCCATCTTCAAGTGACAATCAGACTTGGTAATGAACCCTATATATAAACTACCCCACACTAAGGGTATGTGTGGTCCTCTATGCATGAAAACACTTACTTATATTAGATTTCCTTAATGCATTCTCTTTATATGTGTTTCCTTTTATTGTTGTTATGATTTGTCAACCTACTCCCGTTGAAGTAACTGGGAAACTATGTTCCATCCAGCGCCTCTAGCTAGAAAGTACTTGAATCAAGTATATAAGTGATAACATATGACCCCAACTAATCCACCTTAAGCTTTCCAGGGTGGCAAAACAACTTTGAATCATATAGAAGTGCCATATGTCTGACCTCGAGCTTCTTATCCTTGATATGCCTATCATGCCATGCTTTCTGTTTGGATTTTTCTTGCTTTTGAATCCAACGCACTATGGCGTGCCTCTCATCTAGTTGCATGATTTTTTCAATATGTTCTTCAAGTGATTTCTCATCAGCTAAACCTCCTGTGAACGCAATTCGCAAATAAGGTAACATTCCTGATAATATCATTAAGGAAATGAGTACCCCTATCACTTGTTAAAAATAAAGGGCATCCATACCTGCTGATAATATTTTCCCACATAAACCTTGTTATTGTAGCTGTTGTACAATTCTTTGTAGGAGTTTCTTCTACCCACCTTGTAAGATAATTTGTACAAGTTATAATATAGTGTGATCCTGTCATGCGCGCGAACTAGGGAGATAAGACCCACAAAGTCAATTTCCCACTTCTCAAAAGGTTCTACACTAACAACAGGCCTCAAAGGCATCTCATCTCTATGCCTAGGCTTTTCAAGGCACTAGAAATGGTCACATACCTTGCAATACTCTGTGTAATCCTTGTATAATGTTTCCCACCCAGGGATAATTTTAGTGGCAAATATTCGTAATATGGTGAAAATTTCATTTTAGGAAAATTTGAAAAGGTGATTTTTTTAGAGCGGGTCAGTTTCCTGTTCGCCTAAAATATATAGTAAACATCTCCTATAAAAACCTAGGTTTCCCGTTCACCTTCATTTAAAAATAAGGCGAGCGGGTTGGCTTCCTGTTCTCCTTCATTTGAAAAAATCTCCTATAAAAACCTAGGTGGTTCCCCAGGTAGTATACCTCAAGTAGCTTACCAAATTACCAATACCGTGAAGTTTGAACTCACATACTCTTAAGCACTAGAGATTGTTGTTAGCCTGTTAGGGTTAGTTGTTAACGCGTGACAAGGATATAGTTGACACACAACAAAGAGGTATTGCAGACGTACGACAAGGAGATATTACAGACACGTGATAAAGGGGTAAGCAGTTGACGTGCGAGAGGAATAGATTTGACGTGCGATAGAGAGAGTTGACGCATGACAGGGCATAAGCAGCTGACACACGACAAGGATAGAGTTGACACGTGACAGAGACCTCAGACAGTGGATGCCTTACTGACACCCGACAGGGATTATTGACACGCTTTTGACATGTGACAAAGGGTTAGTTGTTAACGTGCAACAGGCAGTTGCTACTTGGTTATTTTCATGACGCATGACTGTTTTCAGAATAATGGAAGGTGCTAGTCCTAAGAATGCGAAGACCCTAAAAGTAACTAAGAAATCTCAGAAATCATTGTTCAGGTATTTTGGAAACTCTACTGATACATATATTGAAAATACCAACCATATAGATGCCACCACAAATAATCAGAATACTGACTGTGTGGAAGGTATTATTGAGGTGGACATGCATTCTACACAGTATCAAACAAATGACACCTATGATAATATGCTATATCTTAAAGATATTGTTCCTGTTGGGGTGTAACTATAAGTTCATCAAGATATCACACATACAAATACTCAGCAAAATGGAACACAAAAATCAAATTCAAAATCTGGTTCAAGAAAGAGGAAACCATGTGATTGTGATATTGCTCAAACTTCTACTCAAAAAAGTAAAACATTGAAAATGAACAAGAATATGTGGATCATTGGCAGGTCATACAAGTTTGATTGGGTAGCTAAATTTCCATTTATCGAACATGTACAATCATCTAATTCTGAAGAGATCCCATCTGAATGTATATGTACAATATGTACGTGGAAATTGGGAAAGCAATACAAATGAAAATGAAATTGGACACTATAGAAAAACATTGTGAAAAATAATATTTGACTGTAATGGGGGCGGATGGCCAAAAAATCAAAACACATAAGTGGAAAACTGAAAAAGATTGCATGCATGTTAGATGCGTAGTGGAATATGAGGCAGAGAAGAAAAAACATAGACATCTCTTGGAAAATGGAGGAACGATCACATCGCATATTGTTAAGATGAATTAAACAAATCTACATGCAAAACTCATACAATTCTCTACTCTATTTCACATACTAAAAAAAGGAAGACCGATTTCAGATTTCCTCGATTTAAAAGTTTTGTATCAATATAATGGAATGTTGAACGTACCTCAGTCTCATTGGTCTGAAAGTAGTGGATGGGAAATGGCAAAATTTCTTTCAATGATAGAGAAGGAAGATTTGAAAGAGAATGTAAAAAAATCAAAGTTTATCTCTCTTTCAATTGATGAAGTGGCAGCAGTCGACAACACTACATGGGTATGTATCCATGTCTATACTTTAGAAAATCATATAAGGACACCTCATCTATTGGGTGTTATGAAAATGGTTGAAAACTAAAATGTAGAAAACCTACACAAAATAGTTTTTTCTCATTTGAAAGATATTGCTGGAATGACTGATTATGAAATTTCTATGAAGTTGGTATGCATTGGAGTAGATGGTGTACCTATCATGCAAGGTCACTGAACAAGGTTGTGTGTTAGATTACAAACAACAGTGGCCCCATATATGCTACCAATTCACTATATGGCTCACAGAATGAATTTAGAGTATAAAATGGTAAGCAACCACGAAAATGTTGCTAAATTAGAAGACCTTATAAGATAAATTCATGCCTATATGTCAAGCAACCCAAAGTGATTTCTTGAGTTCCAAAAATTTGCAATTGGAATTACAGATGGCAAAAAACTTCTGAAAGATGTTGAGACTAGATGGATCTCCTTGTATGAACCTGCATGCAGAGTTTGTGAGGAGTATCCTTTGTTGGATGGTTTCATGCACAAATACCATCATGAATTTGATAGGGCGAGGGATTGTTGTTCCGTTTAACTGATTTGGAGACATTTCTTACATTGGTTGGTATTCTTCCAATGTTGCAGCAGATCAATACACTGATGAAGCATGCATAGGGAAGATTAATCTATATTATGGATTTTATACAGATGAGAAAAATGGTATGTCAAAGTCTTGATATCTTGTACTATTCCCAAGATAGTTTTGATACACATGTTTTTGAGAATTGGAAAGCTTTATTAGATCTTAAAAATCCCAGTAACTATTTGAGATTTAATATCCATGATCACCTCTACATCATTGTTAATGGGAGGGACATACCACTGCACATTGTGCGAAAACGTCAAGATATTACATGATCAGAACGAGAATATGTTCCCGTGACACGTAATCTCTTTGAGTCTATTATAGTTGAAACAAGAATAAAGCATAAGAAAATTTTAGAATCCTTATCATCAGAAATTAGAGAATGTTTCTCCAAAGATAAAATTCTTGAAGCCATGGGTGTGATGAATCCTAATTTTTGAAATACTGAAGGTGGTCGTGCTGACTTTGTAAGAAAGCATTTCCATAAATCCATGGGTACAATAATGAAACATTTCGCAAAGACTTCAAAGTTCAAGGGTATGGAAATCAAAGGTATACTAAATGCTGATTTATTAAAATTTCAATCAACAAATTTTGCAACAATAATGAGGAACCAATATAAAATTTAGACGAACCTTCTGAAAGTGGTGCTATTACAAGGCTGTGGCGAGGAATCTATCAAATTTCTATCTTACAAAAAGATATCAGTGAATATTTTAGATTATATGAGTTATGCCAAACAATGATTTTGGGGTCTGTGGAGGAAAAAAGGGTTTTCAGTGCACTATCATTTATAAAATCAAAATTTAGAAATAGGTTGGATAAAAAATCTAGAAAGTTGCATGAGGTGTTATGTTTCTTGATACTCCATGGAAACCTTTCCTTTTGACAAAGCAATTGCGCATTGGAATTCCCTTTGTGAAAGAAGAGGTGTGAATAATACAACTACAAGTACAACTATTCCCAATGTTGAGAGTGGAATTGGCGCATCGTCATACTCTACACAAGAGAACATCGAGTTTGAAGAAGCTATTGATAATGGATTGTTTCAACTTTAAATAGGTATCTTCTTCACCTTAATGTTATTGTTTGTCACTTTACATTTTTTTCAGCTCTTGTTATCATTAAAGATGTTACAGGTCTATATCTTTACATTTATTTAAATACAATCTTTTTATTTTTTTGAAAATGTGGGTTGACATCCATCCGAGGAAGCTGGTACTTCTCAGGACTGACAATGTTAGGCAACTCACCCATCTATCTACTAATCCATTTCTCGTGTTGAGTTTTCTTAAAATAAAGATCTAGCACATTACCAGTGATGATTTGACAACAATCTAAAACACTAGAGGTAAGTTAAACCCGATCATATCATCTTTCTTGATTTCTTACAATTATGTTTAATTTATTTTTTATATTTGCAAAATGCTTTGATATATTTTTTAAACTTTGTGGGATAAAATGACACAATTGAATTTTATAGAGGAAGAGATTTCCATAGTATACAATTCATAATCCACGATACATTATACAATTTATAATATACGTCCACATAAAGTTCATCATCATCCATATATATCATATCATCACCATATCATTATCATAATCCTCAGTCCTGACACTACAATTATTATTAAAACAATGATTTATCTAATTTAAATTTATTAAAACAATTCCATTTTTTTAAACAATTCATAATCATATCATTACAAGTATATCTGTTCTAATGTCATCTATATCCATTTTAACACATTCCATTTATTTATCATCTATGTCCATTCTAATGACATCATGATCATATCATTACAAGTATAGAGAAGAAGAATTATCTTAAAACAAGTTTAAATGTCTAGAGAAGAAGAATTATTGTGCTTGAAGCTAAATCTACATCCACATAAAATTGATCATCATCCATATATATCATATCATTATCATCATTCATCATCATCTATCATCATTCCATTTTTTAAAAACAATTATCCATTATCATCATTCATCATCATCTATATCCATTCTAATGTCTAGAGAAGAAGAATTATCGTGCTTAAAGCTAAATCTACGTCCACATACAATTCATGATAATCCAAGTAAACAAGAAACATACATCATCATGATTCATCCCTATCTAATGCAATCACCATTAAGAGTAAACCAAAAAGCATAAACTCCATATACAATCTAAAAATTCTATCGAATCCATATGCAATCAAAATTAAAGATTATATAGTATTTCAAATTTTAAAAGGCTATCAAATCCAGATAATAAAATCCAAATACCATGACCACAACATTCAATGTTACAAATTTTCAAATATAGAATCAATATTTAAAGTTTCCACACTCAATAATAACAAGTTTCAACCCTCTTTTTCTGTATCCATTTCAACTCCTGTGCTCCTTTCCCCAATGGTTTCTTTGCATGTGGCTGTACCCCTTTCCCCAATGACAAAAATAACCCCAAAACTTATAAGATCTTCTGCAACACTATCCATATTTTTTAAAATTATTTCTTCTTGCTTTGTCGCATCTCCATGGGACAGCAAATTTGTATCAGCTGTTGCCTTATCTTTGAATAATATTTCAGGGTCGAAGCCATGCTCTTTAATAATCTGCTTCAGTGTATTGTTTTGTTTGTTAACCAAAACAATATTTTCCTTCAAATTCTTCTCTACGGATAAACTATTCTTCATTGTTTCCAAGTGAACTTGGAATACCTTTGCTTGACTCTTCAAATTTTCATATTTCAACTACACAAAAAAAAGTAATGTCAATTCAACATATTACTAAAAAATGAAAATTTCAAATTAACAAGAAAAATTGTTTGAAAGTGATAGTACTTACAACTGCTCTATCTGTCCCGGCATTTGCAACTGCTACCAGATCCCTTTCCTTAGACCATTTGTTAAAATATGCCTGTGCCTCAGCACTAATATTTTCTAATTTGTTTAATGTCTTATCCAAAAGGTCGTCTTTATAGTTGTTGTTATACGTGACAATCCCACTTCTTACTTGGGTAAGTAAGGAATCCATCTTCGCAGGTTGATTCTGGACTACAGCGTATAAACTATCTCTTTGCCAATAATTTTCAAAACGACTAATAATCTCATTGATAAGAACTTTAGCCCTTCCCTCCCATTCTATGAGCTGATTGATATGAGGTAGAATAAACTCGCTGACATGGGATTGACAATCATAACCAATTGAGTTCTCCAAAGGAAAAGGTAGCAACTGTTCACCATTTGTATCTGACAAAGATGATCTTACTGGAGAAGTATGGGGGCTTTCAGGCTGATCAACTTCTACTTGTTTCTGCCTTTGGGTGGCCTTATCCTGTTTATGATAAAATTAATCAAGATTCAAATAAATAATTTTAAATTTAAATGTAATTCAATATTGTAAAGCATGTTGAAATCGAAGTATACTTGTTGGCCTTGAATCATCTCACGTGTATTGAAAAACCCAGTTGGGTCATTGTTATCAATGCCTAAATAATCTTCATATAAATTTATATTATTCACAACCAATATGCCCATTTCACTGGGCAAGCCACTAAGTGAGAGGGTTGGAATTCGAAAAGAGGGGACAATGTTTAGTGTCCCACTAGGGGCTGAAGTAATTGGCATGCATTTACCAATGTTATTTTTCCCTGTTCCTCTGGTTGGCATTTTAAAAATTATTGGTTGAGGGGGGTTGGTGCCGTTGTTTGAACAGAAGGACTGCAATGTGCTGAAAAGTTCAAGAAAAAACATGAAAAACTAAAAAACAATCCAAAAACTACGAAATTAAACGTTGTAGCTTGTTGTCAAGGGGTAGTTTTTCGAAGTGTTAAGGGTGGCTATGTAGGAGTAGTATTTGGTGGTTGTTGAGAAGATATGAATGCATGTGACTGTATGGAGTGAGTTGGGGAAGAAGGTTGAGTTTCTGAAACATGCGTATGGTCCAAAGTCCCTGCAATGTCATCAACATTGAATGTTATGTCAATTCAATTGGTTAAAATTTAAATTGGAAAATAAAAATACAAATTTGGAATTTGTAAATAATATATGAGAAGGTATTACTTCTCTGGCATTTAACAAGTTCAAACTGTTGAGGGTTCAGAGAGGAGTGAGATTTCATTTCAGATTGGGAATCTCCCGAAGCCTCGGCGTGTTGTTGGCCTCTTCCTCTTGATAACACCTTTTTTCGGGGAAAGGATTCAATAAATATTCTCTGCAAACTGTAAATGTTAATAAATGTGCAGTAAAATGTCAAAAATTGAAATACAAACAAAATAGTTTATACCTGTTGTTCTTAAAATGGAATTGATAACTTCATCAACTCCTCGTCAGTACAAGTAGGAATTGGTTTGTCTTTTAAATTTAAAAGTGCCTCATAATAAATGCCAAGGAGATAGTTTTTGGAATAAATTACAGGTTTTTCTGAAATCTTTGAATTTGTTATGTCAGTTCTTATTTTTTGTACAGATAGGTGCACCAATCAAATTTTTGTTTTGAGATAGTGGAAACTATGTATGCAATGGCCCAGTTTGGTATATCTATTTGTCGACCCTGCAAAACTATTCTGGATTGAAAAAATGAAATCATTGTAGCAAGAAAGTGGTGTGAAATTGCTTGCGTATCCACACCATGCCTAGATTTATTGACATGAGCTGTAAATGCCAAACAGTGGGAATTAGTATAAATTTATAACATTAAATTATATCACAATAAAAAACAAAATAAAAAATGATGAATGAAAACGAATTATACTTACAATCAACATGGAAACTGAACGTTGATTCAAGATATTTCTTGTCATCTTCCACGAGTGTTCCTTCGTTGTAACAATTGGTAAATTTTTGAACGGAAGGCCCGTAAACTAATGGATGTCATTTACTTCGATACTGAATTGAAACATTCAGCCATCATTTAGAGTAACATAAAAAAGATCATCCTCTATATTGTAGGATGAGAGAAGGTAATTCAAAATATTTTGGTCTATTTCGAAATGGGGCATGTCAATCAGCCCACTAAACTCACACGCATCAATCAAATCTTTATATTCGAAAGACATCTTTAAAACAGTATGGATGTGGGGGCACAAAGGATTCCTATAGATGATCTTTCCCGTGGATTGGACTAGATTCTCTTCTTGATTTTTGTCCCGAGCTTGCGGTTGGGAAGCACTTGAAGCTGCCATTATAGTTATGTTTGCATCTTTGAAAATGATGGATCCATGCAAAAAAATCGAGAGCCGGAAAGTGTAAATGAGAAAATTACTGGTGGGGGGGTATTTATAGGCCAAATAAAGTGTCAATGACTCTTGTTAACACTTGTCAATGGACCCTATTGATGCGCGTCAATGGCCTCTGTTGATGCGCATCAATGGCCTCTGTTGACGTGCCAATGGACCATGTTGACAAGCGTCAATGGCCTCTGTTGACGTGTGTCTACATAGGCCATTGACGCGTGTCAACAAGGTCCATTGATGCATGTCAACAGTGGCATTGACACACGTCAACAAGAGTCATTGACGCATGTCAATAGAGACCACTGATGCACGTCAAAAAATGTGTTGACGCGCATCAATGTTCCCTATTGAAAAACGTCATTGTTGTTGACGCACGTCATTGTTGTTGACGCGTGTCAATGCCCCTATTGACGCACACCAATGAGTTCAATTGATTGTGTTGATGCCCATTAATGACGGTTATTAACGTCATGTTGTTGTGCATCAAAGGTGCATCGATGTCTGGAACTCTGTGGTTTCTCAAGCTCGAAAAACCTGGCAAAAATTTCATTTTGGAATTTTGTCAAATTCACCTTTCGCTGAAATTGGTTTTGGGGATATTCGCTAGGTATTTTCCACCTATAATTTTCTAGAGGTGTCTTAAAATGAACCCTGTTCCCACCATAGACCAACTAGTAGAATATTACGTGCGATGGCATCCCCTGCATAGTGCCCTCCTAAAATACCGCCATGAGCCTCTTCCATAATTGCTTCGCACTCATGCTCAAGTACACACCGGTGAAAAATTTCATCACAGCCTAACTTTTATAAGTCTCCACTGATCAACATGTAAGGCGCGACATGAATGGGAAGTTGTTTCTTCTCCAAAGCCTTCATTCCTTCAGGCATCACACGTGTGCATAAAAAGATAGCAATATCCTCTAAGTCTAATGGCATGTGGTTTAACCTGAATAGTTGTGCATCTGACATTGTATCCTCAATGCTCTGTGCATCCTCACTCGATTGAATCCTTGATAAATGGCTTGGACCAGAATTTCTCTTACTTGGCTTAACCACCACTGTAAAGTTAAACTCCTAAAATAACAGAACCCAATGACATATGTGCCCTTGTAAAATGGGTTTTTTCACTAAATACTTTAGTGTCATGTGTTTTGTATAAAATATGAATGGGGTAGCAAGAAAATACTGTCAAAACTTATGGAGTGCGTGGATCATAGACAATGCTTCGCGCTCTATAGTCATATAATTTTGTTCTGCCAGAGTTAACTTCCTGCTAGCAAAGAAAATAGGATGGTCAATAATACCTTCTCCATGTTGGGCTAATACAACACCTATGTCAATGTCAGAGGCATCTACATGAATGTGAAAAGGTTTGGACCATGAAGGAAACCGCAAAATAGGTGTTGTAGTAAGCCTTTCTTTCAGAGTCTCAAATGTGTGTTGTTGAGCCTCACCCCAATAGAACTTGTATTTTCCTTTCAATAATTCATTCAGGGGCACGGTGATTTTGGAATAACCTTTGATAAACTTCCTACAATACCCTGTGTTCCCCAAGAATCTACACACCTCTCTTTGGCTTGTTGTTTCCTCTAAGCCCAAGATAATAACAACCTTAGCAAGGTCCACTAGCAAACCTTCTTTACAGATGATGTGTCCTAGAAAAATTCCAATGGATGTGGCAAACACACACTTCTTAACATTTAAAGAGATTCTCAACTATCGACACCTCTCAAAAATCAACCTCAAATTATCACACTGATCCTTTACAATCCCATAGACTGTCCAATCATCTAGATATACCTGCAATAACTTGTGAATAAAATCTTGAAATGTTTCTACCAATATGCATGAAAAGACTACAGGTGCATTCTTTAGTCCAAAGGGGCATAGCTATGTAAGCAACAATTCCCCCATTCAGTTACGAAAGTTATCTTCTGTTGGTCCTCATTTTTTATCCTTACCTGATGATAGCCTTAAAATCCATCAGTAAAGGAGTATATTTCTTGCCCTGAAACACCCTATAAGATTTACTCAGTAAATGGTGTGGAAAGTGATCAAATACACACATAGAATTTAAATCCGTTTAATCCACACAAATTGTGAGTCTACCTTCTTTATTGATGATGATCACCATAGGGGTCACCCATTCCAACTCCTATATGGACACAATGATCCCATTAATTAACATTTTGTTAATTTCCTCTTTCATCTTGATGCACAAAATCATATTGATCATGTAACGCCTCTTTAAAAATGGGGTGTGCTCCTTCCTTCATCTTGATTCTCATCTTCACCCAAATATTCATTTACTGTCTTTTAGTTCATGATAGTCTTTAGGGAACAAATCCTGAGAATTCACATAGCAAGATCAATTATCTTAGAAACCTGAGTGTCAGACCAATAATCTCTAATGAAGGCCACCTCAGGTTCAGCAATTTGTTTCAATGTTTACTTTATAAGTCTCCATAAGCACATGCTACACGTGCATGCCTTCTCATCCACACTGTCTAATACCTCACATGTACTCTCTATGTACTCAATATCCAAGTTCTCAAGCTCTTCATCATCAAATATGAATACCATCTTACCCTTTTCTATTTCTAAGTAAGGTGCAGCGACACAAGCTGTTAAACATTTGTTTCTACCTCTTCATAATGCACACCTGGAAGTTTGACTTCTCCTAACGAACTCATAAACGAGCTCCTCATCCTTTGCAGATATCTCCCCATAGTTAAGCACTTCATAACATATGATGTTCTTATTCATCAGAGGTTTAGTGTAAAAATAGTCAAAGGTCTAAATCAGAATTTCATTAAGTTCTTGCCAATTCCCAGTCTCTTTATTCAGCTCTGCATAAGATATACCATGTGCACGTGTGCATCCCCACAAGGTGAAATAAATATTGTGCACCCACAACAAAGGTGGTAAAGCTTCTTTCCCCTTTGTCTAAAGTGTCTCACACTGGAATAAATGTGGTGTTGAATAGGATCATTACCCTGAAATGCACAAATCTGAGTAGGAACATTGCTCCATAAAAATGTAGTAGATAAAGTAATCCTTATTTCTCTCCATTCCAAAATATTATCCCTGTGAACCATCCACTAGTGAACGTTGTCATCACGACATAGAGTATAGACTATCATATTCCTTCTTTCCACCTCACATTCCCACTGAACTTCCAATAGAAAGTATAGAATAGTTTTGGATTCTCTTCACTAGTGTACCTTAGTACCTGGCTACTATCCCAAACACCTGATAATATACACGGACTTAATAACATGCACGTAGATGCACATCATAATTCACTCGCTAACCATTTTGTAAGTGTCCATGTTCCTATTTCTAACATGAAACACTTGTAACTTATCAATCACAAATTTGTGTATCATCCTCATTGGAGAGCTCCTTCCTTTGATGGCTTAAGGATTTCTGAGATCTCAAATGGTGTAGCACATAAATTATATTGAAGTCTTATTCAATTAAGGTCTCCACATAAGGTGACATATTTCCTGTCTATTAAGGGGGATAATGATGTATTCTTCCTTGTTTTTAAAACTACATATACCCCTTATTCAAACACGTAGATAATCATTGATTTCAAAACACTAAATTCACCCCAAGAAATGCTTGGATAACTATCTACCTTTGCAAGTGCCAAGACCTTAAAGTCCACATTAAACTTGGGCCCCTTGTATAGTAATTGATGCATCTTTCAACACCACTAATTGAGCATGGCCTTCATCCCAGTTCATCATAAACAACACATTAGAATATGGTTGTAGTGGCGGTCTACCCATTTGAACCCACGCATCTAAAGTGCTCACATTCACTTATGTGCACCTATGTTTAATCAAGATATTACTCAGAAATCCAACCATTCACAAAAAGTATTTATAATGATCTCCTTGTCATAATCTATGTTATGAGTGGGGAGATTTACATGTAAAATATGTATTCCATGCTCAATTACAGCAGTGCGGAGTGTTTCCCTTTCACCAATTTCCTAATAAAGGAATAATTTTCCCCTAGCGTGCAACATATTGTAAACCTCAACTTTAAATCATCTACATATTGTCTGATGGAGCTCACCTACTTTTCTTTTGTTCTAATTTCCATGAATTCTCTTTCAAACATTATGTATCATCATGTAAATTCCTAATTACCTCTTTTGTTTATTGATACACCTCCTTCTAATGCATAGGGTTCTGAATACCTTGCATGCAGAACCTCCTTTTTAGTAATAACAGGTTTTTATTTTGGAACTTCTTTGATGCACATAGCCTTAGCGTGTGTCGTAATATTCACAGGTGCCAACTCAAGATCCGGACGCTAACTTCAGACATCAATTGATCTTTCATAGTGCACTGAACTCCATCCATTCACCATGCCCTTGTTCTCCTATTTGTGATTCTTATTCAAATGTTCATACAAGTCTGTAGGCATTCTTCATAGCTATAATTATTTCCATAGAAAGAAAAAAAAATATTTTGTAGACACTTCGCGCTTGTAATCATTAGGAGACCCACGTGTATAACAAGTTCCACAATGGAAATAACCTCTTCCACCTCTACAACCTCATCCTATAAATTCTCCTTGGCTAGCCTGGTCCTCGACCATGAGCCTCCATCAAAAACAACTTCATTATGATCTTGGTCATGGTGGTCACATTTCTCCTTACAACTATTTGCAACACCAGTATGTCGTATGCCAATGTCAATGGACATCGTGATATCTGACCAATCAACTTGTAATCATCAAAATCATGAGTGGAAGACCTGGAGATCTTTTAGGAGTAAGACACGTTACTTTCTTATTACGTCACTACAATAATGGGCACCGGTTTTGAACTATGATCCAAGTGAAAAAATCTTGTAAACCAAGCAACAAGGAGTGCACCAATTTGACAAGGGACAACTATTCTTAGTATAACACTCTACTTCATAAATCTGTACACCTAATTCCACTACAGGTATCTAATGTGCCAAATCAGCAGATAATTTTTTCCAAATATTTGAGGAATTGCTGACAATATGAGCTTCTAAAAATGAATTCACTTCCTTGTGTCTATACACTCCCCACCATCTCAGATGTGTAAGATCTTCTTTCGAGTGCCTTGTGCAGATTTGTATAAGTATCATGAAAAATTTCCCTCCTAGAAAGGTGTGATTAGAACTCTGACAAACTACTGTGCATGCTAGCTTACGTGGATGTCATAAGATAATTTCAGACAAAAGGGTTTTGAAACCGATCATCATAATCCCCAAACAACTATTAGTAATGCCCTACTTAATATCCTTCATCGTGTTGATGTTCTTATACTCAAACTCAAAGATATAAAACTATTCCTAAAAATTATCCCACATTGTAGTATAATCTAAAAAATTCTAGTCATGGTCAAGACTTTCTATACCAACTATGCACACACCCCTGTGATGTAGTTGTAAACTAACTCACCTTGTGCACTTTTGAGCAATGATCCCCTTCATGTGCGCCATAGCATCTCACACATATACACATGCTCGAGCTGAATATTCAATTCCTCTATATTATGGAAGACTAATAAAACAATCTCCATATAAATGTGTTGTGGTTGTTGTAGACCTTTCCCCAATGAGATCAAGTACCTATGTTTCCTCTTGTTTTTCCTCCACCTAAAGAGCCACAAGATTCACTAGAACCTGAGCTACCTGACCCTTCTTGATCCTCCTCTTGAAGTAGGAAATAGACTAAATGATGCACTTCTTTTATATTCCAATGATCATGCCTAAACTAGACTCCAACGGTCTGCATGAATTTGTGTTACTTCCAGAAATTATACCAATGTTCTACACATGCATTTTCGATTGAAGACGCACCAGAAAAACGATACCTCCAGTTGGACCTCCAAATAACATAGAAGATGGTTGTACATCGACATAGATGAATAAAGCTCGCTTGATTAACTCATGAAACTTGACTGTAAATTGAATCTATCTACTACAAATCTATTGCTACACGCTAACTTTCTTACTGTTAACTGTCATAGATTTTTTTAAAACTAAGCACAAACGCTAGGATCGACTAAGTAGGTTTTATATGCAAACCCTTGATCCACAATATTTCTTCCAGTGATGTTCCTTTATCCCAAAGCCAACAAGGGTTCTTTACCATGGTTTCCTAAATGGGGGAGCTCCAGATGATCTTTCTCCACATCCTCTACGTGAACTCTAAATACTTCACAAGATATCTCCCTTCGCAACACCATTATTTCCGCGATCTCTCGTTGCTTCATTCAAATACCTATCATGTGACTTTATTAAACTTAAGCCACCTTTCTTCTCTCTATCTCTCTACCTCTAGGTCTGCCATATTGACAAAACTTGCTCATGCCCCTTGGATGTGGTGGGGTTTAATCTAGTCATAGGCTTATTCTTCTCAAAATCCACGGTAACGATCAAGATCTTCATTTCCAAAGGTAATACCGTGTAAGTAAGACCCTTTGGGATCACGCAAGAACTGGAACTCATAAGCTTCTAGGAAAGATTAAGTTCAAACTACGTACTTAAGAATATAATTGTTAAAAACACCATGGAACCAAATATCCGTAGAGTGCGTCCAAATCAGATCTGCATCATATAAGGCCTAAAATTCTTACTTCATCCAAACAAGCATGTGACAATCTCCAATTTCTGTTAGACGCATAAGAAACCAGCCACTCGTACAACTATATAGGAAAATATGGAACAATAAATGTCTCATAAAGCTGTATCATATAGATTTTGCTCCACCAACGTGCATGTGCGTTAAACTCAAGTCTAAGTGTTAAAGCTGCGCGCATACTCTTCTTCTAGATCATCTAACCACTCTTCAATACTTTTCAAGGTCAAACTGATATGTCTTTATCATTTAACATACTTAAAAAGTAACTGAAAAAGAGGTCTTGACAATGGAACCAATGATGTAGCCTAGAATATCACTGCACAATAGCCTCAAGACATGCTAACACATCACTTAGACTGAATTGAAGCTCCTCACACCGAAGTGCACGTGCAAGGGTACTAGATCTCTCTTTAGTGAAGATTATTATATAGAATGTTAACATGATTGAGTATATGTATTTCATATTCATATATAAAGATAAGGCAAGTAAATCACAGTCACATAAACCATATCTATATTTTAACCATAAGAAAGATTGACTAAATAGTCACTAAAATCAGAATTTACCATGAAAGATCCATGTTCAGTCACATCTAACACCAATTATACTAGCCAATAAGATCCATTATATTAAATATTGTAGAACACAAAAGCTTCATACATCATAATAATGTCACCATGAGTGATGTGCGCGTACCAACACTATTTGTAACATAACTCTACAATAACATCACGGACTATCTAAACCATGTAAATCAAAAACATACTTATAGGGATGACGGACTTTCCCTTCACCACCCATACACCTTTCAATAATAGGCTTAGATACTAAAATTAGCCAGGCGGCCCCTACAATAAATATACAAAAGCATGCAAGCGCTAATAACAGATCTCCTAAAGTTAGACTCTTATTTTAGATCCTATTATTAGCTCCAAAACTCTGCATGTTGCACTTGATCCTTCACTTATCCAAAATATCCTTTGCCATGGTCCACAAGTCTTCTAGAAGTCATGCTCAGTACTCCACATCTCAAAAATAGCCTTCACCGTCTATAAAAATGACTAAGTCCTGTATTTCCAAACTCATTCCTGGGCGTGCCCCTATTTTGCTATACTTACGCTTCTCTTCTCCACATGCCCTATGCTCACATGCCCAAACCTTATGTGCTTCCATACATGAGTTGTATTTCATTCGCTCAACACACATGAAGCACCAATTAGCTTGTTAGAGAGATAAATATTATGTCAAATCATGTATGTATCGATGGAATAAGTAATGTGTTGGAAATAAATATTAGTAAATAATGAAAAAATATCACCTGTGATGTGTAAGAGCAGTAAATGTAGATACCCCCAGCAGCCTTGATGGGACTAGTAAAAGGTACAGTGTCAAGTATCACTGTTGTGTGTAAAGATCTGTAGGAAGTCTACATTCAAAACTAAATACCAATTGAATGCACATGTGTATATAGAAAATATATTGACATACTAAGTATATGTCTAGCATGGAAAGAAAAGTGTACATGTGAGTATAAGGAAGAAAGAGTGTGTGCAACCAAGATATGCAAATGATCTATGAGTGATGTGATATTACGCAAGATGTGAATATGATTGGAGTAACATGTGCCAAATTACTATGTGTGTTGAGATGATGTTCATTTATAAAATACCCCTTGAAATTCAAGAATAAATGATACATCAAGAGTACGTTATCAGGATATGGTTTGAAAGAGATGCTAGAAATATGTATCATGAAGCATAGAGAATGGAGAGTGAATGGTGTGAGGTTCATTTCAGATTTAGACCCTCAGTATTTGAGCATCAACCATGTAACTTGAGTGCATTATAGGTTAATGGTTTGAAATAGATATGCTGGAAAGGTGTATCAAGAAGCACAAAGTGTAAAGAGTGAATGGTGTGAGGTTCATTTCAGATTTAGCCCCTTAGTAGTTGAGTATGAACTGTGAGACTAGAGTGCAACTTACGGTAATGGTTTGAAATATATATATTGGAAATATGTATCAAGAAGCAAAAAGCATGAAAATTGAATGGTGTGAGGTTCATTTCAGATTTAGACCCTCAACATTCGAGTATGAACCATGAGACTAGAGTGTGTCATAGGGTAATGAAGATACAATGTGTGTATCAATGTTTAAGGATGCTTAGGGAGATATAGATATGAAGCACGGAGCTTGAAGTGTGATCGTAGACACTAGAGACAAATGACAGTGATGGAAGGGGGTACAATGCCCCCCAAGTGTGTAAATCAGGAGTTTGAAAATAGATGTGATCATTGTAAGCAATAATAGCCAAGGTATGTATAGTGCACTAAAGGATGTGTATCATTTATATGAAGTAGTATGTGTATCATGAATAGAAGGATCTATAAGTAAGAATGAGTAGAAAAGTGTGTATGGGGTAGTATAGGAGCATAGATATATGTAGCAAGGTGTTCCCATAGTGCATATATGAGAAAGTACTTCTAGAAAGATTGACACGAATTGTAAAGAAAGAGTAATGTATAGATGCGTATGTGAATAATAGGGAGAGACAACTATTGATTAGAACATGTGACTATGAGGAGGGGAGAGTTTGATTCCCTTGAAGTGTGTGAATAATGGAGATCCATGTGATGATGTAAGACAGACTATGCCATAGCGGTGGAATTAGAATAGGTAGAAGATTGCAAAAGCTATGAAAGAGTAATGTCAACATGGTGAGGGAAAAACCCAATAGAGTCTAATATTCACACTAAATAAATAGGAAGTGTATAAGAAAGAAGAATTTTCTTATTAGGAGAAAATAAAATAGGTGTATCATTGTGTGTGTTGGAAATAGTAGAAAAATTAAGTGCAAACATGAGCATCAACATGTAAGTCAAAAGATGTGTAGCATATGTAATACTTGGATGCTCATCAGTAGTAATGAAAAATAATAAGTGCAATTTTGGAATATTAGAAGCAATAAATTAGTATGAACTAGCCCCTATGATCATAGACAAAAATGTAGAACGAACGGCCCCCATGAATGTGACAAGATAAGGTGTGGCCATAGAGACTAAATCATGCATAGGATTGTGGAAAGTGCAAGGATTAGGAATCAGTGTAAAAGCAACATATAATGTTCTAACATGTAATGAGGAAGATGAAGAGGGATATGTAACATTGGAATCGCGAAGCATATGATCAATAGAAGTGCATCAAGATTGAAAAATAGTGGGAAGAGTACCATGTATGCCAATAGAAAATTGATCATGTAAAGTAGCGGCACTAGGTTACATCCCAAGAGGTGAAGAACGTATAATGTAGGGAATGTCATGAGCATCATGTATAAGAGGAATATCACAAGGAGTAGCAACATGAGGTTTGGGACCTACTATAACAGTATCAATAGAAAAAGTTCTAGCAAGGATATTGTGTGTATTGACATGGGTGAAAATAAGTGTATGCATAGCATGTAACCAAGGAAGGCCTAGAAGAATAGTATAAGGAACATCATGAAGCAAAATGTGACATAAAATATTAAGAGTGCAAGATCCCATAGTAAGGGGAAGAGAGATAGTGCCCAAAACTTGCGTAGGTATATTATAAAAGCCATAGACACAAAGAGTGGATAAATTGAGATGAGCAACAAAAATTCCTATTTGATGGAGAAAGGGAAGATTACATACATTAAGACTAAATCTAGGATCAACTAGGACATGCTTAATAAGGATATTAAGAAGTTGAACCTGGGTATAGAATCGTGGAAGCATTAGAATAAAAAACATGGGAAACCATCAAAGATCTAATAATGGGCATATAAGGATTGGGCTCACCAAATGATTGAACAAGAACTAATGTATTAAACCCTAATTACACAGTAACTAATAGAAACTATGAAGTACATATGCTATGATGCAATATGATGTGAGCAATAAGAAAATAACTATGAAACTCTAAGTGCAAGAGAGAGAGATGGGGAAAATGATGAACAGAAAAATGAGACTATCGTCACTATGCACTGTAAAATCTTGAACTATCAGATAAGTCTGGACTAGGGCGCCTGGAATGGGGTGAGGGATCCTAGGCACCAGAGACCTCTACAGGGCACCCATGAATGTGAAAATTCTCATAATTTTATTTTTTCTATGTCGTTCAAGTGTCGAAGGTATTCGCTATTAGTCACCTTTATGTCACACCTTGATCATTGAGTGCACTTGTAACCAGTAAAATAAATGTTCACATGTAAAACCCACAAAACCACATCAAATATAAAGAAGAAATATGCAATATGGGGAGTTGGACTAACCCCAGCGGTCACTCAAATATGTGAACTTACAATGGAGTGTTGCACTACATCTTACACTCCAGGTAGTCCCTGTGAGTGTGTAAACATTTTTCCCTATGAATCCCTTGTGTAAGATGCACTAGATACCGAGATAGATTTTCTACAAGATGCAAATGTGTGTATTGAATAGAATGAACTTCCCATTCCTATGTTGTGTATGTATAAAATTCAGTTCCTTGTCCCTTTAATGGATTCTATATGGATTCCTATGAGTTTTTTGGATGCAAGCTAGGTGATAGTAAGTATATTTAGTGTTTGGTCCGTTATTTTGATCACATAGGTATGTATTTATATGATTCCCTTGGTTGAATTTTGTAATTGAAAATTAGAATTCCAACCCATAAGAAAATAAGATGCCCGAATAATAAAGGAGACCTAGAAGAAGTGAGTAAGATAGAAAATGGTTAGGGGTACCCACATGGGATGAGGGCACTTGAGCATTGGTGTCTTGGCTATGTGCTGGTGTCCAAAATCATAAAAGATAAGAAAGTAAAGTTCTTATTATGTTGTAGGGTGTGTAATACCAAATGCTTGTATTCTTTTAGGAAATATAAATGTACCCAAGTGTGTGATTTTGTTTCTACATCCCCTCCTCAAACCCTCCATCAAGTTCTACACATGACTAATTCTAACAACCCTGAGGGCTTATCTGGCCTATCTCACCTTCCCCATCTTACATCTTGAAGGTGACACTTGGCAGCATATGGAGAGGGTGAATTTTCTTGTCCCTCTTTTCCACCTTCATAAGGGGATAGAGGGGAAAAAAAAATGTGCCCCTGTCTAACACCCCCTCTGGTTTTCAATATGACCAAGTTCAAGCTCCTTAGTACTAAAACTAGTCTTTCCCCATCGCATCTTGTGGTGCCACTTGGCCTCATCTCCTTGAGCTACACATTTTCTTGCACCATTTTTCCCCATGCCCAAGTGTAAAAATAGGACATAAAATGTGTCACATACTCTACCCTCAAAACCCTAGTTTGTGCCCTAGCTTCTTTTCCCACTCTCGTGAATAAATTTGACTATCGGAGCAATTTAAAAACATGAAATAATTAACTTTCAACCCTGTTTCCTCACTTGGCTTGAAATTTCTTCCATTTTTAAAGCCATAAAACCTATAAATTTATCAGAGCACAACCACCATGCTGCATAAATCATTCTGGGGCAGCCATGATTGTGAAAAAAGAGTTTTTTTTCCACTACTTGCTAATCAAAAAGTTGATTGCACCAAGTTTTCAATTGTTTACTCTCCTCCAAAGCTCCATATGACCACTATAACTTCAAGCATCCATTAATGAATTCCATGGAATAACAACAACCTAAAACCTTACCTCTAAAATTTTCTTTTGTGATTTTCAAGAATTCTAGCAAGTGGATCACAATGAAAATTGGAGCACGAGATCACAACGCAAAGTCTAATCTGATGATGATGTTTTCGTCAAATATATATTGATAAGTGAAATTTATAAAAATAGCAAGTGTTCAGTGCTTCCACTTACTAAAAATATGAATTCCTTCAGATTTCAATCTCTGATCACTCAGCTCATTTGGAAACGGTGCAAAACATTAAGTAGGAAAAAATTGGCAATTTTCCCAAAATAGAAAGTCTAGAAAAATAAACCTACTAAAAATAGAAGGGAAAAACATCATCAATGGAGGTAAATTGAGTGTTCTAGAGACTTTAGAAGATCAAATTTGAGTAAAAAAGGAAAAAAAATCCTAAAATAGTAGCTCTTGGGCCCACCTATAAAAAATAGAAAGTCTCAAATTTCACTACAAAAAAAAAAATCAGCTCTATTTACACTCATCTCATTGCTTTTTTCCATCCTCATAGGGCTGTAGGATGGTTGACTAGCTCAAAAAAATAAAATAATCCCTCCATAAGGATCTTGGGGCACCATTCTAATCATAATTATGTCAAGAAACAAGACAGGGTATGTCAAGGCACAAAAGGTGAAAGTCAAAGGCATTGTGCAGCTGAAAAAGATATCAAAGGGAGCCAAGGACTCCATTAGAACCCAAGATAAAGAATCATCAGGTCTTGATCCAACCTCATCTCTCTGGTGAGCTGGTTTAGCCAAGTGAGCTAGTGATTTAATATAAAAATAATTATGTTAAACCCTATATTGTAGAGTATCTGAATCTAAACTATGATATACAACTGCTAGATACATATATGACATAAGAAACAAGCTAATAAAACATGAAAACCTAAGTGTAATAGAGAGAGGAATGGACTTAGCTTATTTAATCGTTGTTTGGGACCAGTCTAAGTTGGGAAAACTATTGAATAGGAGGAGATATGTGTCGCCAATGCTCAGATTAAATTATGTAGGTCATGAAACAGGTTAGACATGGGTGTCTAGACTGGGTCAGGGGTGCCTGGGAACTAGAATATACTATTGGGTTCCTCTGACAGTGAAAATGGTTAGAACCTAATTTTTACTGTGTCACACAAGTCTCGCAAGTAGCTCATGTTGATCGCATGTATGTCACAATATGATTATCAATGTCCCTGTAACCTGAAAAAAAAATATTTAGCTACAAAAGCCACAATACCACATCAAATCTAAAAAAATAAAGATGTAATTTCGGAATTCAGACTCACCCCAGTGGTCACTAGATAGAGTGAACTTACAACCAAGCACTGCACTACATCTCAGACTCTATGTAATTCTGGTGAGTATGTGTAAGAATCATGCCCTAGGATGCCCTTGTGTAAGTGTAGTTGATAGCGAGATGTAACTAAATGTAAGAATGTAGATAGATGTGTGGATTAAATAATGAACTTCCCCTTTATATTTTGTGTATGCAGAAAATGTAGTCCCTTATCACTTGTATCAGTACTAGATAGATGCCTTTAGTGCTCTTAGATGCCTTTAGATGCAAGATTAGGTGGTGATAGTAGATGTTTAGTGCCTGGTCCTTTATTTTGAACCCATAACTATGTATTTATATGATTCCCTTATTTTAATTTCATAATTGACAACTAAAATGCCAACCCATAAGTAGAAAAGATACCCAAAAGATAAAAGAGACCCAAATTGAGCGAGTAAGGTGGAAAAGGGTTAGGGGCACCTAGAGGGGACATGGGAACCTGGGCACTCTGTTCTGGCAGAGTGCTAGATGTCTGGAACCAAGAAATCTAAATAAGTAAAATACCGACTAGGTTGTAGGGTGTGTAAAGACCAAATAGAAAATGAGAAACAAAGAAAAGAGTCCAAAGACAGTTGTCAATTACTAGTTTTCTTGCTTAAGAATCATATGAATGTTAGTATGTGTTTAGGACATAGAAATGTAACCAAGTGCATGATTTAGTGTCTACATTTACCCCCAATTTATGTTATTGAGTGAATAATTGATAACATAAAGTAGATACAAGATGCATACTTGATAACTTTGTATAGTGTGTGGCGATATGCATGCTAAATGGACAAGTGAAGCATGAAATGATGTAAAAATGAAGCATGGAAACTAGGAAAAGAAAGTGACCCTAGGGTTGAAGTGTATGTGTTGTGCCATGTTGTACCTATTGTTGTAGCTTTTGATTAATTCTTCTTATAAGGATGGACCAACAAAAAGAAGAGCAAGAAGGTAGTCAAAGTCCCGTATGTGATAAATCAAAGAAAAGTGTGCATAAGTATATAAAGTATGTAAAAGGAAAGTGTGTACCTGATGTAGAAGAGTGTAAAAGGATATAAAAAATGTCCTGGATTGTTGTGAAGAGTGAGTTTTTTAGGATATCTCATGCCAAGAGTGATTTTTTTGGGAGATATCATGCCAAGAGTGATTTTCTTGGGTGATCTCATGCAAAAAGTGAGTTTTTTGGGCGATCTCACGTCAAAGAAAAAATGTTGTGGAGAGAGGTATAGTGTTACTCTCCTACCATGATTCTACCCAATAAACACCACTGTAGATGGTGTCTCCCATCTTGTTCTAAGTTGTACTGATTTTTTATGAATGTATTGATTGTTCTGATTGAAAAGGAGAAATAATGCATTCTGTTGCTGGAGGACTATGCATGTACTATAAAAACTACTCTATGAAATGTTGTGAATTGTGATAATTTTAGAAACTCATGTTTGTGCACCCCTAGGTAATTAATTCCCAGGGGACGACACAGGTGTCTGGACCACTCTGTTCTGAGCCTGGGCAATGGTGTTTGTGTTGTTCTGACATGACCCAAGTCAAATTCTAGGTCATTCTGTGACTGTATTATTGTTGTGTTCCTATGTTGTATTGTACTATGTTATATCTCTAAGATCTTATATGGGGTGACTTGTTCACCCAAATGTATTTCCCCCCTCGTTTTGGGTGCATGTGATGTCAGTAGTAGTGTGTGTCCCAAAAGAGAGGTCTTGATGCTAGTCTAAACTATATCCCTATAGGGTGGAGAGGTTGTGCATGGTAGAAACCAAGGAACCTAAAAACAAAGTGGCTAGATACACGTGTTAGTAATAAAAATTAGTGAGCATGCAATAGAAGAAAATTTAACAATCAAACAAGTGTGCAAAAAAAGTAGACCTTGAAAATTGGGTTTCATACATGGGGCATCGCTCACAATGTCACAAGACAATCAGGGCCGAAGCGACCAAAAGCATACAAGCATGATCAAACAAGAAATAGGGCATAGCCTGCACAAAAATGGCATATAGTAGTAATTAATGGAAAATAGTGTCAAGCAAAGTTTCATATAACCATGGTGGCAAATAGTCCTGCAAGGAAAATGTTGCGCATGAAGCACCCATTAGCATGTCAGAAAGATAAAAAGTATGTCAAAGCATGTATGTTTCAATGCAAGTAGTGTGCTATTAAGAATAGTAAATGGTATATGATGAAATGATAACACCTGTAATGTGTGAGATAGTAGATTCCCCCAGGATGGTAAGTGCATGGAAATGGGGGGCCAAAAGGGGGTAAAAAAGGGACACCTTTTTTCTAAAATTAGCAAAACCTAAACTTCATCTAATAATTTGGCATGCAAATGCTCAAAAATTGAAAAAGTGATAAGAATGAGTACAGTAAATCTTGGAATCTAGTTTCTAAACTACTAATTTTGTTTTTAAATAGTGGAGATTAAGAGAGTGAAATGTGGTGTGCATATAAAGCATGTCTATTTTTGTGTCAAAAAGATAAGAACCTATTATGTGTGTGTCACCCCATTTTTTGAGTTATATAATTTATTTTAAAAATCCCTTTGGTAGAAAGTTAGATAAAACCATGTACAAGGTCCCACTAATTTTTCATAATTTTTGGATGAATATATAATTTTTATTAATTTTCAAAGTGCACACATCCCAAAAATGAAAAATTTGTGTGTACACCCCTGTAACTTTGAGAAAAAAAGTTAATTTTTTTGTTTTTTTTAGTATGTAGAATGGAGTTTCAAAGAGAGGTTTTTTTTAATAAAAATTGGTTGAAAAAATCATAAATTGTGTACAAAAATGTATGCATACGTTTTGACAAGAAAATAAGGCACTAGTAATAGAAATTAAGGATGAAATTCTTAAACTAATCATATTTTAGAAAGAAGCATATCGTCACAAATTTAAAACTAAGCTTGACATCGTAGTATAATTTTTTTTAGAATATTACATTATAATGCATTTAATATCAAGGTCTATACTTGATATTTTTATGTTTTCTTGTAAAACACAAATCCATTCATGGATTGCACAGTCCAAGGCTTAGGGTGGGAGATCCAAGGCAAATCCAAGCCTACAGGTTGGGATTTTCAAATCCTGTAAAATGCTGGAACACGAGTGCGTTCCTATTTTTTATGTGGTATATGTGTTTGTGAGAGGGATATATTTACTAAAATAAATTTATTTTAGTAAATATAAGAAGTTAGGGTCACTTTGCACCTTATGGAACTAGTCTCACACCTCTATCTATCGCGGTTTAGAAGGTTTTTCATATTCTAACATGGTCAATACATAGGTATTTTTCACGATTTCAGCATTCAGCCTAAATCTTTTAGGGTTTAAATTATGCAATCTATGTCTATTTTGGGAAAGAATATAGTCATTTTTTAGGTTTTGGGGCCTTTTGGATTGGTTATTAACATTTGTAGGAGTGTTAAATGCATAAAAACTAGAATTTACAAACCTTACAACTCCCAAAGGTAACGACAACTGATCGAATATATAGACTCATGAATTTTCCAATGAGCATGGAGTTGAATCCCTAATTTTATCTTAGAATATGGTAAAATCATACTATGGATGAGTACCTACACTACAAGCTTACGAAATGCATCTTTCACTACCTATTCAATGGTGCGTCCTTCCTCTGGCCAACCTGCCTCAGTACCACTCTCAATCTGCATCAAAATAAAATTTTAACAAGGTTTTTTAAGTTTGTTTCAATGTTTAAGGATGATTGGATACGATGATTGATGAGTTCAGCATGACTTGATGGAAGATAACTTCCTCTGAAGGCCTAAAAAGGCCATTCTGATCTAATCAAACACCCTTTGGGAGAGTTCAAGAAATATATTAAGTATATGGAGGTGATGTCATAGAATCTTGGAAGTGTTTGAGGTAATTTAGGAATATTGTTTAGGGATTAGGGTTTAGGGTTTAGGATTTAGGGCTCAGGGTTTAAGGTTTAAGGTTTAGGGTTTAGGGTTTATGGATCATCGATTAGGGCTCATTGTTTAGGTTTTAAGGTTCATGGTGGTAAAAATAAGGTTTCGGGCTCAGGGATCAGGGTTTTAGGAATCAGGGTTTAGAGTTAAAGGTTTAAGGTTTAGGGTTTAGGGCATAAATTTTAGGGTTGAGGGTTTGTGGTTTAAGGTTTAAGGCTCAAGGTTTAGGGTTTATGACTCAGGGTTTATGATTTAGGATTTAGGGTTTAGGGCTCAGGCTTTAGGCTTTCGGCTTTAGGCTTTAGGGCTTATGGTTTAAGGTTTAGGGTTAATGAGTTTATGGATTTATGGTTTACGGTTTATGGTTTAAGGATCATGGTTTAGGGTTTCGGGTTTAGAGGTTTAGGCCTTAGGGTTTAAGGCTTAGGGATTAGGGCTCAAGGTTTAGGGTTGATGGCTTAGGGGTTAAGTTTTAAGGTTTATGATTTATAGTTTAGGGTTTAGGTTTTAGGGCTTATGGCTTAGGGTTTAGGGTTTATGGCTTAGGGTTCAAGGTTTAGGGTTTAAGGCTTAGGGGTTAAGGCTTAGGGTATAAGGATTAGGGTTTAGGGTATAGGGCTCGGGGTTTAGGGTATAGGGCTCGGGGTTTAGGGTTTAGGGTTTAGGGTTCACGTTTGAGGGTTCAAGGTTTAGGGCTTAGGGCTTAGGGCTTAGGGCTTGGGGCTTAAGGATTAGGGATTAAGGTTGAGGGTTTATGGTTTAGAGCTCAAGGTTTATGGTTTATGTTTTAGGGCTCAAGTTTTAGGGTTTGGGGTTTAGGGTTTAAGTTTTAGGGCTTAGGGTTCCTGGCTGTAAAAATAGGGTTTAGGCTTTAGGATTTAGGGTTTAACGTTTAGGGTGTATAGTTTAGGGCTCAGGGTTTAGGCTTACCCATTCACTCACTATAATGTTTTGTGTCTTACCCATTCTTATTATTTTTGACAAAGAGTATTCAACTAAAAAGGTTTCATCTATTTCATAGGCAGAACATTCAAAGAGAGTCATCCAAATTTGATGCCTTTCATCTACTGATATTTTGAAGGAAATGCCATATATCCAAGAACAATTCGGTTCAAATAAATGTTACCCAATACAACTATCTTCTTTTCCCAACACATGGGAACTATTTCACTCACTGCAATGTTCTATGTCTTACCCATTCTTATTAGTATTGACAGAGAGTACTCAACTGAAATGGGTTAATCTACTTCGTAGGAAGAATATTCAAAGAGAGTCATCACAATTTGATGTCTTACATGTGTTGATATTTTTGAGGGAAATTCTAGATATCCAAAACCAATTTGGTACAAAGAAATGGTTTCTGACACTCTTTTGAATAATTCTTTCAGTTGTAAGCTATCAGAAATGAAGGTTTCATTTGAATAACAGAGCTTGATATGTCTAATTCTTGTATAACTTGGAAATCTGAGAGGAAAATGAAATATGAGAAATGTGAAATTTGTTTAGGAGTGTGAAGAAATTGACATTCAAGAGAGAAAGTATATGTTGGGAGAAATAGGTTTAGAAGAGATGTGTGATATGCATTGCAAGGCACAAGGTAGATGTCATATCCATTTAGTTACTCGTACCACCTCTCATAAATAAGGTAGTTGCACATGAAGACTCAATGATGGTTCTAGGCACGAGACTAGGAAATATGGTCCTAATATTGATATTCAAAAAATTAACTCACTCATGAGACCTACTGGAAATATATGAGGTTTTCTGATCCTTGTAGTGTAGAAGATCAAGAGTAGTTTTCACTTTGTAATCACTATTGTAGACTAGAGGGATTTTAAACAATCTCTAGGTTTCCTTGTGGTTGGCATGCCCTCCTAGTCAATTCATCTATAAAATTGAATTTTGTTTGATTCAAAATAAAGAAAGAGTTAGTGAGAGTGTGAGAGGAAAAGAGAGTGAGAGTGAGATTGATATTGTTTAGAGCTCAGTGTTTAGGGTTTAAGGTTTAGGTTTTAGGGTTTGGGGTCCATTGTGGTAAAAATAGGTTTTAGGGTTGAGGGGTTAGGGCTCATGGTTTAGAGTTAATGGTTTAGGGTTTAGGGTGTACGGTTTAGGGTTTAGGGTTTAAGGTTCATGTTTTAGGGTTTAAGGTTGAGGTTTTAGGGTTCAGGGTTTAGGGCTCAGGGTTTAGATTTTATGGTTTAGGGTTTAAGGATTAGGGATCACGGTTTAGGATTTAGGGTTTGGGGTTTATGGCTCAGGGTTTAGGGTTTAGGGTTTAGGGTATAGGGTTTAGGGTTTAGGGCTCAGGGTTTAGGGTTTTGGTTTCAAGGTGGTAAAAAAGGGTTTAGGATTGAGGGTTTATGTTTTGGGGTTCAAGGTTTAGGATTTAGGGTTTAGGGTTGAAGCTTGAAAATTTGTAGATGTGATGTTAAGGTCTATTAGGAGATTCAAAGGAAAATTGGAAGGTTCATTGGGTGCATGTTGAGGTGTGAGTGTCAGTCTAGGGGAGAAATAACAAATACAAACTTATACCTTATTTTTATCTCAATTTAATGAAGTGGTATTTATCTTTGGAGTTCAAACCTAAAACTCTTAATGCAACTAGAAATCCTTAATGGGTACTCTACAATTCCCTTAACTTATTTAGTATGTGTTTAAAGCTGAAGATACAATCAACATAACACCCAGACATTGTTAATTGGATACATTGTTTCTTTCCTCTAATTGAATTTAGACCTACTCTGGTTATTGTGTGTGAACTCTGCTAGTGTCTACTCACAACAATAACCTTCTCTTTCCTAATTTCTCCCCCTTACCCCTCATCATTGCAAATTTCTCCCTTGTACCTCCTACAAACACTTTGCTACATGTTCAGTGAAGTGTTCTTGTGTGATCTCTGGCCTATTTAGCCACCCCACAAACATTTAGATAGAATTAGGATCATTTACATTCAATAATGGGAGCCTCCCCATACACAAGAAGGAGGGGTGCAGCCCCGTGAGCTTTGGTGGAAACACATAATTTGCAACATGAAAAATTATTTCACCAACTATTTTTGGAAACTCTATTGGGGAGATATTTTCCCTTATGCACTCGTAAAGAATACAAAAAAAAATCAAAAAATCAAAAATACCAAAAAAATGTTATTTGAATGATCAAAAAGCTTTGTTGCAATCCTTTTGTTAAATCTAGACTTTTCAAGTTTCCTTCCTTCCTAAGTACTTGAGAAAACCTGGCTGAAATAAGATATACTAGATTGAATAGATTGAGAAGAATCATTTACCCTTCTTTTGGAGCTTTACAAAATCATAAAGATCAAGTCAGAGATGATATATACTTCTCTCACGCTTTATCTCCATTTGATTCATCAATTAGTACCCTTGGAAATCATATATAAACTCCTACTAATACTCCCCCTACAAATCCTATTGATTCTCTTATCTTTCACCCACTGTTGAATTTTGAATTCCCAAAAGAAGGAGAAAGAGAAGAAGAACCAGAACAAGAAAGAGAAAAGGAAATGATGACACAAGTACTTATTCCATGGGGAAAAAATATTTTTCCATTGGATTTGACCCCTCCACTTCATGAACTTCCAAAAGAATCATGAAATAACTTTCCAAAAAAATTTGGTGATGGCAAGCAACATCCTCATGATCCATCCTTGGAGTGTAACACAAATATTTTGCAATGCATTTTTTCGTGGAAACATTACAAGATGTCAATGCGGACTAGTTATACTTCTTTCCATCATGCTCAATCAATGATTGGGAGTATATGAAGAAAACATTTGAAGCAAGATTCAAGACTGTCGAATATGCTTATGCTCTACTTTCTCAACTTACTCAGATGAAGAAAGAACAATAGGAATCCATGAGAGACTTCATGGAAAAATTCAACAGGTTGATCAACAAGATTCCCAATGTTTCTCGTCCTACTACAAAAAATCTGAAAATATTCTTCGTGAATGCCCAGTTTCTTGAAGTTAGTTTCATTCTATAGAGAGTTCAACCAAGATACTTGGACAATGCTCAAGAAATTTCCATTGAAATGGAAGATGATCTTGTCTTGTCAAGAAAGATCAAGAATCCTTCAACAAAGGATAAAGCCCAATGTTCCAAAGATGAGAGTGTTGACTCACTATTGCAAAATTTAGGCAGTGAACTAAAAATGTTGAAGAAATAAGTTTCTCAACGAGCATCTCATCCAAACTAGAAGAGGAATCATATCACAGGAGTACCACAAAAGCTTGCCTTGGAAGCTTCATCAATCAATACATTACATGAGGCCAATGAAGATGAAGGGAAAGAATATTTTTAATTATAAATTGAAGATGAAGGAGAAGTGTAAACACCTAAATTCAGTATCTATACCCTGATCGCCCGCATGTGGATATTTATTTTATTTATCCCCTTTATCTAATTAAATGCCCATCCAATCCCTATTAATTAATTAAGCCACATTAATTAACTAATTATTTAATATCTTACATGCCCAATTATCCCATCCATATTACTCTTTATTCTTATTAATTAATTAAATTCTATTAATTAATTAATACCCATTATCTTACGCTAACCAACATTCTATTTAGGATAATTTTATCTTAAATTCATCCACTTGTTTTTCTAATATTTTCTCCCATCTATTGTTATGCCCTAACTACCCATAATTGATCCCTAAACAATCTAAACCAACCTACATGTTTTATAGCATTCGACCAACTATTAAAAAGAGGAAATAATGCCGAAAGAAGAAAAATCCTCCCATTAGGGAAAGTTTTTTTTGCAATCGGTGGCAACCCAACCCAGTCGTCATCGACCCTATAAAGCTAAGTTATTTATTTCTATTCATCATCAAATGCAGGGGAATTCTTAAGCTTCCTTGCGACCTACGAACAATCTCATATGCCTGAGCATCCCAGAGGTAATTAAAGACTTCTCATACCTTGTTGCACCGTGCTTACGTCAATCTTGATTGGCCTTTGTGAGATTGTTATGTATTGCTTTAATCAGATTTTTAGCATTTTATCTTGGTATTTCTTATGTATAAACATTTTTCAGGATTAGATCATCCACATAAAAGATCACAACTTCATCGTCAACCTCCATTTTCAAATCCATACTTGTAGGTTTCTCTTCCGAATTTCCTTTCCTCTATTTTATCTAAATCTGTCATAGTCACCGTCGACCCTGATAGGTCATCGTCGACTCAGCCTTCTACGACCTTTGTTTTCTATTCCAAAAGCTTATCCCATCTCTGCATGAGCTCTATGCTCTTGCCTATTTTCCTTAACCCTCATCCAATTCCTCTTTTGCATTAAAATCAGCCTACATACACTCCAGTCATCATCAACCAAGGTCCTAGTTATCAATATTTCCTCTCAATCCTTGTTTTCTGTCATTTTCTTGGTTTCAATTTCTTTAGATCACCTCTCTAGGTTGATTTCGACATATACCATCGTTTGTTGCATCTAGATTACATCTAGATATTACAAGGTTGGTATATTCATATTACACTCTAGATCTTCACTCACAGGTTATCGTCGACCTACTTCTACACATTTTGGGTTGTCATCAACCCAGACCGGGTATTATTCTATTTACTTTTAATCATATTAGATCAGCATTAAATCAATCATAATTATTTTTTAGATTCTATAAATCTTTCAGTTTCTACATACTTACAATTTATCTTTACTTTGCATCAATTTTGTTTTGCAACGGGGTTTAAGATCCATCGAGGAAGTTAATGCTTCTCAGGTCCACTTTGTCGGGAAACACCCACCCAAACCATCTAATAATTTCCCTTCTATTGGATCTTATTTACAGGTTTCATTTGATTTACAGAAGTAGGGATCCATCATTATTCAACACCAGTATCACATCACATCCGAGTTAACATAAACCCTCTAATATTTCTAAGTTTACTAGTGTCTCTAGTAACTAGTGCATTAACTTCATTAAGAATGTGAAACTTGGTAAACATTCCTAGCACTCCCGGTGGGACCACCCTTTAGGTCATCTCTTACATTTATTACTTTTTTTCTTTGATTTTTATGTCTTCTACTAACATTGCGGCATGAAGCTCCGCTTTATTTCTTGCTCAGGTTAGGTTCGTGACTTGGATCTCTCATCACTCAAGAAGTGTAGATAAATATGAAAATCACTATCTAGGTATTCCTCACTTTTTCTCTATTTGCTCCCTTTTACATCGTACTTTCTCGTATTCTTTTCTGTTTCTACATCGAATATCACACTTCATTTTAGAATAAAAAATAACATTCTTTTTGCATCATGTTTTCTCACATAGCTTAAATAGGGGTTTTACCTTCTGCATCCCACACTTTATCACACACAACCTTAAACCTCAAAAATTAAATTAACACATCAAAACATCCTCTCACCCACTTAACTGATTGGGGTTTCATTACTCAACAAGAATCCACCTCAGACATTCCCCAACCATAACAAACCTAAAACAAGACATAGTTTTCCTTCTCTTAGGCACCTGGTTATCCATCCCCTTTTTTTTCATACTTTCTTAAATAAATTAAGAACATATAAAGAACTATTTTTTTGACTTGCTTGGGTAAAACTATTTTCATGCCCATAGTTACTCGTTTAGTAGCCAAAATAATGGAACAAAACTTTGCTTCAAACAATTCCTTATCTCAACAAATGTTCACCAAAAAAAAATACCTCATTTGTGCCCTTGATTACTTCTTTTATGATCACTTAACCCTTTATCGATGTCTCTCACCCATAACCCCTTGTTCACGCTACAACTTTAGGTGAGACTAATGCATTCTTTTACCACTACCCCACCATCCATTCGATCAGAGACCTTTGGACCTCCTAAGGTCCCTCTTAGTGATACCATGTTCCAAGAGCTTCTGGATGCCAATCTAGTGACGCTCCAAGATTATCTCCTTAGGAGATCAACCCAGATTCCCCCATATAGTCCACCACTTCAACAAATTTATCCTTATCCATCTAATCCCCAAACTACATAGTTTTCAGTAAATGAGCTTTCCACTACCCACCTTGCTTCATCTTCTACCAATCCCTTGCCTCATCACACTACCCAGATAATCGCACCTATTCCTCACAATCTCCTGCCAATCAACACAACAATCAACACTACTCTCCCCCTCACCTCTTTGGTCATTATTACCACTAATTTCCCTAGTCAACATATCCAAACATCATATCCCCTATCTGTACAATATGATATTCTCACATCTAGCATGCCTGTCAATACTTCCCAGCCCCCTTTCACGGGTGCTTTACATTATTAATCATTTATCCCCTTTCAACAACAGTTCTAATATTTTCATAACCACATTCCTAATCAACACTTTTCATAGCAGCCTACCCAATCCCAAAAATCCTATCATGTTGCCATATCCAAGAAAAAAATCTTTCAACAACCACCCTTTCAAACACAACCCATGGTTTACACTCACCCCCAAAAAATTCCTCAAACACCCACACATCCACAATTTCATTAAAAAATTCATCTGACCAATTCTTACATTCAACAACCACCTCTCATCCCCCAACAGAATCTTTCGAATGATCCCATGCATTCACTCGTGAATAGGGTAGCCAACCTTGAGGCCGCTACTTTAGGAACCAAGGTCTCATTATCATGTGAGAAAATATGTAATGAGCCTATTCACCCATCAATACCAATTAAACCATATACTCTACATTGGGAATTACCAAAATTCACCAAGTTTAACAATAAATGAGATCCATAATAGCACCTTAATGCCTTTAAACATGCATGTTATCTTGTTGCACACGATCAAGAATTGATGCTCCACACTTTCCCCATGTCCTTGGTTGGTCCCGCGCTGGATTGTTACAATAGTATCCCTCAATATTTTATATTTTCCTTCTCCCAACTTACACAGTTATTTCTAGAACACTTCTCAATTAATAATGTGCTAAAAATAACCATCAATGATCTATACGCCATCCAAAAATTTGAAGATGAATCCATCATAGATTTCATCACGTGATGGTGCATCATTATAAGCCAATTATCTTCCTCTCTTCCACAAGTTGATCTCATCGAGCTCTTCTCATGCTCGTGTGTGAAGCATATATCTTCGAATTTACAAATCCAATCATTCTAAACTTTTGACGAGGCCTTCACCATGGCCTGCAAGCTTGAAACACATGCCCTCGAGCAAGGCCATTTAAAACCAAAATCAAATAAACAGAAACAAGAATTTACTAAATCATCCACACCAAATGACAAATCGAAGGTAACATCCAATGTTGTAGTTGTTAAATCATCTCCTTCACCTACATCTAACACGTGGACTCAATAGTGAGTCACTTGACTAGCGCCTAACTACACTACCCTTAGAGAGTCATATAGTACAATATTTGACAAGTTAATAGTAGTAAACCTATTCACACTTCCTCCTATCCAACCAGTTGATGAGTCTAGACTGAAACATGTGTGGTTTCATGAAGACCAATATTGCAACTGCCACCAAGTTTGAGGCCATGAAATAGAAAGATGTCAAAATTTCAAGGATTATCTCCAAATACTATTTGATCAGTGTGAACTTCAAGTCAAAAATCCAAACACTTCACCCAATCAATCACTTGACATCTTTAAACAACCTTTCCCAAACCATAAACCAACAAGCCAAGCTACCACTTCTACTATAACTCAAGCATCTAACACTCATACTATAAATACCCTAAACACTAATGATCATGAAACTATCGCATTCACAAATTCCCATCCTTCAACATTGATCACATCCATTACCTTTGAGATCCTCCCTGCATCTATTATACCTAAATCTGTCTCGAGGTCCACTCTTGTATTTATGACTACCAGAACGTCATTAGTGAATATATCATTTATGCCCCTATATAAATTCATGAAGCAACCATTCCAACCTATTTCCACATCCAACGTTGGTCTTATGTCAAATTCTTTACCTATCATATCCACCTCATCATTTACTTCATCCACTCTAGTAGGCTTGACCACATCACCTATATCTATTCCACCCTTACCCGTCATACCATCTGTAGAACCTATATTGGTTCTTCCTCCCACTCTCTTACCCATATTAAGTGTTGTGATTACATCCATGCCACCTTCTTCCTTCACCCAAAATTCATCATTTGAGGAATGCTTAAAAGAAATTTACCTTGTAATGACCTCAAATGTTCCTTCCATGTCATTAACAAAATTCCCTTAATCACCACCATTCGTAGATCACCTCAGATAAATGTTATTTCCTGTACCTGAACCAACCATGGCATTACCATCTAACCCCCTAGTTAATGTTTTCATTACTCCTCCTACGAATGCATCTTCACATACAAAATCTACAATCCATCATAGAGTTAAGCACTCTAATCCAAAATCATCTATTTCAGAACCATGAACATTTCAACCCGCCAATCCAATACCATTCAACACAAAAACACCAATCAACATCAAAACTGAATTCAAATTGCCAAAACATCAATACACTCGGGTTTTACCCTAAACATCAAAAATATCTCACAATGCATCTTCTAGTACTTTAGTTGGATCTGATACAAAAATCTTGCAACACTTACTACAAACCTCTGCAATCACGCTTCTACCTATCAAGGCCTTCGAACCAAAAGGAAAGAAGCCTTTATGGTTCAATTCCAACCTTATGTGTGCCTTTCATCGTATCCTGGGTGTGATACTGAGAATTTTATAGTGAATCAGGCCATTATTCATAAACTCAGTGAAGAGGGAAGAATTATTCCTGGACCGATTCAGTCCCTTCCTTCCACATCTAGTCTGATGTCTGTTATTTCACCTTTGGGAGATGACTCGTTCAGTGATGGTCCTCATTTGGTCATTAATGGAGTTCAGGTAACCACATGATTTTGCCCCCAGTGAGCCAAAACCAACCTACGAACCAAAATCTAAGACCTTCATTGCCATTCCTCCTCCTACAGAGTTGGCCACATCATCCAAACCAAAGGTTTCCATTTCAGCAGCTCCTAAGCCTATTAAACAAAGTATCGTTAGATATCTTCATCATGCCCTAGTCAACATGTCTCTCTATGAGCTCATCCAGAGCTCATCAGATCATATACAGGCTCTTATTGAGTCCTTAAAGTGCATTTCGACATCTAATGATGAAGCTCAACCCTTCACATCTCTCGTAGGAGCACTCACTACTTTTGCTGCTATATCATTTGATGAAACTGAAATTCTAGACATCCCACTAGAAGAACATGACCTTACCCTCTTTATTACAGTTAAGATTAATGATACATTCATTTGGGGGTCCATGATCGACAATGGGGCAAGCATTAATATCATTCCTTCACATAATTTCGACCAAATTAAGATCCCAAAGGAATCTATCAACCAAACACCCACGATTCTTCATGATTTTAATGATGTCATCACTCCTGCCTTAGCAACAATCATCCTCCCTATCTGTGTCAGTGAGAAGCTCATCCATGAGATCTTCTACATCATTAAGGGAGAGTTTCAATATAATGTTCTTCTTGGATGACAAATGATCTGTGTCATGTGTTGCGTCCCCTCTACACTTCATTGTTCCCTTAAATATGAGCATGAGGGAAATATCCCAACGCTTCCTAGGGATGCTCCTCCTTTCCAAGGATGTAACATGACCTATAGACCAAATGATGTACTTGTTCCTAAGAATGACTCATCTACACCATCCACTAGCTCATCCATTCCCTCATTCAAACTCCCTAATGGGGACTCCCTGAATAACGTAATGAAAAAACTTACGATGGGGGAGCACCACCTTCTCACACTCAACACCCTTCCCACTCCTCACCGTATTGGTAGACTCGATAAGGCTACTACATACCAACTGGATGACTGGGATATTATTCCTTTTGGTCCACCACATCTTCACAATGATCATATTTATGGTGGTTTTGATACCCTTTCTTCCCACATTGATGATATTCCACATGCCAGGATTTATACTGGTGGCTTTATCTTTCTCAATAACCCATATCTTTCTTATACATATCTCCATCATTGCGCATGGAAAGCATTCATCCTAGACCATTATGAGCATGGCCCGCATGGCCTTATTCCTAATCAATGTCGCAAACCTTACAAAAATTTCTAGCTAGAATATTGGGAGAAATACCCTAACCCCATTCCACTATCTCAAATGCTCATGGATATGCCTTCTACATCTTTTCTGACTCTTGAAGACATGAACAAGATACCTCTACCTTCTCCATCTTTTCCAATCCTTGAATACATGGACATGTTTTCTCTGACTTCCCCATCTCTTCTAACTCTTGAAGACATGAATGTGTCTTCCCTACTAGCTCTTGAAGACATGGAAATAGATGGCACCATTTCTATTGCTTCCGTTTTCTTTTAGTCTCCACCATAACTTTGGGACTGGTCACCTATCAATGTGACAATCAGACTAGGTCCCTTCCTTTTTGCTATCCGGAAATGATAAAAGAAGATTATTATACCATTGACATCCTTCTTTGTGGTGAAAATGATGTCATTCTTTCCCACATGGTGGTAGAATATTATTATCTTCAAAATACCTTACCATCAGACACATGTGTTCTTCTTAATAAAGCCACCAACGATGTCAATATCAAGACTCCTCAAGAGCCTCACATTCTCAAAGTGGGCCAATCCCTTTATCCACATGAGATAGAATCTTTCACTGCATTCCTCACCTATCATAGCCAAGAATTTTCAAGGTCGTATTTAGAGAGGTCAGGTCTTGACCCTTATATCGTCATCCACAATATTTTCACCTATCCCAATGGTAAGCCGGTAAAGCAAAAGCTTCGTCGCATGTATAATCATGTTTCCCTCCTTGTAAAGAAGAGTTACAATGTCTTATTTATGCAAAATTCATCAACCCCATTGACTATTCCCAATGTGTTTCTAACATTGTCCCCCATCGCTAAAGCATTGGGAAATCTGCGCATATGCACCAATTTTTTAGATCTTAATCTTGCTTGCCATAGGGATGAATTCCCTCTTCCAAACATCGATCAACTTGTGGATCTTACTGCAAGTCATGAGATGCTTTCTCCCAGGGATGGTTTCTCCTTTTACAATAAAATTCTCATCGCACTAGAAGATTAAAAAAAACCTCTTTCATCACTCCTTGGGGGACCTTTTGTTATCGCATTATGCTCTTCGGTTTTAAAAATGCTGGCGCTACTTATCAGTCGGCCATGACTTATATATTTCATGACCTTGTCCACAAAACCATAGAATACTATGTTGATGATCTTTTAAGAAAATATAATCATTGACATGAGCATCTTTCCATTCTCGAAGTCCTTTTTGAGCCCCTTATTTGCTTCTACCTTCATCTTAATCCAGCCAAGTGCTTATTTGGAGTCTTGACTAGAAAGCTCCTTGGCTTTATTGTTTCTATTAGGGGCATCAAATTTTACCCCGCAAAAAATAAGGCAATCATTGAAATGCCTCCTCCTTCCAATCTTAAGCAACTTCAAAGCCTTCAAGGCCACCTCTAATATGTTTTCCACTTCATCTCACAAATTTTGGATCATTACTAACACTTTCCTCACCTCCTTCAGAAGGACATTGAATTTGATTGGGATCATGATTTTCAAAAGGCTTTTGACGATATTAAATAGTATCTCTTTTCTCCACCAGTACTCACACATCTACACAAGGGGGAGCCATTTTTACTTGTAAATTTCCACCACCACTCATGCCTTTAGAGCCATGTTAGTATATCGCGATGACCAAAATCTATTAGGTTATGGAGCTAGATTACTTCACAGATGGCATGCTTTATATGTTTCTATTTTACACAGTAATTGGCATTGGTCAGCTAATAGGGACTGGTATCAGTCACATGTGTGTGATTGATTTATTTCAACTCATGGGTTTTAATCCGACCCTTGGTTTTAAAGGTGATCGAATGGTTGTAATTACATAGCTGAAGTGCACTAAGTTTGTATATGCTTATATAAGCTGGAAAACTAGGGTTAGATGTTAGAAAAAAGAGAATAGAGGAAGAATGTTGATTCTCCTTGGTTGAAGATGAAGAAGAAGAAAAATAAAAAAGGTTACATGAAGACAGAACTTCCATGGAGAGAAGCTAAACAGAAGGAAATAACATGTACATTTAAATGGTGAGAAGAGGGTAATGTTCTCTATTATATTTCCTTTGTATTATCTTGTATCAATGTAATGGATTGCATAGTATGTAAAGCACATAGAGTTTCATCTTGTAGATCCACATGTTATTGCGAGATCTTGTATTCTAGATCTAGAGGTTGGTGTGAGATCTTGCATTATATATCCATGAGATCATGTTGTATTGTTGGTCCATAGGATATCTAGTATTGTAGCTCATTGGATAGCTTGTGGGTATATGATAGTATCCAAATATTGTAGATGAAGTTTTCTTCTTATTTGCACGGGTTGATGCAGTGATGGATGATAGACTTACTTCTTGTGCACAGATATAGTTACACATTGGTAGTACCTTGTGAGAGGTTTTGTTTACAGATTCATAGGAGAGCTTGGTTACAATGTAGAGATGTAGTAGTTCCTAGTTATGTGAGATCTATTGGTGGTTCAGAGGCACGGTTTTAGTGCACTCATGTAGATCCATTTAGATATCTATAAGAGGAGATACTCTTGGATAGATGTATTTTACTCTTGTGGAAAGAGTTGGTTTGTACTCTGGTTTATTATATATATTGAGATCTCTATCTTTGGTGGACGTAGCCCACATTAGGTGAACCACGATACATGTTGTGTTATGTGTGTGTACTTTATTTTGATTTGGATTATTCTAGTTTATACTTCCACTGCTGTAGATTTTGGGGAATTTTCTAGTTCCATTTTTGCATGATTTAGTTTGTTATTAAATCATAACACTATTCCACAATCAGGATTCCCAACAACTAGTATCAAAGTGATAGTTTTAGTTTTTAGAGCAAGGTTTTTCTTCAGGGTTTTGTTAGCGGTAATACTAAAAATGTATGAGAACAGGTTTTTGTTTTTCCTAATGTGTAAATTACAAGAAAGAGATTCAATATCAAGTGGGAGATGGAAATATAAGGTTATTAATAAATGACATTGACCATGGTCGGTTAGCTAGATACCGATGTCGGTTGGGTTACCATGGTTAGCTACATTGGACACCAATGTTGGTAGGCTAACCATGGTCGGTTACTCAGCAACCTGGTTTAAATATAAAATCATAGATCTAATGAAATTTGAGAAGATGTGGTGATTGTGGCTTGTTTCCTGAGGTGTCTCTGGTTCTTGGAGGCACATGCATGTTGGTCAGAATGTAGATCTGAATTATAGAGGTATCATTTTGTTATCTCAGTTTTGTAGTGATTTTATGTTTCAAGGTTGCACATGCATGTTTGGGATTGCATATTTGAGTAAGATATAAAGGAGCATTTATGCATCCTTGGTCCAGTTAGATGTAGGGGTTTCGTTAGAGAGTCAGAATATAATAGTAAAGAATGAATACGAGGCTTCCATAAAAGAGGAAATTACTTCAATTGAAGATGTGGTTGAGTGTCTTCGTGTTGGTAAGGTGATGTATTTCATCTTAGTGCAATTTTATTACATGTATTATTGTTGTTAATTTTTTGTGTAAGATTTGTGTGCTTCTTGAAATGATTGGCTCAGCACAACTATCGGCTTTGGTTGGAGTAGGCACCTGGTTTAGTGTACTATGTCAATTTATGGCATTTTGGTAATTCTAGCAACATTGGTGTCAGTTAAGGGGGAACCGACACCGGTCAGCAGACCAAAGCCAGTCTCGGTGACGATAAATTTGTACAAGAAGAGGGCATGAAAGCTTTAGTGTCTAGATTGGAGGATCGGGTTTCTTGCATAGTGAGTACAAGAAGAAACAATGTTTGAATCAAAAAGAGGATGGAATTAGATTGGTGAGTCCAGTGAGACTTGGGTCAGATTCAGGTATCTCTATACGGTTCATGTTTTATTTATTTTGTTTGAAGCAACTGGTATTATGTTTGGATTGTGCACATAAGTAAAATATGCACCATGGATATTTGGTGTGCTTGAATTTTATTTCTAGGATGTGTTGGAATCTTGAGGACAAGGGTATCAAGTCTAAGGATGAGATCCTCGATGAAAAGTCATGTTTAGACACAGTTGTAGGTAACGAGAGATGTTGAGTACACATGGATGAAAATAAGGTGGTTCAGCCTACTTCATAAGAATTCCAAACTTCTGTGATGAACAAGTATTCTTAGATAAGAAGGGAATCAATTTTTATATTTTCTCTCATCTATTTTATTTCTTACTAATATATATATTGGAGCTTTTCAGCTTGGTGATTAGAAGCGATGTAGGGAAGTTCATGTTGAGTGGGAGAAATCCATGGTTTTTGGCATTGTAGGTTGGACACATATACACGTGTGGAGTGATAAGAGAGTGCTACTATTTAGAGTAGCATGAGGTGTTTTGGAGAAAATTCGTGGTTTTGTAGGTATTTTGTGTTTATTATATGACGGTGTCACTTCTAGTTTTATTTTGTAGCACCTGGATGTCCTTATGGGATGGTAGTTGATGTTTGTTTAGTTGGGTTGAGAAGAGAGAGAAATTTTTTAGAGTTTGAAGGGTGAAAGAAGGAAAATTTGTTTGTTACAGGTTACAGGTGTGACACCAGTGTGTATTTAGTATTTACAGTTTATTGATGTTACCCTTGTTTGCTTTCATCTTGGATGGTTGTGTAGTATGTTGATGACTTTTTTGTTGGTATTTACACTATTTGTCAGTAGCATGGTTAACAAGGTTGTTGTTTTTTACATTGATTAGTACAAGATTCATGCGTGGCATTGGAGTTAGTCGGTGAAATACTTGGATCTTCTAGAGAGACTGGTGATATGTATGGATGTACATGGTGAGTTTATACATGTGGAAAAAAATTGTTTTGTGAGTTTATGATGATGCAGATATTTGCTTTGCACATGGATGCCTATGAGCATGTTTAGATGCCCTTAAGCATGAGCAGGGGATGTTTGTATTTCCTCTTATTATTATGTCACTCCATGATAGATATGTTTTCTACAGATGGTTATCTTGGACATGCAAGTTGTTTATACAGGGTTGTATTTGTAGAATGTAGTGTTTGGATTCTTTGAGTTATGCAGGTATTGTGGATTGATCACCCACTAGTTGCATGTAGAACTCATTTGGGTTATCTTGACCAAGGATCTTATTTTGCTTATGCATATTCCAGTTTGAATTATCTTTGGTTAGTTGCATTGGTGGTTGCATGGAGACATGGATAGATAGTTGGATAACATGGTTGGTTTTATAGGTATGGCTATGGTTGCAATTAAAGCTTAGTGTTTCACTTTGAGTGGGAGCTCTTGTAGGTGTGTTAGTCATAGTGGTTTGGTTACTTGAGTGGCTTAGTGTTATGAATCAATGGGAGCTTGATGTATAGATAGCTCAAGTATCATGGATCAGTAGTAGCTTTGTGCAGGTATATGATAAGTCACAAGTTTGTTATATTCTTGGTTTTAGAAGATGGTTTAATCTTCCTGATTTTTTGAGAGAATTGTTGAAGTAAAGAATAGTTGGTCTCCATGGTATGTTGAGGATGGTAATGTATAGGTATAGGTACAGGTTCAAAAATTTATCTCCAAGTGGGATATTTTTGGGTTGTGAAGCTAGATTGCTTCACAGATAGCATGCTTTATAGTTTTATGGTTTATATAGTAAACAGCATCGGTTGGCTAACTGGCATCGATCAACTAGTAGGAACCGATGTCGGTTGGGTGACCAGCATCGGTCACCTGTGTGTGATTGTTTTATTTTAACTAATGGGTTTTAATCTGACCCTTTGATTTAAAGGTGATTGGATGGTTGTAATTAAATAGCTGAAGTGCCCTAAATTTGTATATGCTTATATAAGATGGAAATCTAGGGTTATATGTTAGAAAAAAGAGAATAGAGGAAGAATGTTGATTCTCCTTGGTTGAAGATGAAGAAGAAGAAAAAGAAAAAAAGGTTACATGAAGACATAGCTTCCATGGAGAGAAGGTGAATAGAAGGAAATAATAGGTACATATGAATGGTGAGAAGAGGGTAATGTCTTCTACTATATTGTCTTGTTTCAATGTAATGGCTTACACAGTATGCAAAGCACATAGAATTTCATCTTTTGTATCCACAGGTTGTTGTGAGATCTTGCATTATATATTCACAAGTTGTGATATCTTGTATTGTAGATCCATGAGATGATGTTGTATTGTTGGTCCATATGAGATCTAGTATTCTAGCTCATTAGATATCTTGTGCGTACATGATAGTATCCAAATATTGTAGAGGAGTTTGTCTTCTTGTTTGCACAGGTTGATGCATTGATGGAGGAGAGACTTACTTCTTGGTGCAGATATATGATTGTATATTGGTAGAACCTTGTGAGAGGTCTTGTTTGTAGATTCATAGGAGAGCTTGGTTGTAGTTCAAATATGTAGTAGTTCCTGGTTATGTGATATTTTTTGGTGGTTCAGAGGCACGGTTGTAATGCACTCATGTAGATCCATTTAGAGATCTGGAGGAGGATATACTCTTGGAGAGATGCATTTTAATCTTGTGGGAAGAGTTGATTTGTACTCTTGTTTATTATATATATTGAGATCTCTATCTTTAGTGGACATAACCCACATTGGGTGAACCATGATACATGTTGTGTTACATATTTGTACTTTGTTTTGATTTGGATTATTCTAGTTTATACTTCCACTACTGTAGATTTTTGGGAATTTTCTAGTTTCGTATTTGCATGATTTAGTTTATTATTAAATCATAGCACTATTCCGCAGTCAGGATTCCCAACAAAACCATGAGAAGACTGTTTATTATATCATTCACATCCTTCATGACTGTGAAACCCGTTACACTGAAGTTGAAAAGATATGTTGTGCTCTCTTATTTTTTACTTCAAAACTTTGACATTACCTTCTTAATCATAAGATGTATCTCGTTACTAGCTTCTACCTCTTAAAAAAAAAATTCTAAGCTATACCATAATGATTGTATCACTTGGTGGCTCATGCTCATGACTGAGTTTGACCTTGAGTTCATTTCTCAAAAATACATTAAGGGCTAGGCTATTGTCGACCAGTTAGTGGAAGCCCCTCTTCCTAGTACACATTTACCTCATGAGAAAATTTTGAATGAATCCATTAATCAATTTCATCATGAATATGGCACTCTTCAATTCACTCTCTTCTTCAATGGCTCAAAATGTCAGTGAGGGGGGGGGGGGGGGGGGGTATTAGCGTAATTATCATTCCTCCTTGGGAAACTCCTATTCCCCTCACCTACAAACTTAATTTTGAGTGTACAAACAACATGTGAAAATATGAGGCTCTTATCTTGGGTCTTGAAAACCGTTGTGTTTTTAGGTGTCCAAATTCTTGACATCTATGGGGATTTCGAACTCATAATCAAACAAGTCATATGTGACTATCAATTGAAAAATGAAGCTCTTCAAAAATATCACGACATTGTTCATCTTCTTCTTGAATCTTTTGATTCCACACCATCCAAGTTTTTCTCCGATCGACCAATCACTTTGTTGATATGATGGCATCCCTCATAGATCTCACTCCATGGACAATAGAGGAGTCTAAGCTTCCTATCGTCATTCATCGCCATGATCGACCTTTCTATGAATTACCCCAGGTTAATCTTATTGAATATAATTCATTAGACCTTTGTTATTCTCAAATATTTGATTATCTATCCCAATCCATTATTCCTCCTGATATGCCCAAAAATGCTAAGAGGTCATTTCTTCAGTGTGCTCACTGCTATGCGCGAAGGGTTCATTAGCTAGGCAATATCCTAGCACATGAGTTCATATTGAGGTAATTAAAATTAATAAAATTAAAGTCAATATACATGTAGACTGAGGGGGTAAAAGGGTCAAATTTATTAATATTTTTAATTAGGTATTGGCGTAGATTAGAGAGGTGGGACAAAGGAAAGGGATGTTTACTTTTAATATAAAACTAAAACATTTGAACCCTAGTTTTTAAAACTAAATACCTTAAAATTTCAATTTAAGGAGTGTGGTCATAAATTTAAATTATAATCTTTTTTTGAATAAAGAAATCTCAATTAAAAGATTATTAACCAAGAAATAATAAGATGGTAGAAAACTAGGATTGATTATGTTTTTCAACACAATTGATTTTATTTCACCATCTTAATTATTTGAAGAACTATTGATAAATGATTCAAGCTTAAAATTTATAAGGCAATTGGTAATACATCTTGAATGTATTCAAACTATATTTCGAGAGAAAATGCATATTAAAAACATTGAGTGAGAAATATGATATGCTTTATGTTTAATATATCATGGTAGAAATAAAAAGGGGTAAAAAATTTGTCATGGAAAAATGGGTAAGTAAGGTACATGGATAAAATAGGGGTATTTTCATTCTAATAATACAACGGGAGGGGGTATTATCAATTGAATAATTATATGTAAAAACTAGAATTAAGGGTATTCTTTAATACCCTTCGAACGAACGTATTATACCATACTTTTACTAAGTGAAACCCCCATGTCGCTATGTGATCCTTAGCAATATTCTTAATAAATGTGGATTTTATAGTGTTCTTCTCCAATGTCTTAAATCCCATGAAGCCTCTCTAGCCCTCCAAGATATCCATGATGGTATAATTTGGTGGACACTTTAGTGGTTTATTCGTTGCTAAGTGCGCTCTTAATCTTGGCTATTACTAGCCTTCCCTTAATCATGATTGTTGTGAATATGTTAAGAAATGTGAAAGATGTCAGCAACATTCCAATCTCATTCCTATTCCTAGGCAAACTTTGCAACCGGCTCAGGATCTTTGGCCCTTTTCATAATGGGGTCTTGATCTTATTGGCCTTATTAATCCTCTTTCTTCACAGAAAAATCATTATATCATCACTGCAGTCAAATATTTCACTAAATGGGTGGAAGAAATCCCATTCACCTCAACTAAATTTGTCCCAATCATTAATTTAATCTATCAACACATTATTTTTTGCTTTGGAATTCCTCACAAACTTGTTATGGACAATGGAAAGTCCTTTAAAAATAAATATATTAAGAAAATATTTAACGCATTTAACATCCAACTATCCATATTATCCACAAGATAACGTCCAAGTCGAAGCTACTAATAAAACCTTTCACAAGGAATTCTTGCCAAAACTATTGATCAAGCATGTCGCAATTGGCATCTCCAACTTCCTTTCACCCTTTGGGCCTATCATACTAGCATTTGTACTTCCATGGGAGCTACACCTTTTTCTCTTGTTTACGGTTATGAAGTCATCCTTCCTCTTGAGGTTTAAAATTCCATATTTTCACATGTCCCTTCATGAATTCATCTCTGATGAAGACTATCGCTAAGGTTTCCTAGCACAGCTCGAGTTGTTAGATGAACGACACCTCCTCACTCTTGAACACCATCATGTTTATCAAGATCACATTAAACATGCTTACAATAAGCACCTTAAAGAACACGATGTTAAATTCAGTGGCCTCTTTATCAAAATTTCACTACTCTAGAAAGGATCCAATGCAGAAATTTTTCCCCTAGCTATATTGGACCATACTTTATTACACACAAGTATGGGTCAGGAGCCTATCGTCTGGCCTCCCTTTATGGTAAACTAGAAGTGGAACCACTTAATGCATTGTACTTTCAATAATTATTTTTTTAGCACATTTACCAGTGTGCCCTTAGTCATATCCTTGGATCATTCCTCCATCTTAGCCACTTTCATCTCTCATTGTGATGATTTGGAACTATATGGTGTTTCGTCACTTCCTAGATGTGACCTTAAATATGGGCACCACGTCTCTTCCCATAGCATATTCCTTATGGATAGGTTATGGTGATAACTCCACAATCATTACATCCATCACATTCTTATTCACCTATTGGAACCATGCAAAGGGTTCAAGGGTGTTTCTTGTACATTCATTTTCTCCTCCTCAATGGTCTACTTAGCTAGTTCCAGCTTCCCCCATGTAAAAGTCAAAAATCATGGATGATCAAATCAAAATCAAAGTTATAAAAATATACTGATCCCTTGAAGGATATTTGTTCATTCAAAAAATAGAAATAAAAGCATGAAATCAAAATCAAAATAAAATAAATAGACTGATCCCTCGAAGGAGGGTTATAATATATTTTTTTTACCATCTTTATATTGAAAAAATTAGACCATACCCTCAAAGGATGATTAATCCTTGTGGCATTTTAAGGCTTCATCACATTGATCAAACTTCATTTTATTAGCATCCTAAGAAATCTTCCTGCATTGATTAGTTTTCTTCTGGCAAAAATTCCTGCATTGATCAATTTTCTCTTTCCCCTTCCCAATAGCTAGGGAACACCACTTTTGTAGAACCCTTTTCCTTTGTACAGTTACATCTCAAGACCCTTTTTCATGTTGACATTAGGTTTATGAGATCATTTCATCCATTGTTTCCTCATGATATTTGAAACAACTAACTATCAATGATTATTTTCTAACAACGTATTTGGTCGTATGTGCCTTGCGTTACTTAGATCTCCTCCTTGTTTACCTCCAATGAGGATTAGAGGCATATTTTCCTCCGACGTTCCTCGACATGACGTCAATACAATTATATTTATAGGTCTCTATCATTAAGGGACTTGTGTCTCATAACTACTCTCTCTTTCTCATCCTAAGACCCATTGGGCCATACATATTTCCCCTTTGGGACACTCCTCTGAACTGTTCATTTCTTTAAGACCATTTCTCATATTTCCCTCAACGAGTATTTCTATTATGATATTCAACTTATCCCTTTTTCAGGGATACTTTTTTCCAAAGACCACATTCATGGCCATATTTTGTATTCTCCCTGTTGGGGCATTCTATTTCCATATTCTGAATCCTCTCCTTCTTGTTCACGAAGTCCATATTTGTGGCCATGGATTATTTTCCCCTCTGGGGATTATACTCCAATCCACCCCCTAAGTCCACTTCTATGGCCACACTCACTCTTCCTTCGGGCATTTTTCACATTCTTATCCAACCTTTGCACAAAGTCCATCTCATAACCATACTTTCCCCACTTCTGGGCATATTTTATTTTTTCCTTTGCAGTCATACTTTTCCCCTTTGGGGCATTTTATTTAATCATCCATTTTTCATTCACAACCTTTCTGGGCCATATTTTTTCTCCCCTTGGAGCACCATTATTTTTGTCCTCATGTATGAAGGATTTCGTATACCTTTTCACATGTAGTAGCTCATATTTTGATGACTTGCCTATGACCCATTGGTCATCTCGGCTTGCATCCATACTGCAATGGTCTTTACCCACTCACTGGTTCATAGAACATTATAGCCCATCTCTGTTGAGACTATAATTATCCTGTACCGATGTGATATTAGAGTCACCACCATAGTTTTTATTAATGTTCCCAATACTTTTTTCCTGGGGCATCTTTCCTTGGTTATGTTTTCACCCATATTTTCTTCACCCACCCGCCCTTTTTCATCTACATTTTTCAAATGCTTCCTGAATTTCCCTTGACATCATTGATCCCTCAGTTTGAGGGGGAGTTCAAAGGATCATCTACCTTTATCCAATCCTCGTCTAACTCTCATTGTTTTTGTCTCACAGTTTTCTAATGCAAACCACTCAACAGAATAAAGGGGCAAAATGTAAACACCTAAATCCAGTATATATACCCTTGATCACCCACATGCACTTATATGTTTTTTATTCATCTCCTTTATCTAATTAAATTCCCATCCAATCCCCATTAATAAATTAATCCACATTAATTAATTAATCATTTAATATCATAGATGCCCAATTATCCCATCCATATTAATCTTTATTCTTATTAATTAATTAATTTCTATTAATTAATTAATACCCATTATCTTCCCCTAACCAACATTCTATTTAGGATGTTTTTATCCTAAATTCATCCACTTGTTTTTCTAAGCTTTTCTCTCATCTATTTTTATGCCCTAACTACCCATAATTGATCCCTGAGGAATATAATCCCACCTACACACTTTAAAGCAATGCAGCCAACTCTTAAAAAGAGGAAATCACACCAAATTCAAAAAAAATCCTCCCATTGGGGAAACTTTCCCCGAAATCGGTTGGGACCCAGCCCAGTCACTGTCGACCCTATAAAGCTAAGTTCTTTCTTTTTATTCATCATCGAATGCATGTGAATTCCCAAGCTTCCTTTCGACCTGCGAACAATCTCTTGTGCCTGAGCATCCCAGAGGAAATTACAAACTTCTCATACCTTCTTAGACTATCCTTGTGTCAATATTGATTGGCCTTTGTGGGATTGTTATTATTTTGTATTTCTTTAATTAGCTTTTATCTTTTTATCTTTGTATTTCTTATGTCTAACCTTTTGTAGGAGCATATCATCCACAAAAAAGATCGCAACTTCATCATCAACCTCCCTTTTCAGATCCATATTTATAGGTTTCTCTTCTGACTTTCCTCTCCTTGGTTTTATTCAACTCTATCATAGTCACCATCAACCCTAATAGGTCATCGTCGACTCAGCCTTATACATCCTTTGCTTTCTATTCCAAAACCTTCTCTCATCTCTGCATGAGCTCTGTGCCCATGCCTATTTTCCTTAACCCTCATCCAGTTCCTTCTATTGCATTAAAATCAACCTGCTTTCTCTCCAGTCACCATCGACTAGGATCCTAGTTATCAATATTTCCTCTCAATCCTTGTTTTCTATCATTTTCCTAGTTTCAGTTCCTTCATATCACCTCTACAGATTGATTCTAACATATTACCAACCTTTGTTACATCCAGATTACATCTAGATCTTAAAAGGTTTGTATATTCATCTTACACTCCAAATATTCACTCCCAGGTTGTTGTTGACATGCTTCTACACATTTTGGGTCATCCTCGACCCAAACCAGGTATTATTTTATTTGATTTTAATTAGATCAAATCAACATTAAATCAATCATAATTATTTTGTTTTTTCATACTATCAGTTTATCTTTACTTTGTATCAATTTTGTTTCACAACGGGGGTTGACATCCACCAAGGAAGTTAACACTTCTTGGATCTGATTTTTTTAGGAAACCCCCACCCAAACCATCTAATCATTTCCCTTTCAGGGGATCTTATTTTCAGGTTTCATCTAATTTACAACAGCAAGGATCCATCATTATTTAGCACCTGTATCACATCACATCTGAGGTAACATGAACCCTGCAACATTTCTGAGTTTGTTAGTTTCTACCTAGTAACTAGTGCATTAACTTCATTAAGAACAAGAAACTTGGTAAACATAAGAAGAATGTTCTTGGATTGGATTTTTGAATGCACACTTAATGAATATTTTAAAGAAACTATAGATAGTTACTCATGTGTAGTAGTCACTCGATCACAAAAGGAGAAAGTAAGCTCTTCTTTTGCTAACCAAGAAAATAAATTGAATCCTCGAATTGTGACTCCATGAAAAAAATAATTAAAGGAGGATCATTGAATTTCACTTCCACAAGGTCAGCTAAGAAAACGCATGAGACTACTTCAACCAAGAATCCTTCTGTCTCTTCAAGTAAGTCTCATTCAACTTCCTTTGAAAAATTAGTTTTTTTTTTTTTTTATCATAAGAACATCCATGTCAAGGCTATCATAACCCCCAATATGCCTACCACTCCCTCATCCTTTGATATCATTGACCATTTCAAAAAATCAAAGGTTCAAATTTCTGAATACGAATACTTGAAAACCCATCCCAAGCAATTTGATAGGCTTGTTCATCATATCAAAAGAATTAGTTATGTTTCATGTTATAAATATATTACTACCAAATAATTACCTCATTCCACTCCATATTTGACTTATCTCGCTTCCCCACCCTCCACATATGGGAAGGTAGAACCTTCCTACATAGTCTTGTTGGTCAATGGGTACAAACTGAATAATTACATCATTGACTTTGGTGCTTCTGAGAGAATTTTTCCTACAAAAGTTTCTAAAGCTCTCAGTATTTCCCTCTCTCCCACCTCTAGTCATTGCCTCTCCAAGGAAATGAAATAATTATATCTCATTGGACATATCAAGGATGCTTAGGTAGCATTGACAGACTTCCCTAACAAAGAAAATAATGATGAAAATACTTATAGCAAACATGCCTGCCTCTTATGGTATGTTGTTTGGCTAGAGCTTTTATGGAGATGTTGGATGGGAAATGTAGCTGGATTGGTTTCATGCCACCATTCCAATCAATGGTAAAGCAAAGAAAATTCTTTCCATTATAAAAATGAAGTATATTGTTCAAAGACCAGATGACCCAACTTTGAATATCCTGTGTCAAAATTCAAAATCTTACAACTTTTTCATGACCTTCGAGGTTGATCTTGAATTGCCCATATTGGTGGAAGAATGTCCAAGAATCATAGAGCCAATCAGAGAGCATGATGATGACTTGATGAAATCAAAGTTTGAGAGCTTTTATGTCACAAGGGATGTGAGCATGAACATAATTTCTCTACCAGGTGTGTATAATGGGCAGGAGTGTCTTGACTCACAACAAAGAAATCTCCAGGTAATGAGCAATGCAAAGAAAGAAGAAGGAGTGATGCCCAAAATCTTCTTCTTAGATGAGTTCAATTTTTCTAAAAATGTTCTCAATGTTCAACATGAAGTTCCATTCAATGAATATGCTTGTGAATACAAATACTTCTCCTTCTCATTGGGATGTGAAGACAAGGAATACAAGAATGAAAAAATGTTTCAGCCCTCTGAATTCCAATGCACTCAAGAAGATGATGATTTCATTATAGAAATCGACTTCTTAGTTCTTGGTAATCAAGATTGGGAAAATAATAATCTAAACATTTCAGCTCTGATTTTGTGCTCATACCCCTTTCATGAAAATGGAGACACTCTCAACAAAAATTGGATAAATGAAACGGTGTTTGATTCCAAGGCTGATTTTGCTTAAAATGAAAATATTCTCAACAAGGAATTTATGGATAAGAACATGCTTGTATCTTTCAAGATCAATTCCACTCAAGGAAAAGGATCTTTCACCATTAATATGGACTCTGAATCTCAAAAAGAACAAGATGAAGAAGTTAATAGTCTCCATGTTATATGCCCGAGCCTGAGCACATTCTCTTTCTAAGAGTATGTTGTAATTTACATGCCACATTGTTTAGGGAAACATGTTGAGAAAGATCTGAAGTATGAGAAAAATGATTTCTTGGTCCAATTGAGAAATAAAGAAAATCAAGATTTTAGTGATAATTATGAAGCTTTCAAAGCATCTACTGAGAATCAACTCATAAAGACAATGGTCATGAAGCAGATGAAAAATGAACAAAAAATTCCTATCTAATTACATAAGCCTTGGTATGTAAATGATAAGTCAAGTATGATCAAGGCCCATCTTCATAGCAGCGATGGAAAATCAACAAGTGGAATGAACTTGGGAATCAATGAATAAATGGAAAGAATGTGGAAAAGAAAAAGAGCCAATGAATTGAATAAGTGCATCATCAATTATAGTAATAATCATACTATATTTCTCAAGAAGCTAAGGAAAGTTTCATATTTCAACGAGCCTTTCAATGGATTTACATAAGAAAAACATTCAGTGATACCTATTTACAAGTAAGAATTTAGCCCGATTTGGTGATTCAATGAAAGTGAGTTGTCCCCGTATGTACATAAGTGATATAGGATGTTTCCCTTCTCATTTCATGCTTCCCTTGTGTTGTGTGTTTCCATTATCATCTTTTGTTTCCTTTTCCTGTTGTATGTTTGTTTCTTGTTTTGTGTGTGTGTTGAATAAAAGAAGTTTCATTGTCTATCTTTGTGGTGACTCTGTGTAGCCCAATGGATAAGGCATTGGTCCATGTAGTATTTTGAGATTTTGGAGTTCTTATTTGGATTTTCCTCATTGCACTCCATCCAAAACAAGTCCCCAAGCTAGAGCTGATTGCTATCAAGCAAATTTGTAGCATGAAAAATTCAAACTTTCAAGCATCAAAACTAAGACAAATTTGAAAATTTTCTCCCGAGTCTTCCTGATTCCCCCTCCCCAGTCATTTTTCCTTCTATACCATACTCATCCTGACCTTGTAGGTCCTCCCAGTTTTATAAAAAAAATGCACTTGGGTACATTTCTAGGTCCTAAAAGCATGCCTGAATTTACATGATTCCTAAACGAGAAAACTTTTTCTTTGTCTTCTACACTTTTATTGGCTTTATACAGCTTCCAATCTTGTCATAATTTTACATTTTTATATTTCTATGGCCTTTGACACTAGCACCCAATTATGACACTAGCGTCAAGAACTCTTGTCCTTCTAGGTGTTCATGTACCTCTTTACCTTTTTCTTATTCTTTTGGACCCCTTTCCCTTATTAATTGTTTTGCACTACTTTAGGTCAACCTTTCAGTTTTTAATTACGAAATTCAAACATGGGAATCATATAAATACACAGTTATGTTTTCAAAATAATGGTCCAAGCACTAAGCATTATCTATCATGACATAAACTTGCATCCAATGTCACAAGAGCATCAAAGGCATTCATCTAGCACTCATACAAGGGACAAGGGTTAAGTCACTTCTGCATACACAACATAGGAGGGGAATTCTTTTCTATTCCATCCCACGCATTCTATACATTTTTTTTACAATATAGATCTATCTCGATATCACTATGCAACTTGCACAAGGGATTCCTAGATAATCATTACACACGCTTTCACAAAAAAATAAATGGTATTTGAGATGTAGTGCAACTCTCGGTCATAAAATTGCTCTTTAGGGGACCGTCGGGGTCAATCTGACTCCCCATTCTACATATTTCTTTTTGTGTTTGATGTGTTTTGTGGGTGTGTAGATAGCCATCTCTTTTACAGGTTACATGTACATTCGGTGATCAAGGAATGTAATCATAGTGAAAAATAGGAACTAATAACAAATCTCCTCCTGCACATAAGAGACTAGATCCTAAGCATCCACACAGACAGTAGCACCTGAGCACTCATGTCCTCCTGTGGATGCTCCTGTCTGGACCAGTGAGACTTGATGACACTCTTCCCATTTTTTTCAGCAGTTCCTCAATCCAGAACATTTCCTGATCACTCAAAAATCAACTAAGTCTCCTCTCTCTCCTTCTTTCTTAGGGTTTTATATTGTATATGCTTCATTTATTGTGTCTTCCTATACATTCATTATTTGTATATCATTAGGTATTATTGTTACTCAGAAAATAATATTTAATTCAATTTATATTAAATCATTTGGTGAACCCGATCACTCAAACCCTACCTTTCCTTTAAGGTTTTTAGTTTTGTCCTCATCACACGTAGTGGTCGTTTTGGTTTCTTTGAGTACATTGAGCTTCCTCCATCTATCCACAAGTCTTCTAAATTAATGGTTGAATCTAATAATAGTTTTCTAAAATCAACCAATGTTCCTCTTAAAAACATTAAAACTTCTGACAATGAACAATCATATGATGATGATACTAGTTTTGATCAAGAATACTTAGACAATCTTACTAATTTTTTTTCTACTTTACGTGATCATCCTACTTATATTCCCCATGTTCTAAATGCTTTACTCGCTGCAAAAAATACTCGAGATGTTTCCTCTCACCCTCTCAGGGTTTTTCTTCTACTACCATGGCCTCCACACCACTATCCACTATTCCAATTTCCATAGCTACTACTACCACTCCTCTGCCTCCTCTTAACACTTCTCATACACAATTAGTCTCCTCTTCAGGCACCCAAGACCTAGCTTCTTTATATCAGGATCTACAACTCCAACTCTGTCAACTACAACAAGCTACTTCACATTCTTCTCCATCTCTAGACTCCTCATTACTTCTTCATAGCCCCTTCACACTCGTCATTTCCTCTTATCCACAACCTCCCAACTTCATTGCACATAATCTTCCCCCCTTCAATTCCCATGTCAACCCTTAGGAGCATCTTTGATCTTTTCATGTGGCATGTCTTGACTATGTGGATGACTATACATTACTATCTAAACTATTTCCTAAAAGTTTGCAAGATTACATTATGCAATGATTCTATGATCTGCATGTTCACTTGGTAACATTTTTTACATGCTTAGCTGATGTTTGCCTTTCACATTTTTCTATCAATATCGATATTAAAGTATCCTACACACAATTAGCTCAAATCAAACTTGGATCCATTGAGCATCTAGCAAACTATGTTTTGCATTATAAGAATAGCCTTGCTAAGATGACTAATGTACTCACTGATTCAAAATTGCAAGATCTTTTTGTTCAAAGGATCTTACCTACAATTCAAGAGATTTTCATCTTTGAGACATCTAACTCATTTTATCAATTATTCCATACACTCAAATTACGCGAAGGAAAATTATTATCTATGGGAAAATTAAAATACTATAATACTCCTTCATCTTCGTATTCCAATCAGTTTCAAGCTAAATCTGCATTTAAACCATCTCCTAAGACCAGTAAAGCTAAGGCCACTATCAATGTTGTTTCTCCATCTACCACACTTCAATTACAAACTCCGAGGCATACTTTTTACTAAGTTACCTTAGTTCCTTGGCTCTTATTACCGCATCTTATCGAAAGCAATCTTATTACTCTTCCACTACCACTCAATCTAGATCCTTCTCACCCACATGGCTACAACTACGATGAAAATGCATGTTGTGATTACCATCAATGCATTAGGCATCCCACTGATTGTTGATTTAAACTTATACATCTAATTCAAGATCTTATTGATAACAACTTAATCGAGCTCCCTGATGCATCCACTTCCAAACCGTTCAATGATAATCAAAAGCTAAAATATTCAAATACACTTTACCAAACTATGACAAGAAAGCTACATATTATTCTGTAAATCATACTTATCATGTTGTGCCTCCTCCTTCATCGAGGCATCTTGATTTTCTTGTTTCTTCTGTTGACATGCCATTTCCAGTTATCACATTCTTCATGATTATCATGCTACATTTTATTTTGATTCATTGCATATTAATTCTTCTGTTGGCACCTATACTATCAATAATACTATGATTTATCTATTGGCTCTAACTGTAGACACCCATAACTATGCCCGAGTAATTTAAATACTTAAATTGCGCTAATTATCTCCCTTCTTGCAAATTGGCGACATATCGTCAAAAAACACTCATATTCTCTCTTATCGTCGTTAATTAGTTACAATACGCTAATTAGTTAAGTCGCCTATCCAAAAAACACCCTAATTAACGACCTTCCGTTAATTAATCACCCCTTCTAATAGCCTAAATCGTACTAATATTCCTCTAAATAGCTTCTATAAGCTTACATCTACCTATTAATTAATCACCTTTGATTAATTAAAACACCCCCCCAACTCCCATGACTTGCTAAGTATAAATTAGACCCTTCTAAAGTAAGGTTACCTTTTATAAAGCAACCTTATCCATTCCTAATCTTGTTTTACCTTTTATCCCACATGTAAACGGATGAAGTGTCTCCTGTATCCATTAGGCTATATAAGGAGCCCTCCTTCTACCTTTATACCTACACCTAAACTTCTTAAGAAGACAAAAAACAAAGCATATAGCAAAATAGACTAAAATTTTTCCTTTGTTTTCTTGAGAGTTCACCACTTGGAGAGTTAAGCCTCTTTTCTAGCCAAAAGTGCTTAGGTCATATGGGAGGTATCAAAAGGGTCTTGTAGCCCAACTTTGATAAGCCCCCATTCCTAGGTTCTTGGAATATCAAGAACAACCACTTTGATTTTCCATGGACCCTACATAGGTTCACCCATTTAATCTTGTTGTTAATTAAGAGAATAGAGGATTTAGAAAACTAGCATGTTAAGTTTCAAAGTTTTAATATGATAAATGTTAATGTCTAACCGTGTTTAATTCTTATCTTGATGGTGCTTTGTATTTTACTTAATTTTGTTAATTAATACTACTAGGTGTTAGTCTTTATTTTCATTAGCTTAAATCAGCAAATCATGCACACATTTGGCACACCCGATGGGACCTAGTCCCTTGGCATTTTTAGTTTAAATTATATTGTTTTGGCTAACTTTTGATATGCACATGTAGTAATTAATGTTCATTTTCTTGGAATTTTTGCTAATATTATATGTGTAGGTTCTTGTTCATAAGCCATCATTTTAATCGATTGTTGCCATTTTAAAACTAACTTGCTAAAATTTGAAGTATTGTGAGCTTTTTTGTGTTTTTTGCCATGTTTTGGTTGTAGGAGTGGCGCAGATGCACTAATAAGAGTGCAAGCACATTTATGGTGGTGCAGGCATCTCTCAAGTGGCACAGGTGCACTGTCGGAGCCTGAATCTCTATCTACTGACCTTCGCGCAAGCGCACCAACCCCGGTGCACGTACCCTAACCAGAGCACAGGCGCGTTAACCTGAGCGCAGACATTATTTCGTATTGTACCTTCACTGCAACAGAAAACCTGACAAACCAACGCATACACCCTAACCCAGGTGCACACACTGTTTTGGTGGTGCAGACATATTTCTGGTGGCGCAAGCGTTCTGTCGGAATCTGAGACTATTTTACAAAGCAGTGGTGCACACGCTTTTCTGGTGGCCCAAGCATTCTATCAGAATCTGAGACTATTTTACAAAGAGGTGGTGCACACAGCTTTTCTGGTGGTGCAAACACGTTTCCGGTGGCTCAAACATTCTGTCAAAATCTATTATTTTTTTAACCTACAGTGGCGCGCACACTTTTATGGTAGCACAGGCACTTTTCTAGTGGCGCAAGCGATCTGTCAGAATCTGAAATTGTTTTAATCTTCGGTGGCGCACACGCCTTTATGGTGGTGCACACGCATTTCTGGTAACACATACACCTTTCTGGTGGCACATGTGTCTCTGTAAGGGGGTGGCACACACACATAAAAGAGGGCGCAGGTACATCTGTTTAATCCGGTTTTGGTTACAAATTTTTTTATGCTCCTTGTTTTGATCTTAACTTTTGACTCGTTAACCCATTTTTGGAGTTTGAATAGGCGTCAGAAATATTACGGAGTGTACTTTGTGAGGGAACTTCAAAAGGCTAGATACCTAAGGTATACTTAATTTTATCACAAAACTCCCAAAATGCCCCCGAGACCTCCAAAAATGCAAATTACTAAAAAATGTTTTAAAAGTGCAAAAAATTGGATTTCTAGAATTTTTCAGTTTTCTTGGTTTTCTAATTCATGCAGGGTTCTAACAAGTGGCTTACAGGTTTCCTTTACATTAGGTTTCTTGATACTAAAAAATATTTACATCTTTATTTGTGAAGGTTTGAAACGCGTATGCTCTTCCCTCGCGCCTTTCTAAGTGATCTTAGGAATCAGAAACTTTTCACTACTATCTTCATACTTGCAAAATGGTTTAATTAACTTTCAAATTTGGTTAAAAGGAACTTATTTTCACATTGTACTTAGGAATTTTCCATTTATTACAAATTTGAGTGAGATAGCTTGTTGCTTATGCTCTTTCCTTGCATCTTAAGACGATCTCAGAAATCAAAAACAACATCTTATCTCCTTTATATAATGTTCTGGAAATTTTCTAACCTTGGTATGTACGACCAAAATCTCTTGAAAAAGAAAGGAGACATCAAAAACAAAACACAAAACCCTCTAATACACATGTTTCTTGTAGGTTGTCAAATGGTGTGGCACTTAAAACCACATTTAAGTTAAAAAGATAAAAAAAACACACCACATTCAAAACACTGTATTGTAGGTTTCAGAAAAGGGTACGTCCTTATCCGCTCAACTGGAACATAACCCCTTTGGCATAATGCCTTAAGCTATAACAATGGAGGTGGCTCTAAGAACCCCAAAGTATTCCACGTAAAAGGGAACCTTGTGGACGAAACGGGAAGTGCTCCACACTACCTACTTGACTAGTGATTCCTTTGTGAGATAGTGTTACCAATTGTCTGTATGGTGACCCTAGTGATAGTAGACGTAGACACACTAGTTTCCTACCATTCTTAAAGTGGGTAAAGTAAATCCAGGATACTCCCAAACTAGTTAGTGTGACATTTTAAGTAAATTGCACTCGCTTAAGACAGCTTTGTAACACATAGGATGAGAAAACCGCCTAGAAAGATATTCTTTGGCCAGGAGCCTATTGTCGCCAAATCACTGCACCCTTCGAATGGCCAGAATGTGAATAGGATGTTCGGTGTGATTGGGACACATGGGATCACCTCTCAAGCTATAGGACTTGGGCTCGAGGTGAACCTCCGGAGAAGGCCGGCTTCCTCTTCCTAAACTAAGTGTTGTACTACTCCTAGTGTAATAAAAATGATTATCTAATCCTATGCTAACATCTTCATGGGGTTTTAGGGAAAGAGATTTACATAAATGAAACTATACTAGGGATGGTGATGCACCAAATAAAGGTTATTTCTAGACTTAGGAAGGGTTAATTTGAAGGGGTTGTGTGCACCACATGTCAACTTCACCTACTGCAACTTAGAGAGGGTACAAGATACCACAAACTAAGAGACATGCATTCCCTTTGTTAAAACTTATCAGACCGAAAAATATACCATTTTCCCAGTGAAGAAGGATGAACTCAAGAAGGGTGAATAGACACCACAACTCAACTACATGCAATACTCCACCACTCAATAAGCACAGAACTCCAAGAACCTGCAATAGAAACTTAAACTTGCACAGTGTACCTGCAAGTATGAGAAAGACACAAAGAATCATAAAAGGATGAAAGGACCGAGATTAGTCACAAAACACACACTTTTATTGCTTCAATAACATGCACAATGCATCATACATTCAGAAGAGGCAATAGTTGCCATTACAATCTTGAAGAGGAGGCTTGAAATTTCTCTCAACAGATAAGAACAACTTGTAGAAGAGAGAGGACTCTTGAAAAGTATACACTCACCTGAGATATCAAACTGTCCAACTTGTCTGAACTGTTGGAACCCTTTGAAATGAGCTTCCAACTTACATTTATAGAAGAAAATGTGAGAAAAAAGAAGAAATGGTCATAATTACATTCCTAAATTGAAGGCCCATTATGTATTTATTACAGTTAGTTGAACCACCTGAGAAGGTTCCATCATGGGTCATTAATTACCTGATGACCTAGTCTTCTCAATTAATTAAAAGAATATCTAAATAAAATATTTAAATAATAATAATAAATATTATTATTAAAATATTTAAATAAAAATATTAATTTAATTAACATAATGTCGAGACCCCCACGTTGACCCGTTTGACTTGAAGAGGAGGGGGTCCATGTGGATAGAGTCTGCACAAATCCCAACTCGGTGAGTTTCGAATCCTCTAACTCGGTGTTGCAATCGATTTTGAACCCCACACTAACTCTTTCCTTGCCTTGGCAATCGAGCTCTTTTGCATTGATTCCTTTAAATGGTGAGCTATCAAAATCAATTCTTATTGTTTTCCTTGGTCAACTCGAGGCCATTTATGCATTCCACATTTAAACTTCATGAAACAACACAAAAAATGCTGAGCAATATGAATCGTTTCATTCTGCACCGTAATAAACCTTCATCTCCTGATTCAGGGAAATTTTTATGAAGCCTTGAATAGCGTGACTCCAATCCATCATACACGGAAATGAATATTTTCTTTCTGCAACTGCCATTCGATACTGAATAGATAACAACATAGTTGGTCAACCTGTTTACTGGAAGTGTCCAAAAGGCTTCTACTATACTGCAACATGCATGCTGCCTATGCGTGGGATCTTGTCACCTACCCACATCAAGTTTAGAATTGTACAGAGGATGAGGACAAGGTCGTGGCAGCCATTAAAGCAGACTCAAAGTCTGAACAGTTCAGTATTCTGATTGGAATCCTAACAAGGGCGGATTTGTATGAAACGAGACACTTTCTTCGTATGATCTATGGAACCCAATCCACAGTCCATGCAAGAGTGGATGTGAAATTTATCTTTTGTAATCTCACCAAGGATGATCAAATAATCCTTGTGTCTCTAAAGATGAAGGCGTAGAATGAAACGATTGATTGGCCTTTCTTTCCTCGCATCCTTTGATCTTCATGCACTCGCCGCTCCACTCGTCATTTGACTCGTTCCTCCAACCTGGCGTCATTCCTTATTCACCGGTTTATATGGTGATTCACTTGCCATACCTTGGTCATCAACTTCCTCCTGGTGACTCGCACAAAGACTCAGACCACTCCAAACTACGCGGAATTCTCATGATGGATTTCCATCTTATGATCTCCACTTGGCAATTTGATCCGATTTCTCCCATTCACGGAAGTCTGATCATGGTTTACCAACCCAATATTTCCACTTGGCGGTGCTTGCCTGAATCTCCCCTACACGGAGTGAACAGCTTGGACTGCCATCATCAAATCTCTAACCTTGGAAATATAGTAAAATGTTTCCCATGCGCGTGATTACCTACTCAGTCTACCATTCATAAAAACCCACTTGGAAATATAGTGAAATTTTTCCCATGCGCGGAATTACCTGCGGTTTGCCATGATCGTGCTCCCAATTTTTTGGCAATAGACTCAAACTTCTCCCGTGCCCCAGAATTTTTTCAATGGCTTGACATCACGTCATTTCCCTTGGCACTGCTCACCTTAATTTCCACGTCCGAGATTGGAGTGCGGGGTTTCGTTATCATTTGGCCATATTTCGTTTTGGATAGATGGCCATCGATTTCCACTTTTCCACTCAGCGTGAGGAGACATCATTTCTCGGTGAAAACATTTCAGCTGTAGCTTGTAAGGTGTGATAATTTCGACATAAACCTTTATGCCTGATGACCTAGTGGCTCGTTGAAGATGCTCATATAATTGCAAAGCAAATTATGCTTCATGAATATTCTGATATGAAACAGTTCCACCTCTATGAGATCCACTTCCATGAGTTACATCATAAAACAAGTAAGGTCTCGATAGAGAATCTTTGTAATAAATTTCATCAGGTCTCCCAGTAACACTCTCACTATCACTTAATCTATTTTCATAAAAATATCTTGAAGGAAAATCCTGAATTTTAGGATGCATTCGATGTTGAACAGATAACAAAATAGTTGGAAAACCTGCTTGTTGGAAGTGCTCAAAATAACTCTTACTATACTGCAACATGCCTGCTGCCTATGCACCGAATACTTGGCCGAGGAAGGTCTAAACACCATTATAATTCACAGCTCTTTTTAAGATGTCGGTTTGACTCAATTTTACATTGGTATTCTATGGTGTTTATACTATCTTCCTGGGTCAATTAGAAGTCCTTCCATTTCGTAATTAACAAACTCGAGATTCAATGATGCTGAACCTCCCATATCTACATAATTTCATATCATCTCAGTCAAATAAGATAATTCTCCCAAGTGGTTGGTCGAGCACTATCTTAATGGATTAAACCTGACATCATGTTAACTTTGACTCTCCCTGACTTGGCCTTCAGATCTTTTTCATCGATCTCTACCGAGATCCTTGTAGAGTTCCTTTCATTCGTCAATTTTCAACGAGCTATATTTTGCATTAACAAGACCATCGTCGATTTCTTACAACTGAGAGTCTCTACCGAGATGATTTCCGAGATGACTATCAATTTGACACCGAGTTCTCTATCAACTCAACCCCAAACTCTTCACTGAGTTGAGATAAATTGGGTGCCTTTCGATGCTAGGTGATCTCTCATATGCAATTTAAGAATTATTTTTAATTTTTGTATCTCGATAATAACCGAAGATGGGTTCCTGGGACTACTATTTCATTTTGAATGTGATAGGACCCCCCTTGTCCAATCTTGCCATGTGTGCAAAATTGGATAACATTTTTGGCAACCTCTCGGGGATGATTTCCTGCTAAGCATGATTCCAGTAGCCTTAAGTCATCCATTGGGCATGGAGTCTATGTTGGAATCCTAAAAGTAGTATGATTTTCTTTGACACATCCTGGAATCTCCTTGAACATTGTCGATATCCTGGACCTCCCTGGAATGCTAAGCATGAAATATACTGAATCTTTTGAATGCTTGACATCCATGGAACACTGAAAAAATTTGAATGAAGCAAATTTTGAACTCTTATGGAAACCTTGAACCTTTCTTCTCCTTGACACCTTCTAATGATGAAACAAAGTGCAAAAAAACACAAAACACAACAACAAGGAAAGCAAAAAAAAAAAAAACAACACACAACAATGTGCATAAGCACTTGGAGGAAAACACCTAATTTAACTGAACAGGGGGTGGAACACTTCTCAAAAACAAGCTTTGAGATGTATCCCATTCACGTTAAGGGGCAGTTCTTCTCCATTGAGCCTAGATAGATGAAATGAATTTGCCTCTTTGTAACTTGTGATGATATATGGCCCACTCCAGAGAGCATCAAACTTGGCATGCCTGCCTAGTTTGGCCCTATCTTCATCCCATTTGAGAACTAAATCTCCCTCTTGAAAATGCCTGTCGGATGCCTTCTTGTCAAAAGATTTCTTAACTTGAGCCTGATGCTGCTCCAAAGTTTTCATAGCCTTGTTTCGTACTTCCTCTAACTCCATGAGTTCAGCAAACCTTACTGTCAGAGGACCACTCTCTATAACTTCAAGTTGATGAGCTAACTCTAAAGAAGGTAACTCTAATGAGAGTGGGAGTTTTGCCTCTCTTCCATATACAAAAAACGAAAGGAGAATTTTTGATGGCCCTTTTAGGTGTGATCCGATCTGCCCATAAGGCGGTCTTAAGCTGTGTATGCCAAGTCCTCTTGTTAGTCTCCATTGTGTGCTTAATAATCCTTATGAGGTTTTTGTTGCTAGACTCAGCCAATCCGTTTCCTTGCGGATAGTAATTGGATGAAGTTTTGAGGTATACCCCATTTTTAACAGCCCATTTACTCAATTTCATACCAAGAAAAGCTAGCGCATTGTCTGAAATAACTGTAAACGGAACACCAAAATTCGTCATTATACCCTCCCAAAAAATCCAGAACTACCTTTTCATTTCTCTCTTTTAATGCTACCCGCCTCTTTCCATCAAGTAAAATAGTCTGTTGCAGTAAGGACCCATTTATGTCCATCACTGGATGGAGGATTAATCATTCCCATGAAGTCCAACCCCCCATTGAACAAAGGGTTGATCCACTTGAATTGGATGCAGCGGAAGAGCTGTCAGCTTCTGCTTACCTATGAAAAAGGCACATTCCTTACATTTCCTTACCTAAAGATGGGCATCCTTGAATAAATCTGGCCAATAGTAGCTAGCTCGCATGATCTTGGTAGCTGTTGTTCGTGTGGAATAATGTCCTCCAGATAGGCCACTATAAAACTCTTCTAGTATCTTACTGACCTATTTTGGTCCTATGCACCGAAGGAGGATGCCGTTCAAATCTTTTCGAAAGAGAACGCTATCTACCAAAACATATGGGATAGATTGAAGACGGAAAGTTTTACTTTGTTTTTTATCCATGTCTACCGGATATGCTCCTGAGAAGAGGAAACTCTTCATTTTGGATAACTAGTCAGCTTGATCAACATTCTCATCAATATTTAGGAGTGTCACGTCCTTATTACCTTTTGATTCCATGTCTGCAGCAAGTTGCTGACATAAACCCTTACCTCTGACAATTTTAGTGACTTTGATGTGCACGTCATACTCCATTACCTTTGTGATCCATCCAGCATGATTTTTGTTCATTTCTTTGTTCAGCAAAAACTCCTTGACACCTGGATGAGACACCATCTGATGAATCTTGTTGTTGGACAACATGTGCTTGAATTTCTTCAAAGCTTGAATAACCGTAAAGACTTGCTTTTCAATGAATGAGTATTTGGACTCATAATCTTTGAGGAATTGACTGAAGAAAGCAATTGGTTGCTCCAACAAGTTGTTGTTTTGTTGTGTGAGGATACCCTAAATGCTCTCTTGACCTGCAAAAGCATAAAGGATAAAAATATTTGTCAAACTTGGGGTTCACCAGCGTGGGAGCTTGAGAAATGGCTGTTTTGATGGCTTTGAAGCTTTCTCGTCCTTCCTTTTTCCATGCGAATGGCATGTTTTTCTTCATCATGGTTGTCAATGGTTTAGCCAATGTCGCGAATTGAGGGATTAATCTCCGCATGAAATTTATGGTTCCCAGAAAAATCTGGAGGCCCTTCTTGTGACTTGGGAGAGATAAGGACATAATTGAATAAATCTTGGCTAGATCTATTGATAATCCTTCCGCTAAAACAACATGCCCCAACAATTTTCCCTCGTGTACTGTGAAAATACATTTCTTGGGGTTAAGTGAAACCCCAAATTCCCTACACCTTTGGAAAACTTTCCTTAGATGCGTGATGTGATCTTCTGCATGCTTAGAGTATACAGTTATATCATCAAGGTAAACCAAAATAATATCATTGATTAGTCCCTTAAATGCCATGTCCATGGCTCTTTGGAAAGTAGCCCCGACATTGGACAATCCGAATGGAATTTTATTGTAGGCATACGTGCCCCACTTAGTAGTGAAAGTCGTTTTGAATTGGTCAAATTCTTGGACTAGGATTTGATTGTAACCTAAATATCCATCGAGAAAAGAAAATATTTGAGCTCCTACCACTGTTTGAAGGATCTGCTCCATCAATGGAAGAGGATAATGGTCTTTTAACTATGCACGATTCAAATCCCTGAAATCTATGCATAACTGGATCTCTCCGTTCTTCTTCCTCACAAGCACCAAATTGGCTACCCATGAGGAATGCTTGATGGGAAAAATTATACAGGCCTCGATGAGCTTGGTTAGCTCCTTTCTCATTAGTGGCTCTATTTTGGGATTAATTGGTCTTTGTTTCTGACGAACTGGCTTAGCATTAGGATCCAGTTTGATTATATTGTGCTAGACCTGGATCAAAACCACGCAGATCTTTATAGCTCCATGCAAAGATGTCATGATACTCTTGAAAATTTTTGATGAAAGCTTCTTTCTCTTCAGAAGTACACACTTTTCCGATCTTAAGAAATTTTTCATTTGATACTTCAACTTCCTCAAAATATTCTTCTATGACCACCATGTTAGGGCTTTGTCTTGTGGCTTGGTCATCTGAATTAAAAATAGATTCCAAAGTGACTAAACCTTTTGGTAACTTGTTGCTTTTCAATTGGATAATTTTCTCACCATATGACTCCTGCAACTTATCTTGATTCTTTGTAGCAAACTCCGCTTCTTCTTGTAGGAAGAGGACAATTTGTTTGTCACTATCAAACACTTGCCAACTACTCACATTATCAGGGACTACTAGTCGAACCACCATTTTAACAAATTGCTGCCCTTCTTTCATGATATCAACTAGTATGTTGTATTGTGAACCAATTGTAGCAAGCCTATTTGCATCTTGATTTTGATCTCTAGGGATTGCATGGATTCCAAAAGCTTTGAAATCTTTAATCAGGTCCCAGACTCGGTTCTTATATGATCTTAAAAGATCATTTTTGGATGCACTACGTGCCGAAACTTGATGAACAACTAACTCACTATCTCCAAAAACAATCAGGGCCTTGATTCCCTTCCTTTGGGCTAGCTGAATTCCTTGCACAAGAGCCTCGTATTCAGCAACATTGTTAGTGCAACTAAACTGCAACCGGAAAGATGAGAAGTACTTATCTCCCTCTGGAGAAATTAACATAACACCAGCACCGGATCCATTCTTACTTCTTGAGCCATCAAAAAACAATTGCCACAGTCCTTTAGAATCACTTGGTGTTTTGACAAGTTGTGGTATGATCATATCTTCTTCATGGATACAGTAAGTACCTAATCATGTTTCTTCCAAGACTAGCAAACCAACTTCTTCTTCTGCCAATACATCAGCGTAGGGATTGTACTGATAATCTTTACTTACTTCATCCAGCAAAGTATCAGGGACTTCTTCAACAAGGGTGGTTGGTTCATGATGGGCATCTTCCTCTTTGGGATTGCCGATGGTGTAATTTCCATTTATGGGACTAGCAGTGTAGGGTTCTACATGATTATGGCAGATTGGTTCTATCCTTATAGTTACTTTGGTTCCATATCGAGCCCTGAGAATCATATGTGACCAATCGGCTGATAGGTAGCCGCCCATCTTGGCAGTGAAATCCCGTGATAGGCAGATGGCGAAGAGGGGAGGGAGATCAATGACTGATATATCTTGGGTAAATGACAAGATTGGGCATGCGTGGATGGTAAGTTGAAGTCCTTTGATAACCCCAACAGTCTTAACAGTTGTGCCATCTATCTGAACAACCCCTCTTGTAACTGGCACATATTGTATGCCTAGTACATCTGTGATTTGTTTAGGCATGACAGAGCTACTGGCAGCAGAATCGATCATGCAATTATGTACTAGATGGTCGCCAATGATCAGGGAAATGTAGAATGGCGGTGGTTTGTTTTCCGTAGGAATGATTTTCCCTTTCGGTTGACACAAACTTGTAGCAGTTTTCACTCCATGGCTTGGTGATCCGCTGGTCATAGCAAAATTGTTCAGAGCTTCTTGCAACAGGTTTCTTTGAGAAGGGATCGAGAGCGCGTCCCACATGGTAATGCTCAGATTGGTTTTCTTCATTTGTTCTACTATGCTGAAGGGAATCGCTCCAATTTTGATGACACTTTTTTGGGCATTGGGGTCCTCCTTTGGAAAATGTTTGTTGGGTACCGTGATGCCTGGAGAACCATCTTTCCCTACGGCATGGCTAGCCAGTGTTTCTAGCGATTTCTTTCCCGCATTTTTATCAACTACCAAAAGTAACCCAGGTTGAGAAGCGGACACTAGATCAGCTTTGAGAGGTTGAGGATCCATTGCTCTCTTTTTGGAACGATTGTTTTCTGTCACTCATGAAGAATCTGTATTCAATCCACAAAAATCTTCTACTTGCCAGTTTAGCAAAGAGGATTCTTCAGGTGCCTGTGGTTGATCTGCTACTTCTTGCGTAGATGAATTGTTTGTTAACTCTGAAGGGGCAGATACACTTTGAACCATAAGGGCCTGGCTAAGAACCCCATTGGGACAAAGATTTTGATTGTGAGGTTGAGAGTAAGGATAAAACCATTCGTAGTCTTGAACTAGATTATTTTGAACAGGTACTATAGCTTTAGATGAGCTAGCTGCAAGAGGGTTCCGAAATTTCAAGGGCCTGACGTTTGTAACTTGACTTGTAGTTTGATTTTGAGGCTGATTGTTCCCTTGAAAAGGAGAATGGTTAGCTTGATACTACTAATTTTGTGGCTGATACGGATGATTGTATTGAAACTGTTACCTTTTGAGTGCAACGAGCTCATTACCAAAATTTTGTAGTAGTGACTTGACTTCAAATAGGTCATTTGAAGAGGCAGAGGAAGATTGAGATGGTTGCTTGGAGTCTACTGGAATAGGAGCAATGATAGGCTGATGATTTGTAAGATCTGGAGAAAAGGGCATTAGTGGTCGTGGAGCTATCTTTCCAGCCTAAATCAAAGAATTCTCTGCACTTATGGCAACTTTGTAAGCATCAGAAAGTGTAGTCCCTCCCATGGACTGGATCATAACTACTACATCGCTATTCAAGGCTTGTAAATAGTACAAGAATGCATTATGTGCAGAAGGCTTTACGAGCGTCGGAATCCTATTCCAAGTCCTGTGGAAACAGAAGTTGAAATCACTCATATATTCTTAAGAAGCTCTCTTTATGGTAGTGATTTGTTCCAAAAGTGATAGGTGATCACTTTTGTCTTCGAACTGTTTACATAGCTTTTCTCCCAACTCATCCCAAGTGGTTATAGTGCTAACACCTAACCTGCAAAACCATTGAAGTGTTTTTCCCTTGAAAGAGATAGCAATAAGTCTAACTGCAATGTTGTCTTATGTGATATTATGTACTGCGCAGATGCTGGCTACATCAAAGATATGCTCTAATGGAGTAGCGTGAGTTTCCCCCGTGTAGAAGGGTAAACTTTTGAGTGCCGCAACAGGTATCAAGTCGCGTTGAGCCAACATAAGAGGACTGATTGCATTGAAAGGGGGAAAAACTTGGTACCTCACCATAGCAACGAAAGGTTGATTGTTCCTGGGTGGAGGAAACCTTCTATAAGGAGGATTCGAATGACCCCTACTAGGTAAATCTGTAACTGGGGATGTGGAAATGCCTCTTCTTCTTCCCTTTGGAGGAGACAAGGAAAGTTTGATATGCTGATAATTTCCTTTCTTTGAAGAAGCTCTTGTCCAAATTCTTCGCATAAGTTACCGCACTGAGATTTGGAATCCAGAGATATAGAGTCGCCAGGTACTTTGACTTGTGTAAGTGAGAAGAGAAGTACCAACTCTGTCCCACCCGGCGTGCCAAGAACTGTTGTCGCTAAATCACTGCACCCTCCGAATGGTCAAGATGTGAATAGGATGTTCGGTTGTGATTGGGACACATGGGATCACCTCTCAAAATGTGGGAATTGGGCTCGAGGTGAACCTCCGGAGAAGACCGGCTTCCTCTTTCTAAACTAAGTGTTGTACTACTCCTAGTGTAATAGAAATGATTATCTAATCATATGCTAACATCTTCATGGGGTTTTAGAGAAAGAGATTTACAGAAATGAAACTATACTAGGGATGGTGATGCACCAAATAAAGGGTATTTCCAGACTTAGGAAGGGTTAATTTGAAGAGGGTGTGTGCACCACAGGTCAACTTCACCTACTGCAACTTAGAGAGGGTACAAGATACCATAAACTAAGAGACATGCGTTCCCTTTGTTAAAACTTATCAGACCGAGAAATATACCATTTTCCCAGTGAAGAAGGATGAACTCAAGAAGGGTGAATAAACACCACAACTCAACTACATGCAATACTCCACCACTCGATAAGCACAGAACTCTAAGAACCTGCAATAGAAACTTAAACTTGCACAGTGTACCTGCAAGTACGAGAAAGGCATAAAGAAGCATAAAAGGATGAAAGGACCGAGATTATTCACAAAACACACGTTTATTGCTTCAATAACATGCACAATGCATCATACATTCAGAAGAGGCAATAGTTGCCATTACAGTCTTGAAGAGGAGGCTTGAAAGTTCTCTCAACAGACAAGAATAACTTGCAGAAGAGAGAGGACTCTTGAAAAGTATACACTCTCCTGAGATATCTAATTGTCCAACTTGTCTGAACTGTTGGAACCCTTTGAAATGAGCTTCCAACTTACATTTATAGAATAATATGTGAGAAAGAAGAGGAAATGGTCATAATTACATTCCTAAATTGAAGGCCCATGATGTATTTATTACAGTTAGTTGAACCACCTGAGAAGGTTTCATCATGGGTCATCAATTGCCTGATGACCTAGTCTTCTCAATTAATTAAAAGAATATTTAAATAATAATAATAAATATTATTATTAAAATATTTAAATAAAAATATTAATTTAATTAACATAATGTCGGGACCCCCCCGTTGACCCGTTTGACTTGAAGAGGAGGGGGGTCCATGTGGATAGAGTCTGCACAAATCCTAACTCGGTGAGTTTCGAATCCTCTAACTCGGTGTTGTAATCAATTTTGAACCCCACACTAACTCTTTCCTTTCCTTGGCAATCGAGCTCTTTTGCATTGATTCATTTGAATGGTGAGCTATCAAACTCAATTCTTATTGTTTTCCTTGGTCAACTCGAGGCCATTTATGCATTCGACGTTTAAACTTCATGAAACAACACAAAAAATGTTGAGCAATATGAATCATTTCATTCTACACCGTAATAAACCTTCATCTCCTGATTCAGGGAAATTTTATGAAGCCTTGAATAGCGTGACTCCAATCCATCATACACGGAAATGAATATTTTCTTTCTGCAGCTGCCATTCGATACTGAATAGATAACAACATAGTTGGTCAACCTGTTTACTGGAAGTGTCCAAAAGGCTTCTAGTATACTGTAACATGCCTACTGCCTGTGCGTGGGAGCTTGTCACCTGCCCACATCAAGTTCAGAATTGTACAGAGGATGAGGAGAAGGTCATGGTAGCCATTAAAGCTAACTCAAAGTCTGAACAGTTCAGTATTCTGATTCGAATCCTAACAAGGGCGGATCTGTATGAAAAGAGACACTTTCTTCGTATGATCTATGGAACCCAATCCACAGTCCATGCAAGATTGGATGTGAAATTTGTCTTCTGTAATCTCACCAAGGATGATCAAAGAATCCTTGTGTCTCTAGAGATGAAGGCACAGAATGAAACGATTGATTGGCCTTTCTTTCCTCACATCCTTTGATCTTCATGCACTCGCTGCTCCACTCAGAATTTGACTCGTTCCTCCAACCTGGCGTCATTCCTTACTCATTGGTTTATATGGCGATTCACGCGCCATCCCTTAGTCATCAACTTCCTCCTGGTGACTCGCACAAAGACTCGGACCACTCCAAACTGCATGGAATTCTCATGATGGATTGCCATCCTATGATCTCCACTTGGCAATTTGATCTGATTTCTCCCATTCATGGAAGTTTGATCATGGTTTACTAACCCAATATTTCCACTTGGCGGTGCTTGCCTGAATCTCCCCTATGCGGAGTGAACAGCTTGGACTGCCATCATCAAATCTCCGACCTTGGAAATATAGTAAAATGTTTCCCATGCGTGGGATTACCTGCTCAGTCTTCCATTCATAAAAACCCACTTGGAAATATAGTGAAATGTTTCCCATGCGCGGAATTACCTACGGCTTTCCATGATCGTGCTCCCGATTTTTTGGCAGTAGACTCAAACTTCTCCCACGCCCCAGATTTTTTTCAATGGCTTGACATCACGTCATTTCCCTTGGCAATACTCACCTTATTTTCCACATCTGGGATTGGAGTGTGGGGTTTTTTTATCATTTGGCCATATTTCATTTTGGACAAATGGCCACCGATTTCCACTTTTCCACTCAGCGTGAGGAGACATCATTTCTCGGTGCAAACATTTCAGCTGTAGCTTGTAAGGTGTGATAATTTCGACATAAACCTTTATGCCTGATGACCTAGTTGCTTGTTGAAGATGCTCATATAATTGCAAAGAAAATTATGCTTCATGAATATTCTGATATGAAATAGTTCCACCTCTATGAGATCCACTTCCATGAGTTACATCATAAAACAAGTAAGGTCTCGATAGAGAATCTTTGTAATAAATTTCATCAGGTCTCCCGGTAACACTCTCACTATCACTTAATCTATTTTCATAAAAATATCTTGAAGGAAAATCCCGAATTTTAGGATGCATTCGATGTTGAACAGATAACAACATAGTTAGAAAACCTGCTTGTTGGAAGTGCTCAAAATAACTCTTACTATACTGCAACATGTCTGTCGCCTGTGCACCGAATACTCGGCCGAGGAAGGTCTGAACACCATTATAATTCACAGCTCTTTTTAAGATGTCGGTTTGACTCAATTTTACATTGGTATTCTATGGTGTTTATACTATCTTCTTGGGTCAATAGAAGTCCTTCCATTTCGTAATTACAAACTTGAGATTCAATGATGCTGAACCTCCCATATCTGCATAATTTCATATCATCTCAATCAAACAAGATAATTCTCCCGAGTGGTTGGTCAAGCACTATCTTAATGGATTAAACCTGATATCATGTTAACTTTGACTCTCCCTGACTTGGCCTTCAGATCTTTTTCATCGATCTCTATCGAGATCCTTGTAGAGTTCCTTTCATTCGTCAATTTTCAACGAGCTATATTTTGCATTAACAAGACCATCATCGATCTCTTACAACTGAGAGTCTCTATCGAGATGATTTCCGAGATGACTATCAATTTGACACCGGATTCTCTATCAACTCGACCCCGAACTCTTCACTGAGTTGAGATAAACTGGGTGCCTTTCGATGCTAGGTGATCTCTCATATGCAATTTAAGAATTATTTTTAATTTTTGTATCTCGATAATAACCAGAGATGGGTTCCTGGGACTACTATTTCATTTTTAATGTGATTGGACCCCCTTGTCCAATCTTTCCATGTGTACAAAATTGGATAACAGAACCACTTTGACCATTTCAAAATAGTGTATGGGTGTTGAGCCATCTTTTCATCACGAAAGGTGTGACGCTTTACTTTCACTTATTTTTTTCACTTGCCTTAAGGCGAGGCAAAACTCTACCAAAGTGAAGCCAGCATTTTTCATCCCCATTTTGATCTACTTCCTTCACATTATTTTGACACTTTGTTGATCAAAAGAAGGGTGATTGCCTTTGTGTTACCAATCGATTGTTTTTGCCACTTTTTTTCTGTTTACGCCCATCCATGTTTACGGATGGGTTAGTTAAACATATAAAGTCTATGGAGACGTATTTATATCATTGGTAGCCTTTGTGATCTTGATACCCACGTCAGGATCGCCATCATAGTTAGGATTGATTCATCATTGTATCTCCCTTTGACATTTTACCTCATTTTCATTGTCTTGACATAATTAAGATACTTATGTCATGATTCTCATAAACATGATCTAAGTGTCCACATTGTGGCATTACGTTGCCCACGTTTTAACACATCCTTAGTATACTTTGACTTAGTTTGATTTCAAAAATTGTCCCAAAACTTGAAAGGTGTCACTTACTTTGTTTATGTCGTTTCGATACCACTTTGACACTGATATCTCACTTCTCCGCGAAGCTTGATAGACATGTCCAATTGGTGTGGTTATGTGGCTTACATTTGTAAACCTCACCCTTTAACATTTAGGTCTTGTTGGTTGTTGAACTTGTCATGGTATCCTTTGATTGGGAGTCACATCTACCCTTTGTTAATATTTACCGCCTTGTTCATTTTGAGCTTTACGTAAATATTGACATTGTGTTGATCACCTTTGCATTGAACTATCACTTTGCACACGCATTTGCATAGGGTGTATTTTCTTGTTGATTGTTTTCGTGTTTCACACTTCCATGATTGTTCCTTGTGATTATTCAAAAAAAATATTTTCTAGGATGATCCCTTTTTATCTCATTGATATTGCATCATCACGATGTCTATTTTCCTTAGACCTTCTTCATAAAATCATGCATGCATATCAATACTTACAGAAATGTCTAGCTGGTTGTCCTTATGCTACCCAAATTGACATGTCACTTCCTTTGAAGGAGTTCCATCACACTATCTAGATCTAGACATTTGTGCTTAAAACACTGCCAAAAATGACAGACTATCGCGCAATTCCCCATACTTATAAAAATACGGAAGATAGGTTTAGCAATTCAAATCAAAATATTCCCATTACAACTAAACCTCGTTTGGCTCTTCATGCTAGATATCCCATATGGGTAACTCGTTCCCCACCTTCATCTGATATTCGGTGGTATGATTTGTACACTTTTGATTAAAATTATTATTCGAGTTCCCCCCACTCTTCTTCTAATTCTAATCCAAATATTTCCTGTTCTTCTGAGGATTCCAATTCTAATGATTCTGATCCTGAAACTACTATTCGGATCCAAACTACTATTCAGATTCATCTAATTCGACTCCTAAGTCATATAATGTGACTCCTATGTCATGGTCCTCCCTATCTTCACAGGAACCTCTTCATCATACATTTAATATGACTCATACGTCGTGTTCCTCCCTTTCTTCGCAGGACCCCTTTTATCAGTCACCTCAATGACGTCTTCTTCCTTTAAAGATATGTGTGACTCCAAGTCCCTCCAATTAAACATCTAATACAATTCTCAAATTGCAGTCCTCTCTTTCTTTGCAGGACCCTTGTTATTATTCATCCGATGTGATTCTTGAATCACGGTCCTCCCCTTCTTCACAGGACATTCCTCATCAATTACCCCCAATAAATCTTCCTTCTTTGAAGATTCGTATGACTCAAAGTCCTTCGATTCAAACGTCTGAAAACCCATGCGTCACAATCGACAGACTTTAGACTTAATCCTACTAGTTTACAGATGATATACCATCATATAGGTAGGTCCACATGACCTTCCTTCTACTCCTAAGACATCTAGATACACATCTTCTTTCCTCCCCACCATCATCTTCTTCTATCAATCATCATCAAACATCTTCTAAGTCTTCCACACCGAGTGAACCTCTTTCTTCCAATCAACTCCTGGTGGTCAATCAACAACTCATACCAATTGATCTCTTTCAAAATGAAGAAACAATCACGGCATTTATAGAGGCATATGAAGATATTCCTTTAGTAGATTATGAAAAAGGATTCTCTTTAGACTTTGATACGTCTACATATTATGAGGAAAAGGTTGATTCATTTTATCAAGAAACAGAGGAAGAGCCTCAGATCATGTAACTTGATCCTCCTCTTAATCTTCCATCTTCCCATTCTTCATTATGTGATGAAACTCCTTGGTCTTGCATTGATCCATGGCCTCTCTTCTCATCACCCAATAACTCTTTGTCTATCATAATTCCTAAATCACAATCTCTTATGGGGTCAACACCAAGAAGCCCTTCATCTTCATCTACGTGTGGGTCACCTTCTAGTAGCCCTCCCTATGTTATTTGTGGGACATTTTTGAGTAGTCCACTATCTTCTATCCTTAGGGCATGCCCAACTAGCCTCTTGTCTTCTAGGTATGGATCACCCCTGGGTAGTCCATCATCTTCTATTCTTGGGCCACATCCTAGTAGCCCATCATCTTGCATCTATAGGTCATGTCCTAGTATCCCTTCTTCTTCTATTCTTGGGCCACATCCTAGTATCCCTTCATTTTCTATCTATGGGTCACTTCCTAGTAGCCCTTCTTCTTCTATTCTTAGGCCACATCCTAGCAGCCCTTCATCTTCTATCTATGGCTCACCCCCAGTAGCCCATATTCTTCAATCTTTGGACCGTATCCTTTTCATCCATCACATTATTCTTCTACCAAAGATGGTGGCAAGCCCATGGTCATTTCTCATATCAGTTCTAAATTTCCACATTCACTTTCTTCTCCTTCTTGAGATTAGACAAGTCACGCATCAGCTTATAAGAAACCCAAATAGTTTCTTAATCAAGCTTGGATCAAAACTGTAAAGAGATCTATAGCTCCCAACAAATCAAACAATCTCAAAATTCTAAATCAAGCGCAATTCAAGAATGCACGTCAACGTAACCATCAAGTAGGGCGCAAAGTGCATAAACCTCTAGATGGGGAATTAAATCTCCCACATACAAAATCCATGTTTCAGAACAAATCACAGTCATTTATTGAGTGTGAAATCACCTTGATCATCGAGATTAGGGATAGTATCACTCTCAATAAACAAACTCACCTAGTCTCCCTTATCAAGGAAGTCGCAAACATTGTTGTTGGATCTTACCACACAGACGTGACTTTGTTAGTCCCAACCTCTTAAAACTGTCAAAAATATAAAAATACAAAAACAATTCAAAAATACAAAAAAACATTAAGAAAACACAAGAAAAATCAAAGGTACAAAGATCAAACATTGCAATCAGGTATTGCGTACAAATGGATGTTATTTCTTCCCTTTCTTTCTCTTCCTCTGCAAGTCTTTCTACCATTTTCATCCCGTCGGTGATATTCGGTTAACCTATTCGCATGCATTTTGTGACAGTTCTCTCTATGGTATCCGTTTGACCCTGGTCTTTTATCACCTTGGTAAATTAAAGAACGACTGACCTCTTAGAGATCCTATCACATTCAGCATCTAATAAACTTGTTGCGAAGAAATTTTGGACATATTTGTTGACACTATCTAATGTCATCATCATAGTCACTTCCACATTCTTCCATCAAGTCATCTGTGGTTCTTAACCCCTTGTCAAACAAGAGAGCTGAAATAAGTTTTCAGAAAGTAAAAGAATCAAAATCAATCAAAAATAAAAAGTGAAAAGCTACAAAGCAAAAGCAAATTGATAAATTACTCTCTCTTGGGGTATCTCCAATAATCTCTAGCGGGGCTATAAACACCTGACTGGCAATAGAGTAATGTTACGATTAGAATTAAATGCATCTCCATTAGGGCTATGGACGTCTGGCTAGCAGCGAAGCAATGTATGGCTATCCTTCCACCCTTCATTCACAAAATCACCTTTCAAAATCAATCATCCCTACACTTTGGCTAGGGTGTCTTCACTTGTTGTCTATTAAATCGTCCCTTCAAGAGGTAATTAAACTCCACGTACACACACTGGATCTCTATGAGTAGGCATGATTAGTATGTTACCAAGTGTCTCGTTTTGGACCTTGTTCAGACTCTTAATCTAGTCCATATCTCATCTCATGATTTTTGCCTTTGGTTAATCACTTCTTCATCACAAGGATTCTAAGCTACATTCATGTCATTCACATCAAATTCATTCATAACATCCATGTGTGTAATATTACTTGTTTTCCATGTTTGCGGACACGTTTGCCACCTTTCACAAAAACAATCTTCTCCTTCCTTTCTATCATGTGATTTTAGGCCAACTTACGTTGGGGGCATCCTTTCTTCTTCCCAGCATTTCATTGTTTTATGTTCATCATCATGTTAAACTTATCCATAATGGCCTTGGGTCCCACTTCTACCTGTGAAGAGTTTGCCTTTGAATACTCCCACCTAATCGTTGGGGCATTTTTGCATCTTCACCTTTCTGGTACGCACCTTGCCTTATGCCCTTGTACATCCCATCTATCGCTAGGGGCATCCACGCTTCCTTGTCTTCCTGTACATAGTTTCATGAATGTTTCAAAATCAACCAAAACATTCAAATTTGTTAGAAAAATCATCAAAAACATTCAAATATGTTTTAGAAAACTTCTAAAAATTGAAAATCATCGTACAAAACGTTGCTCTTTGGTTCTCACTTATTCATGTGTGCGACTTGTGGATCATCTTGATCTACCTCCATCAACAAAAGCTAGGATTCTTACTTCATCTGTAATCTGGGGCATAACGGGTTTCCTGGTACTATTTCGTAGTGCAAATTACTTTTTCATCAGACCCAAGTGTCCTCTGTTATTCCCCTCGCATGTGTCCTTGCTTGGGCACCATCATCAACCCTTGTCATTAATTTGCACACAGGTCGTAACTGAAGCTCGATAATAAAAACATTATATTATGTTTCTCTGTTAGTTTAGCTTGTTTACTTTCTCGTATTACATTGCATTTTGTATGTTGCATGGAGTTGGTGTTTTCAGCAATGGACAATTGTTCATAGTATGGCTTTTCATGTCATTCTACTTTTGTCATAAGCTTATATTTTTCATAAGGACCAATGACGTAGATCTCTTGGCAATATGTTGACACTAAAGGTGTTCCAATGCACAGGCTAGAGGTTAGTTCTTCTCTCCACTTCTCCATATTTCTTCTACATCACTTTCCTCTCACCACTTTCCTTCTGCTTCACCTGGGGCATTCTTCCCCTACCCATTCTTCTATCTATTTCTCACCTTTTTCGATCGTCGATCATCTTCCTTCATCACCCGATCGACGCTCAAGGGGGCATCTCTCCCTCCTACTATTTTTTCTTCTATCCCTTTAACATTCCACCTGTCTACTATCTTTGAAGTTGCATCACTTACGCCACCCCAAAGAGGGGCAAATGTAGACACCCATAATTACGCCTGAGAAATTTAAATATTTAAATTGCGCTAATTATCTCCCTTATTGCAAATTGGCAACATATCATCAAAAAGTACTCATATTCTCTCTTATCATCGTTAATTAATTACAATACGTTAATTATTTAAGTCACCTATCCAAAAAACACCCTAATTAATGACCTTCCATTAATTAATCACCCCTTCTATCTAGACTAATTAATTATTATCAATTAATTAGATTTCCCTTTCATTTAACCAGTAAATCAATAGTTAATTGATTTATTCACCTTCTAATAGCCTAAATCGTACTAATATTCCTTTAAATAGCTTCTATAAGCTTATATCTACCTATTAATTGATCACCTTTGATTAATTAAAACACCCCCCCCAACTCCCATGACTTGCTAAGTATAAATTAAACCCTTCTAAAGCAAGGTTACCTTTTATAAAGCAACCTTATCCATTCCTAATCTTGTTTTATGCAAAGGGATGAAGTGTTTCCTTTATCCATTGGGCTATATAAGGAGTGCTCCTTCTACCTTTATAGCTACACCTAAACTTATTGAGAAGACAAAAGCAAAGCATATAGCAAAATAGACTAAAAGATTTCCTTTGTTTTCTTGAGAGTTCACCACTTGGAGAGTTAAGCCTCTTTTCTACCCAAAAATGCGTAGGTCATATGGGAGGTTTCCAAAGGGTCTAATAGCCCAAATTTGATAAGCCCCCATTCCTAGGTTCTTGGAATATCAAGAACAACCACTTTAATTTGCCATGGAGCCTACATAGGTTCACCCATTTAATTTTGTTGTTAATTAAGAGAATAGAGGATTTAGACAACTAGCATGTTAATTTTCAAAGTTTTAATATGATAAATGTTAATGTCTAACCTTGTTTAATTATTATCTTGATGGTGCTTTGTATTTTGCTTAATTTTGTTAATTAAGACTACTAGGTGTTAGTCTTTATTTTCATTAGCTTAAATCAGCAAATCATGCACACACTAACAAATTCATGCTCCGTTGCACTTCTTTTAGCTATTAAATTCCCAACATTGTTAATTACATTTCTGGTTCCTAATTCTTATGGTTGTGTCATTCTTCCCATTATAGTTGGGTCTCTTACTGTCTTTACAACATTACTTGTTACTTCTAAAATATTTGTCTATGACATTCTCTTATGTCTTCCTTGGCTCCAAATTACATATAGTATTCCTTCCATGCATCACTTGTGTCTCAAGTTCATCCATAACAAACAATTTTTCACCATCAAAGGTATTCTACCCCACACATCATTACCTCGACCCACTCTTGATGATATCCATGCATCATCCAAGACATTTCATCCTGCTACATGGCTCAAGTCTTGCTCCATCCCTACACCTATCTCTCATATTCGTACATGGCCTCATGTGCCTCCTAAGTCTAAATCTATTTCTGCACCTAGTTCTCCTATTCACACATGACCTACATTGTGCCCTTTTTGTCCTAACCAGTCCATTAGTCCACTTTGTCGGCCTAAGTCCCGTACTCAGGCATCCCTTTCTCAAATATGTTCTCCACCTCCTTATTCACATTGGTCTCATTCACATACACATAGTTACTCTCCTACACCACCGACCTTAGATCATTATTACATGATTTTATTTCCTCAAATATCGGGTAGGGGGCCTTCACCATTTCCTCTCGTCAGATAGTCTTCTATCCCTCACAAACTTGGGGGAGCATCGTGCTTTCGTCCCTCCTCTAGCACTATTAATTGTCTCTAGTGTCTACTCTTACACTTTAAGCTTTGCGCTTTATGTCTAAATTTTGTAAGCATACTTTGTTGGTATACACATTGTACCATCATTTCCCGATGAACACTCTTGTGTTATGGTTCACACTTGACTGTTAAGGGAACACTACAACAATGAACCTCACATCATACACATCTTACAATTAGTGCTTCACGATATACATTTTCTAGCATATATTCTCACACGACACACTCGTTTCGCGATGAAGAACTTTTGATCTATGGTTCTTTCTTAACTATTGAGGGAATTTATAAATGAACCTCATTTCATACACATCCGTTGGGGGGCAATGTAACTCCATCCATCTTCACATCTTTCATACCATACCATCACACCATCATAGCATTTACATATCTTGATTGTATTTACTCTTGCTAGATTATACTACTTACATCTTACACTGTGCTTACTATGTTAGACAAATACTCGATATGTCATTATCTTTATCAAATATATATGTGTGTTCACTTGGTCTGTAAAAGTGAATGGAGATATCTTACAGCTCCTTACATGATGCATGATGCTCGACACTGAATCACTTGCTAGTCCCACCGAAGGCTCCTGGGGGCATTTACCTTTCCTACTCTCCACACATTACAGGTTGTATTGTTACATTATTCATTACTCTTTTCTACTATCACTTTACTTTTCACTTCTATATACATGCTTTGACATATTGTTATCCAATTTCACTACCCTAGTGAAATTGGACAATGAGAAAGCTTGCATTGTGACAAAAGAATTGAAGGACCACATGCGAAAAAATGGTAAAATCTAGCATTATCACATTGATCCTCAGCCCCTGGTATTAAGGAGCAAAGAAATCTGTGAGAAGGTTGGAAGAATGGAAATTTTATGCTTAGATCCCAACCAAGCTACTTCCTAGCTCACCGACCTGTTTACATAGTGCACTGAGCTATACAACAAACCGAGCTAATGAGGGAGGTCCTAGCGATTTTTTTTGTGAAATGAGCTAGTACTAAGCCCTTGACCAAGATATAATAATGAATTCATGGCTGAGAGATGTAATACATGCGCCCAAGCCCATAAAACTACTCATCGAGTCGTGTTTGAGCTCTTAACCAAGCTAAGAAGTCATGGGTGAACTCTTTAAAATACCCGAGCTATCTCTTCAAGGGTTCGAATTCCTCTAGCATGGGTGAGATAAATGGAGTAAACCAAGCTATTTTTCATGCAAATCTGAGATACTCTGGTGCATTGGTGATGATGGACTAAGTTAATTTGGTAGCATCGTCGAGCTCACAAATAAGCTATCTCTCTCTCTCATGACTCGACGGATTGCGGATTTGGTAGCCGAGCTCCTCGTGATGCATTAAACCAAGTTTTCATGGATGAACAAAGTCTATGTTATTATGCCATTGTATAGATGAGTGGAGTGGTTGAGCCTTGGCCTAGCATAGTGAATCAATCTCTATCAGTGAGCTCTGAAATGGTGAGATTTGCGAGGACTTAACCAAAACGATGAAGGGCAGTGAAAAGACTCGGCGAGCTAAGTCTGGGCCATAGATCTTCGTGGAAAATTTGGAGCTAAGATGCCCAAGCATCCCATGTTACGTGCGTGCTCACAAAACCCAAATTCTATGTGGAGGAACATTGCGGGAAAAACGGAAGAAAGTGGCCCATGCAGCCCAAGGACATCTAAGTGCCAAAAAGTTGAAATGGCTGCAAGGAGTTAGGTAGGGAAAGGTCGGGTTGCGGGGATTAAGGATCGAGCTGATACGGGCCTTAGTACACATCATGGTGGATGATGCTGCATAAATAAAAATGTGAGTGATGTGGAGCTTGGGAGTCACAATACATTGCAAGGTGGACGTGGGTCGGTGTGGATGAAAATATGTTTGGGTGAACCAAGGTGCCTTTGAATTCAGGTCAAATGGGCCATTCTGAGCCGAAACAGCTGATGAGCTTAGGGTTAGCACTGAGATGGCATAGTATGTGGCACCAAGTTAAGTCAATCAAGGTGTCAATGGTTGGTGATGCAAGGGTAGAGCCATCTCGGCGGAGCTGGCCGAGCTGGCACAATATAAGTTCTTTAAAATAATATTCCCCCCTTTTTCCATATAAATTCAAAAAATGATGGAAATTAAATGGGCTCCACCCATTTTAAAATGCAAAGATCATTTAAATCATGATGTAAAACATTGGAGAAAGGAGAAAATTATTTTAAAAATATATTTTCAGCAATATTTTAATATACAGTCGCCTGGTATGCAACCAAACCTGGCAATGCACAAAACAATTGCAGTCACTCAGATTTTCATAACTTTTGCATCCCTTAAAGAAATTATGCGTAAAACTGGTCTCATTGGAATCATGATTTAGAGATATTCGTACAATAATTAATAAATTAAAGAATTGATTCATATTTGATGGTGAATTTAGTTGAATACCAACCTAGTTTTGAACAATGATTTAAAGGTGGTTGGGAGTGCAATTAAGAAGCATGGAAATCATTTTTTTGTAACTATAGGTCATGGGAAAGCATGAGGGATATTTTTCAAATCAAGTACCATCATTTCACATCATTTGTTGCAACTTGCAAGTAGCTAGAAATCAAATTTCAGAATTTCTTCTCTCTTTTCTCTAATTCTATAAATTATAACATGGGGCTGATCTGTAAAAAAAAAGTTAGTCATTTTTCTCCTACCCCATTTCTCTTTCCTCTCTACTAGGGTTGAATGTGGAGCTTAAGCCTCATTTTCAACATTTGTAATGGCATTTTCTTTCCTCTTTCGTACTAATGTTGTATTGTGAAAACTTATTCAAGCAATAAACTATGTTTTGTGATGCTTTTTGTCCATCCTTTTCATGTGTTGTTGTCTCTACTTGCCTCTCTCCATTGCAGGGTATATTGTGCATATTATTGATGTCTATTACAGGTTTTTGGATATTTTTTTAATGGTTATAAAGTTGTGTTATGTGTGAACTTATCTCTGGTCTGTGGTGCATCTTGTCCACCCTCTCTTTTTCTCACCTCTCTCCATTTCAAGCAGTTGGATTCTTGATTCACAACCTCCTTTTCTAGTGTATCATTGCTTTTAGTGTAGGTTTTAATTTCATGCACTCTCTCTCCCTATATCCTTGTTATGGTTATATTATGATTAGTTTTCTTTCCTGCATTAGGAGTAGCTTGTGGCAGGTAGTTTAGGAGCAAGAACCAACTTTCTCTAGATGGTTATCTCAAGCCCGCAAGTCCCACATCTTGAGAGGTAACCAAATGTTACACAAATTACACAGAATGCCCCACTCAAACTCAGATCATTTGTGGGGTGCTATGATTTGGTGATAACACATATTATTTATCTTTCTAACATGTTAATGGGTGCTTCATCTGTAGCATTTTATTTATAGGATTCTATACAACCAGGGCTATCTGTTACTCTTTTCTTGTTATTGTTTACAGGTTATGTCTTATTTGATCATTGTATGCTTTTGGCCTCTTCATCCCTTATTACCTTGTGACATTGTAAGCAATTTCCCATGTATGAAACCCACTTTTTGCAGTCTATCTTATCTTCTTACTTGTTTGTTACACTATCTTATCTTGCATACTAGTTTTTCTTATAGTAACACTTGTTACTAATCTACTTTGTTTTCATGTGCCTTGGTTTCTACCATGAACATCCCCTACCCCCTACAGGTATCCAATTTAGATCAGTATCTGGTTCTCTCCTTTACACTGCATTCTCCTACAAATGTCTCTTGCACCCCAAATGAGGGGGGCATACATTTGGTGAAAAAATCACCCCTACAACAGCTTAGATTTACAATATAGAATCAATACAGGAACATAGTTATAGACTAGCCCAAAATCAAACTTGGGTCCAAAACACATAGTGGACACTAGCATCCAGACCCAGATAGCAGCACCTGGTGCTTGTGTCCTCTCCTTAGCAATAATATCTTGGGGATAGAAATAAGAAATTTCTCAGTACAACACAATCTTCAACACAATTCCCTAGTATAAGGAACTTGCCTCCAAATTATAGAATTCATTCTATCACCTACAATATTTACAATATGGAACAACACAGAACAAACAGAGCTAATTGAGACATACCATCTAGAGTGGTGGTCATTTAAGAAGCATTCATGGAAGGAGAGAAAATATAGACCTCTCTCCCCGACACTCTTCTCTTGGCATGAGATTGCCCAAAAAACTCATTCTTGGCATGAGATCACCTAGAAAAAAAACTTTCTCTTAGTGTGAGATTACCCAAAAACTGACCATTGGCAAAACAATTTAGCAGGAATCGGGATAATTCTCTATCTCTTACACTCTTATAGATCATGTGCACACTTTCCTTTTATATACTTATACACTTTACTTACTTATACATACATTAATCTAATTTTTCATAAACAAAACTTTGACTACTCTCTTGCTCTTCATTTATAGGTTTTTCCTCAATACGTAACAAGAAGCAGCCCACATCAATAAACATAAACACAACAACAAGTAAAATCTACGCATGTGCTTCACCCCTATGGTCCACTTCCCTTTTTCCTAGTCTCCACGCTTCACTTGTCCACATGACACGTTATTCACCAAACTCTCTATAGGATCATACGGTACACGTCTTCTATCTACTTTATGTTATTGAGTATTTACTCAAGAAAATAAAGTGGGGGAAAAATGAAGACACAAAATCTATGCACTTGGGTACATTTCTAGGTCCTAAAAGCATGCTAACATTTACATGATTCCTAAGCAAGAAAACTAGTAATTGATAACTCCAATTAGCCTTTTTCTTTGTCTTATGCACTTATATTGGATTTATACATCTTACACTCTTGTTGAAATTTGACAATTTTATCTTTCTATGCCCTCGTACACTAGCACACATTTAGGACACTAACATCAAGCATTTTTGTCCTCCTAGGATCTCCTATCCCTCTTTACCTTTTTCTTATCCTTTTGGACCCCTTTCACTTCTTAATTATTTTTTACTACTTTGGGTCATACTTTCAATTGTCAATTAAGAAATTCAAACAAGGGAATCATATAAATACACAATTATGTTTACAAAATAAGGGGCCAAGCACTAAGCATTATCTATCATCACCTAAGCTTGTATCCAAAGGTACAAGAGCATCAAAGACATCCATCTAGCACTCATACAAGGGATAAGAGTTTCATCACTTCTACATACACATTATAGGAGGGGAAGTCTATTCTATTCCATCCCACACATTTTATACATTTGTTACATTATAGATCTAGCATGTTATCATTGTGCAACTTGCAAAAGGGCATCCTAGGGCATAATTACACACACTTTCACAAAGAAATACATGGATTCTGAGATAAAGTTTAGATATCAGTCATAAGATCACTCTTTGAGTGACCGTCGGGTCAGTCTGAATCCCCATTCTACATCTTTATTTTTAGTTTTGATGTGGTTTGTGGGTATGTGTACCTAGCCATCTATTTTGCAAGTTACAGGTACATTCGGAGATCAAGGAATGAAGTCAGATTGACAAACATAGACTAATAATGAATCTCCTCTTACATAGAACATACTAGATCCTGAGCATCCACACAGACACTAGCACCCAGAACAAACGCTAACACCTTGACATTCCTGTCCTCCCATGGGTGCTCCTGTTTAGGACAGTTATGAGTTCCAGAACCTCTTGTGAGACCTGAAGACATTATTCCCATTTTATTTCTACAATTCCTTAATCCATAAGACTTCCTAATCACTCGAAAATTAGTGAAGTCCCCCTATCCCTCCTTCTTACTTAGGGTTTTATATTGTATATACTTCATTGCTTGCATCTTCCTATACATTCATCATTTATATATCGTTAGGTACATAAGTTACTTTGAAAAAAATATTTAATTTGATTTATATTAAATCACCAGTTTGTTGAAAAAAAATTCCCTAGTTTTTGGAATGTTGTAACAAGGTCATTCATCTCACACAGTGAAGTGCTTCTAAAGGCTAATTCTCTGGTAGGAATAGAAAGGCTAATTTTGGCCTTTTTAGGACAGGTGTGCATCCTCTGGGATGGATTTCAAGAGATAATAATAATATAGAGGTGGTATTGGAGGACTAAAAACATGTTGGAACTGATTTAGTAATATTTAGGGAAGTTTTGGAGGTTTAGGGACAAACTGTGCAATTGGGGGTTTTCAGGGGCATGGAGCACGCAGTCAAAATTAACACTTGAACTTTTATAGAGGATTCTGGGAGTTACTTAATTAATTTTAAAGTAAAAAAATATTCATTTGAAATCTTAAATAGTTCTCTACATGGTGGAATCATAACATCTTTCACAATACTTGATGGCTTCTCATGGCAACTAAGTTTTGGTAGACACACCATGTTGTCCTGAAGAAAAGGGTCCAATTTTTGAATATAAAAGTATAATTGGAGTCTAAAAACAATCCCATTGTTCTTTTAATGGTCATGGGAGTCAAAATAATTAAAAAATTCATGATAAAATACATTCTAGAGCTCTGGGAATCGTCTATTCAAGTTGTCTCTCTAGCGGGTGTGCTTCTCGCAATTAGTCAAATTTTCAAGTGGATACATGTCACCTCCTAGTGAGGGAACATTTTTTGTGTCCCTATTTTCCCTATTACCAATGGAACACAAGGGACACAAAAAATTTCCCCTCCACAACCCCTCCATCTAGTTCTCCATATGACCAAGTCTAGCACCTCGGAAGGCTTATTTGGTCTATCTCACCTTCCCCATCTTGCAGCTTGAAGGCGACACTTGGCAGCATATGATGAGGGAATATTTTATTTTCCCTATTTTCCCCCTTCTAAAGGGTAAAAATGGGACACAAAAATGTGCCCCTCTCTAGCACCCCCTTTGGTTTTCAATATGATCAAGTTCAAGCACTTCAGTGCTAAAACTAGTCTTTCCCCATCTCCTCCTCATCACATCTTGTGGCGCCAATTGGCCTCATCTCCTTGAGGTGAAATTTCTTGAAATAATTTTTCCCATTCCAAAAGGCACAGAGGTGACACAAAATTCTTCCCCATACTCTATTCTTAAAGCTCTGGTTTATGCCCTAGTTGCTTTTCCCACTCTCGTGAATAAATTTGACTACCAGAGATATTTAAAAACATGAAATAACTAATTGTCCTGGTTTGACCTTGCTCCCATTTATAAATAAATGAAACCTAGAAAATTCATCAGAGCACAACCACCATGCTACAAATATCATTCTAGGCTAGCCACGACTATGAAAACAGAGTTTTTTTCATTACTTGCTAATCAGAAAGTTGATTGCACCAATTTTTCAACTGTTTGCTCTCCTCCCAAACTCCCTATGACCACTATAACTTAAATCATCCATTAATGGTTGTCATGCCATAATATAAACCTCTACCTATGAGATTTTTATTTTTTATTTTCAATAATTCTAGCTAGTGGAACACGATGAAAATTGGAGCACAGGATCGCAAAGCATAGCCAAATTTGATGATGATGTTTTCGCTGTAAATAGAGACTGGTAAGTGCCATTTCTAAAAATCACAAGTGTTCAGTGCTAACACTTAATCAAAATATTAATTCCCTCAAATTAAGATCTTTGATCACTCAGCTCATCTAGAAACAGTACAAAACAACAAGCAGGGCAAAATTGACAATTTTCCTAAAATAACATGTCTGGAAAAAAACAACCTGCTAAAAATGGAAACTTGTTAAAAGGGGTAAAACATCATCAATGGAGGTAAATTGAGTATTCAAGAGACTTCAGAAGATAAAATTTGATCAAAAAGGAAAAATATCCCAAAATAACATCTCCTGGGCCCACTTTCCAAAATTAGAAAGTTTCAATTTTCAGTGTAAAAAGTTGTTGTCGGCACCATTTTCACTCATCTCACTACTGTTTTCCATCCTCACAGGGTTGTAGGATGGTTGCATAGCCATAAAATGAAATAATCCCTCCAAAAGGATCCTGGGGCACCATTCTAATCACAATTATGTCAATAGACACAAGATCTATGCACTTAGGTACATTTCTAGGCCCTAGAGCATACTAACAGATACATGATTCCTAAGTAAGACAACAAGTAATTAACAACATATTTTGGGACTTTTTCTTTGTTTCTTATAGTTTTTTTGACCTTACACACCCTACATCTCTGTCGGTATTTGACGTATTTATCTTTTATGGCCTCGGACACTAGCGCTCATTTAGGACATAAGCACCCAGGTACTCCTGTCCCTTCTGGGCACTCCTAACATTCTGTTCTTTCTTCTTAATATTTTGGGTATCTTTTACTTTTGGGTCATATTTTACAACTTTGGGTCAGCCTTTTAGTTTCCAATTACGTGATTCAAACAAGGGATCATATATATACAAAGTAATAGCTCTCAAATAAGGGGCCAAGGACTAAGCATTACATACTATCACCTAAGCCTACATTCAAAGGCACAAAGAACGTAACAAAGAATCCATCTAGCAAACTCATACAAGGGACAATGGTTGCATCATTTTGCATACACAACATAGGAAGGGGGAGTTCATTTTATTCCATTACACACATTCTATACATTGCTACATTCTATGTCTATCCTATCATCACTTTACAACTTGCATAAGGGAATCTTAGGGCATCATTACACACACATTCACACCTAACTACATGGACTCTAAAATTTAGTATAGCATTCGGTACTAAGTTTGTTCTTTAAGTGACCGTCGGGGTCAGTCTGACTCCACATTATGCATCTTTATTGTTTTATTTGATGTGGTTTGTGGGCAGTTGCAGCTAGGTATCTCTCTTTTCAAGTTACATTTACAATCAACGATATCATATCAAAACCAGAGCGACAAAATAAATCTCCCAGTGAAGCTCCTCCTACACAGAAAAGGATAGAACCTGAGAGCTCAAATTGACACTATCACCTAGGTGTTCCCGTCATCTCAAGGGTGCTTCTATCCTGCACATTTTTGAGTTCCATAATCTTCACTGAGCCATGACGACACTACCTACAGTTTGTTTCAACAGTTCCTCTACCCATATCATCTCCAGATTGTGTGAAATCAGGCAAGTAACCCTCTCTCTCTGTCTTGCTTATGGTTTCATATTACTACTTTCTTATTACTTGTACATTTACTATATATTATCATTTTTATATCATTACTTACGATATTTACTCTGAAATTATATTTAATTCAATTTATAATAAATCATTTGGTGAAACCCACTCATGATCACACATTTGGATCCTTATTCTATCAGATTTTCTTTCATGGCTCCTACAATTCCTCAAGTCTCCTTGTATCAATTCCTTCAAATGCACTAAACTTGCAAATATGTTCTCAAAAAATCCCTACACACTATGTACCTCCCTAGCAATATGTCACCTACACAAGTAAGTTGTATTTTCGATCGTCTCTCCAACGACCCTTCAATCCTGATACCACAACCAATCAACCTATCCTAGTGTAGACACCTATAATTTATCTTGAGCAATTTAAATACTTAAATTGCACTAATTATACCCTTTTCCCGCAAATGGACGACATATCGTCAATATAGCGCACTTCCTCTTTTATCATCATTAATTAGCTACATTACACTAGTTAATTAACCCTTCTATCCAACAATGACGCCAATTAACGATATTACGTTAATAAGCTCCCCTTTGTATCTAGATTAATTAATTATTTATAATTAATTAAGCCCCCCTTTCTATCTACATTAATTAATTATTTCTAATTAATGAATCCCCATTTCTACCTAGACTAGTTAATTATTATTAATTAATTAGTTTCCTCTTCCATTAAATCAATAAATCATCATTTATTTGATTCAATCCCTCTCATAGTCTAAATCATGCTAATTATTCCTCTAAAAAAACTTCTATAAGCTTGCACATCTATTAATTAATCACTTTGATTAATTAATAAAGCCCCTCAAATCCCATGTGTCACTAAAGGACAAACTAAACTCTCCTAAGGTTGACTCAACCCTTTCTAAACCTTCCTTATCCACAACTAACCCAACCTCTCCATTTATCCCACATGAAGGAGGATGTAGAGATTCTTCTATCCATTTGGCTATATAAAGAGCCCTCCTCCTACCTTTACACCTACACCTTGATACACTAAAATGAGCATAGAGCATACACTATAGCCATTTATCATCTTGGAGCATTCTTCCATTAGAGGAGCTAGCTTTCTTCATTTCTTGCATTTCATCCTCCCAAGTTTTGAAGTCATGTGGAGATATGTCAAATGGTCTTGTAGCCATGGATTGACAAGACTCCATTCTTGAATACCTTGGGATTTTAAGCATCTAATCAACTCTTTGATTGCTATAGATCTACATAGGTTCATCTCATCTCATTTAGCATTCTAATAAGAGATATAAATTATTTTTTTTTAGCATGTTTAGCTTGAAATATTCATTTCATGTTGAATGTATAAATGTTGATAAGTTAGCTTTGCTTAAGCTCTTAGCATGATGATGCATAGGCATAGTTTAACATTGTATTGAAGCTACTAGGTGTTAGTTTCAATTCTACTTACATAGCTAACTAATTCTTACATACACCTAGAGTCAACTCGAGCTCTACATCATTGCTTTTCAAGATAAATTTCAAGCTATGGAAACCATGATTACATCCCTCAAAGCTCAAATCCAACATCTTAAGGATGATTCTCATACCCATGTTATTTCTTCTTCTACACCTCATCCTAATCCCATGTCTATTGCATGTGCTCACATAAGTGAATCCAAAGTTTCACCGCTACTTAGCATGTCTCAAGTTTTGATATAAATTGCTAAGCAATATGATATTCTTCCTAAGCTCCTCAATCCTTAGTTGATCAACTTATCCACCCATTACTACCCTCTTTATCAACTTGCAAAATACAAAGGTCACCCATTTTTTCAATTATCATAGATTCAATGGACATCATGACAATGATAGCTATGCTTTAAAACAAATATTTGGGCACCTTGAACATCAAGGTTTTATTTCATTTTCTACACAACATTTTGCTACATGCTCATCTCCAATTGTTAAATCCCACTGGGCTCCCAAATCTGCTCCTTCTATGTCTAATAAGCATCATGTCGTAAGTGCTAATGTTCCTTCTTCGATAAGTCAAGATCCAACTATCCAACCCAATGGCATACCACCTTTAAAAATACTTACCCCTGTAGACACCCTAAAAATACATCCATATTTCTAGCCTACTTTTATCCAATTAGAATTAATTATATTAATTATATCTTGTCTTAATACACCCCTTTGGAATTAATTAAATTAATTTGTCATTTAAATACACCCTTTTAGAATTAATTAATTTAATTCTAACATGCCTTGTGAATTAATTAAATTAATTCTTAACACCCTCCTAGCTCATATAATTAAACATATAATTAAATAAATGGTTAATTATTCCCTCACAATTAAATACTAATTAAATTAGTTATTTAATCAATTCCTCTCCATAGTCAACTCAACTTGAACTCCACTTCTAGATTCCTAGAAATGAGGGGGCAATAGAGTTGTACATGCAATTCAATTTCGAGGTATAACTTCAGTTATTCCAAATTTCCATTACCCCTCTAAATATGCAACTATTATTGCCAAGTCTATTTGCTAACCCAGGTGATTCAACCATTAACCTAGAGCTTAGTCAATTTTGGAAACATCACTTATGATCTTCTCTTGCGTCCTTGGGCGATCTTGAGAATCATAAATGATGCTTACTCTTTCTATGGAAAATTAGTAACACTTGTTGTGCAGGACCAAAACACACGCTTGTCAAAAAAAGGTGAAATCGAAACAAAGTCAAACTACTAATATAGTCTTTCATACAAGTTGCCAAAAGGTGTTCAAGCAAACCACATCAAAATTAAATAAGATAAAAATAACAACATATTCAAAACATTGTATTTGCAGATTTCGGAAAAGGGCATGTCCCTATCTGCTTAAAACTAGGAACATACCCCCCTTTGGCATAACCCCTTAAGCTACAACAATGGGGGTGGTACTAGGACCCCCAAAGTAGTCCACGCAAAAGGGAACCTTGTGGACAAAACGGGAAGTGCTCCACACATTCTACTTGACTAGTCATTCCTTGTGAGTTAGCGTTACCGGTTGTCCGTATGGCGACCCCAGTGATAGTACACATAGATGACACTAGTTGCCTACTATTCTTGAAGGGGGTAAAGTAAAGTCCAAGATACTCCCAATTTAGTCATTACGACTTATTGGGTAAATCGAGCTCATTTAAGATAGCTTTGTAACACCTAGTTGAGAGAACCACCTAGGAAGATATCTTTAGACCAGGAGCCCACTTTGACCATTTCAAAATAGTTTTGAGTTGTGAGCCATCATTCATCACAAAACGTGGGAAGCATTACTTTTTCTTAGTTTTTTCACTTGCCTTAAGGTGAGGTGAAACTCTTCCAAAGTAAAGCCAACATTTTTCACTACCATTTTTAATCTACTTCCTTCAATTTCTTTTGACACTTTGTTGATCAAAAGAAGGGTGACTACCTTTGCATTATCAATTGATTGTTTCTACCACTTTTTTGTCTGTTTACGCCCATCCATGTTTGTGGTTGGGTAAGTTAAATGTCTAAAGTGTGTGGAGACGTATTCATATCATTGGTAGCCTTTGTGATCTTGATACCCACGTCAGGATCATCATCATAGTTAGGCATTGGTTCATCATCTTGAACTTCCTTCGAAAGGTTACCTTGTTTATATCATATCACTACAATTTTGGTATTTATGTCTTGTTTCTTGTAAACTTGACCTAAATATCTATATTGTAAGGTTACGCTATACACATTTTAACAATTCTTAGTTATACTATAACACTTTTAGTTTGATTCCATTACTACCTCGATTTTGAAAAGTGCTACGTGTTACCACTTGTGTGTGTTATATCAATATCATCTTGATATCAATACCTTACTTTCTCACAAATTTTGGTTAACATATCTTGGTGACATTGTTGTGTCACTCACAAATTGTAACTAACACTTTTTGGGATATAGGTATTAATTGAATTTGGGCTTGCTTCTAGTATACCTTGTTAGGAGGTTACATTAACTTCTTGTTTATTACTTACGCCTTGTTCATGTCTTTGAACTCGACATAAGTAGGGACATCTTGTTAATTATCTTATGACAATCAACTACCTTTTTGAAACAAACCTAGGAATTAATTCATTTGATTGATAGGCTTGGTACCAAACATTGCGTCACTATTGACTTGTGCATTTTTTGGTTCATCACTTTATCACATTGGTACTTTAACATTCATTATACACATTCAATTCTTGACATTATTTTTACATTTCACTTACGTTTGATAGACAATATCTTTGAACACATTCATAGATACCTTTGTCAATTTTTTTCACATCATGGCCCCTAAAACAAGATTAGGACCTCAAAAGGACAGGCTTTGGAAAGCTAGACGAGTGCAAACTTGGGAAGCCTTAAACAAACAAGGGTCAAACCCTTTTATTGGCCATGATCTTGGGCCTTTATTCTCCATGCAGAAAAAGAGGTATAATAAATGATAGATCATAATGGTGATGAGTTGGAATCCCCACATGTGGAGTTTGACTTCGATCCCACCTTGTTAGATGAATTTCTTTTTAGAAATAAGGATATGGTACTGGCACGAGTTGTAGAAATTAGGAGCCAAAATTCCTATTGAACAAGAAATAATACCGCCTACAAATGATGTTAATGACAGAGGAGAAACCCTCTTATTAATATGGATGATATATTAACGTATGGGCATACTTCTACTTCTAACATAGGAAACGATAATACGTAGTGGGATATAGAATACCTTTCCTTAAAGTACCACGTAAAATCAGTTATAGAAAACAAAAATTTTGAACATCCTCCACAACATGAAGAAGAAGAGGAATCTTTTGAAGAATAAGTTACTATTTAACAAAAAATTTGTAAACTTAGTCAACAATTAGCCTTGTTAACCTCTCATGTGTACAAACATGAAGCAAACAAGAATGTACTAGAAGACAAAACCTAAGGTCAAAATTAGTGAACTTCAACTAGACAATTAGGGAGAAGATAATATGGAACATCATCATGTATATATCCCCGCTTCTCCTACCAAAGAACTATTACTCGCTCAAGAAATGCAATCCATGAGGGAAACACTTACAAGCCTCCAAGAGAGCACTGTGGGAAATAGCAGAAAATATCAATATGAAGATCTATGTCCCTATCCATTTGACAAAACTATCACACTTCAACCTTTCCCTAAAAATTTTGACATGCCTAAATTTGACAAATACAGAGGGAAGGATGACCCACAAGACCACGTAAAAGATTTTTATATGGCATGCCAAGAAGTGGCCTACAGTGACAACTACCTCATATGACTCTTTCCAAAGAGTCTAGGGGGCCAAGCCTTAGAATGGTTTACTCACTTACCTCATGGGTCTATCTTTACATGGCCTGAACTAGCAGAAAGATTTGTATGACACTTCTTGTATAATATAGAAAGTGACATAACCATGGCAAACTTGTGTGGCACTAAACAACATCCCAACGAAACATTTTCTAGCTTCCTACAAAGATGGAGAGGGATAGCCAGTCATTTCTCCTGTACATTCCCTGAAAAAGCATCTTGTGAGTATCTTTGTGCCCCATCTAAATCCAAACATCACTTTCCACCTTCAAATGCATTGTGTTCACACTTTCGAGGAGGTTATTGAAAAGTTCGTTCAAATAAATAAATCCCTTATTGCCAAAGGAATTCTTAAATCACACTCTAAGGATAACCAAAATGTTAAACCTATGGAAAATCTGAAAATATTCAACAAAAACAAGAACGTGGTGGGAGACAGGAATCACAGATTCCAAACGCATGCGAATGGTTCAAACTCGGTCAACCTTTTAAATTGACCAAAGGACCTATTCAACCACCACCTAAACATAGAATGTTCACTCCTCTCAATGAGCCTTTGTCATGGTCATATTGAAAAAATTGGATGTAGCTCACATGGTGACTTATCCCATAACAAAACACTTTGATGACAATGCTCTAAAACCATCAAGGTACAAAGAGCATGACTATTGTGAATTATATCGTGTCAAGGGACACAAAATAGACAAATGTCTACGAATTCGTCACTACATCCAAGACCTCATCAACAATGGGGAGATAGAAGTGGACAACCCAGAAAAAACCCATACACCTAATAAAAATATGGGGATATACAAAGAACCATTCCCTAAACATGGTAAGTCAGAGGAGCCAAAGCTGGATCGAGGAGATTCATCCCAGAGTTACAAAGTGGTGAATTATCTATACACCAAGAAGGACAATAATCATTATGATTCACTCATTGGATGTATCTACTCTCCTAGTGACCATGTGAACACCATTCAGATCAAGGGAAAGGATTGTGTTGAGGTAACAAGGCGTGCCCGGCTCATGATTCTAGAACCGTCTCCATCGGCCCTAAAAAATGGTAGGTACAACCTTTTAGAACAACTTGAGAAGACATTTCTACCAAGATTTCAATCTTGGATCTCCTCAAAATATCGAATGGACATAAGGACATTTTGTACAAAAATCTTCAAGGGTCAGAGAGTGCCACTAGAAGTAGATCCTTACACATCTTTAGGCTGCAGTAGAAAACATTATCCCAACTGAGTACATTTCCTTTAATCATAGGGAGATCCCTATTGAAGATCCAACGCATAATCTCCCCTTGTATATTGAGGTATTCGTCACCCACTGAAAGGTAAAATGGGTGCTTGTAGACAACAGATCAGGATTGAATATATGCACATTGAAATTAGTTAAGCAATTGGAACATACCGAAGAATACCTTGAGTCCCACATCATTACCATAACCACTTACGAAAATGCGGAAAGAGAGTCAGCTGGCACAATCACATTACCCATGGAAGTCAGACCCACTTGTCATCACACAAAGTTTCATGTCCTAGACTTGGAACTCCCATACAATATGCTTCTAGGCCGACCATGGATTCATGCCATGCAGGCCGTGCCATTAACATTCCATCAATGCATCAAACTGAAACATGAGGGACACACTGTCATGATACAAGGAGATCCAGAGCCCTTCACTCACTGCAGAGCTCTCAATATTTTTATGTGTAAGGGTGCCTATATGTGTCCCTCCGCTGATATAGTTGTTCCTCTTCAATCCAAAGCCATGGAGTCCCGAGTAGATTCATATTCCCTCAGTTCTTATGCCTGTGATGCCTCTACATCAACTTCCCCTTTTGATTCATGGGAGATGAATTTTCTAGAATACAGTTGTGGGGAGTATAATGTGCAACAATCCCTTTTAGTTTCAGACCTCTCATTGTCACCTAAAACTAGAGGCCGACCCAACTATCATTTTAGATGGCCTAGAGATGAGAAAACTATTGGGTCACTTTTACCTGGAGGGTTGTTGGATGAAGAGAAATTGTTGGATCCACCTAGGAGTTGGGTCCTAGAAGATACTCAAAAAACTTGCTACCAAACCCTTGAGTATGATAAATCTATCTAAATGATGCATTCCATGGGCTACAAATGTCTAGGATGCTGAAGGAATGAGCACAGGACAATGAGAACAAGTTCCTCTCCCACATTTTAAGATGGAAAGGTACAACATCAGAATTTGACCCTATAGGATCACACCCCAACGATCAAGATGCCACATGTTCTGAGTGTGAAGATAGCTCTAACTATTTAGATAGTGATACAGATTCTCATTGTAGCCAATACAAGGATCTTGCCTCCATGAACCTATTCATGAATATCATTGTCCTCGCCATAACCCCTACTGAACCTAAAGTTGAATGTGTTTACCCTTGCCTTGTTGAATGGGACCAACAATTTCATGTTCCATTGGATCTCTTTGAAAATGATGAAGCCATTACAGAATTCATGGGCATTCGGGATGAAATCCCCATTGGAGATCACAAAAAGGGTTTCTACATTGACTTAGATACCTATGCCTACTTTAGAGAGGAAGCTGAGCTTCATGGTCAATAAAATTTAAGAAAAAGCAAGGGCAAAATTTCCAATGAAAAGCCTCGGCAAAAGTCAAAGTCCAAGTCGCACAGTGAAAACCTCTTTGAGGCACTGGTAGACAAACAAGTATAAAAATCAAAGGACAGTAAAAGTGACCGTGCCAAGGATGAAAATATTGTAGATACATCCTTGTATGAAGATCTCAACCTTCCTCCTGATCCTACGTGTATGAAGGATTTTTCAAAATTATTGGTAGAAGAGACTATTGATGTAAACATTGGCATGGAAGATGACCTAAATATAGTCAAGTTGGGATCTTCGCTCTCAGCACGGGAACAAAAAACATTCACCATGTTGCTGTAGGAATTTATGTGTTCACATGGCCCTATAAGGATATACCAGGCTTGGACCCAACTTTGGTAGTGCACAACTTAGTTGTACATGTAGACACCAAGCCCATCAAGAAAAAGCTCAGAAAGATGCACCCAAGGGTGGCTCTCTTGGTTAAGGAAGAGTTAGAAAGATTTCTCATGACAAGATTCATTCGAGCCCATTGATTACTCTGAATGGATATCAAATATCGTCATTGTATAGAAGAAGCCTGATAGGATCAGAATTTGTACCGATTTTAGAGACATAAATAAGGCATGCCCAAAGGATGATTTTTCATTGCCTAATATCGATATGATTATTGATTCAGCTATAGGATATGAAATGTTATCTCTTATGGATGGTCTTTTCAAACCACAATTAGATCAAGATAGCCAAAAAATATCAACACAAGACAACCTTCACAACTCCCTAGGGTACCTTCTGTTATCAGGTAATGCCATTTGGCCTTAAACATATGTAGGAGTTACCTATCAAAGGGCAATGATAGTGATTTTTCATGATATGATCCATGACATCATAGAAGACCATGTGGATGATATCCTCTGGAAATCAAAGATGAGGGAACACCACCATGTTATTTTGTGGCATATCTTCGAACACCTGCGAGAGTACAAGGTCTATTTAAACCCAAAGAAATGTGTGTTTGGTGTGTTGTCTGGAAATTTTCTCGGTTTCATTGTATCACGAAGAGGGATTGAGGTAGACCCTGTTAAAGTTACTGCTATTACTGAAATACCTCCTCCCAAAAACATTAAGTAGTTGTCTAGCTTGCAGGGAAGATATACAGGCTATTTGCCGCATCATCTCCCAACTAGCTGATAAGTGTCATCCATTCACTCACCTACTTAAAAAGGATGTTGTCTTTATCTGGGGACCAAAGAAACAACATGCCTTCACCTTACTTAAACAATACTTGGCCAATCCACCTGTCCTCATGCCCCTAACTCCTAGTGAGCCAATCTTGTTATATATTTCTAGCTACTCAATTTGCTATTGGTGCACTACTCACCCAGTACAACCTTTGCCACAAAGAAAAAGTAGTATACTATCTTAGTTGTACTCTCATCTCTTATGATCTCAACTATCCTCAAATCGAAAAATATTGTTTGGTTATAGTTTTTACCTTTCAAAAACTTTGCCATTACCTGTTAAATACTAAAACCAAGTTTATATCAAAATTTAACCTGCTCAAATACCTGATGTTTAAACCCACCCTCACCGGTCAGAATGGATAATTGGATCATTCTACTGAGTGAATTTGAAATCGAGTTTGTGCACCAAAATTTGGTCAAGGGATAGGTATTTGTTGATCGGTTGGTGAGAAGCACCTTTACAAGGAACAAAACCTGTGAATCTAGATTTACCAGATGCTTCATTACTATATATTGAGGAATCTATCATGTGGCAGGTACACTTTGATGGATCTTTTACCTTTCATGGTTCAAGGGCAGGTGTGGTACTAATTACTCCTTCTGGCAATCCCATACCTCAGGATTTTCACCTTGGATTTCCTTGAATGAATAATATTGAAGAGTATGAGGGGCTCATTGTTGGGATGAAGCTCACAATCAAATGGGACATTCATCACATGTTAAGATCGTTGGTGACTCACAGTTAATCATCAAACAAGTCAATGATGAGTATAAAGTCAAGGATGAGAAGCTCATCCCTTACAAGAAGCTAGTCAAAACTTTGAATTATTATTTTGTGTGTATCATGTTTGAATAGATTCCAAGAGCACATAACAGATCTATAGACGTTATGGAAACCATAGGTTCTATGTTACACATTCCACCAGAAAGTAATGATATGCCTTTATTCGTTGAAAATATACGCCAACCTATGTATGACATGCTAGAATACTTTTTAGCTTGCGATGTTGTTGATCCCAATTTCCTATGGTATGAACCCATTTTCACTTACCTTAAATATAGCACATTCCCTCCTGACATCTCATGTTCTGAGAAACAAATCTTTATCCACCAGATAGCCCACTATACCCTCTTAGGAGGTACACTCTATCATCATGGCTATGATGGGAATATGTTATGTTGTCTCAATAAGATAGAGTCAGTCCAAGTTATTAAAGAGGTTCATGAAGGGCTGTGTGGAGCCCACACCAACGGGATGGTTCTCGCCAAGAAATTGTTGAGAGTGGGATACTATTGGCCTAATATGGAAACTGACTATTGCAACTATGTGCAGAAGTGTGTAATCTATCAGAAGTATGGAAATTTCATCTATGCCCCATCACAACTGTTGTAACCCATCACAACCCCATGTCCATTTTCCAATTGGGGACTTGATTTAATAGGGAAGCTTACCCCTAATTCATCTGATGGCCACACCCACATCATCACAACTATTGAATATTTTACTAAGTGGGTGGAAGTTGTCCCTTTGACCTATGTAATGGGTGCTCAGATCTCAAAGTTCATCATGAATCATATTATTTTCCGGTATGGCATTTCTGTAGCCATAATTACTGAGAACGGAAAATCATTTAAGAATAAGATCATGAAAGATCTTTGTCATTGGTTTCAAATAATATTAAAGTGGTCTACACCGTATTACCTCCAAGGTAATGAACAGGCCGAGGCCACTAACAAGACTTTAGTTCGAATCATCGAAAAGATGGTAAGTAAGACATGTCATAACTAGCATTTGCAAATTCACCCAGCTCTTTGGGCTTACATGACCTCTATTCACACTCCTACTGGTGTGACACCCTATTCCCTAGTTTTTGGAATAGAGTCTATCATCCCGTTAGAGATCAAGCTTCCTTCCCTACGAATCTTTCTTAGGGATTATCTAGACAAGGATGAGGGTTACATAGTGGCTAGACTAGCAGAATTGGAACTCCTAGATGAGAAGTGCATGCATGCCCTAAATCATCTTAAAGTGTATCAAAATAGAGTCTCTCATAATTACAACAAAAGGATCATACCTCATCAGTTTGAGGTTGGAGATTTGGTCATGAAATAAAATCAATTCAACACAAGGGCAGAAAGAGAGAAGAAAGGTAAGTTTGAACCGCATTGGTTAGGGCCTTACGTCATTATGGCCAACTATGTCACATGATCATACAAAATTTCCCATCCTAATGGTGACAAGCTCTGTGAGCCCATGAATGCCATGCACCTTAAGTTGTTCTATGCTTAAACATGGCACGAAAACCAGAAAAGCAAACCAAAAATAGCATAAAAATGATCAAAATATAAGAGAAAAAGAAAAGAGAAAATAGGTCGTCCATATGTGAAAAACACGCTATTGTGGCACTTTGGATAGGTCCTTTGGTGAAAACCAGTTTTCGGCGCGTTGGGAGGATTCATTGTTCACAAGCATCTTGCATCTGGAGGGTACTTTTACTTAGCCTAGGGCTAGTTCCACATCCGCATCCAAGATTCCCTATAAGCCTATTCTTGTGAAGCCTTGATCCGACTTTTTCTCCTAATGTTAGTCTGTGAAGGGATGGTCTTTTTTTATTTCCCATCTCATGTTGGGGGAACTTATGTGACTTCACCTTCCTGTTTATAAGCATGTGGTGCTTGCCCTTGTATATTCCCCGTCTAACATTGGGGGTGTCTATGCTTTCTTGGTTACCTATGTATAGCTTGAAAAATCTTGGAAAAACACAAAAACATTAAAAAATCTTAGAAAAACACAAAAACATTCAAAAATATTAGAAAATCAAAACAATAGAAAATTGTTTCATAGAAAATCAAAACAATAGAAAATTGTTTCACAAAAATCAAAACAATAGAAACTTGTTTCACAAAAATCTAAAGAATAGAAAATTGTTTCAAAAAAACAAATAGTAGAAAAGTTCTTTACAAAACAATCTTGCAAAAACATAGCTTTAGTTTACTTAATTTATCGTGTTTCTTGTTTTGTTTGCATACATTTTTTGCTTGTACAGTCATTGCTTTTTTGTACATTTGTATAGTTTATTACATAGACATACTTTGGTAAGTTTTGTTTTTTCTTTCTCAGATTAGATTCATTCTTCCTTGTACATATGTAGTGTGTTTTTGCATGCTTGTAAATAATTATACATAGTTGTGTTAATTCATGATTAGTTGGCGTTGTGTATTTTGTTAACATTTGATTGTGTTTGCTTGTCGCATGTACATAGTTTTGTTATCACATCATCATATCTCCATCAATATCATCACATCTAACATCATCTATACATCATATATAAATAAAATGCTACATGTACATCATACATGTATGTTATGTTAATCATCACGTTTCGTATCATCAAATGGGGGCGATAGGGATCGTAAATATCAAAATCTATCCCCCCCGCACCAATATCATCATGTCATCCTATCCACTAATCTAGAGCATCACATGTAAAATACAATTGATATCATCTATGGATCTATCATGTCAAAATCAAACACATGTGGTACAAACATCTCAACTATCATCATGATACATACAAAAGTGTGGAATCAAACCATATCATGTCACACTCTAACTCTTCTTCTACTCGAAATGAATAGTTATTTTATTTAAATAATTATTTTCCTTACTTTTTCACCATGCTGGGCATTATTTGCCATCTGGTACTCATTTCTTCTCACTGGGACAATTTTATTACTCCCAGGCGATATCCCTTCTTCTACACACTCCATCAAATAAATATTTTTTATTAAATAATTATTTTGTTAATCTTTCTGTTGTACAGAGACATTATTTGTTGCCTACTTCTTCTTTCTTCCCCCTGGGGAATTTTTCTTGTGTCTGGGTGATTCATACTGATTCTTCTACTTTCATCTATGTGTCCCACATCCACCAATTTGGACAATTTGAAAAATAAAAAAAAAAAAATGTGTATATCGATCCAAAATTCAAAAAATTAAAATTCTCCAACAAAATCCTAAAAATTATAAAACCTACAAAAATAGGTAAACCCACTTATAGCCAGCTGAAACTTGTGTCTTGCACATGGTATTATTTGCATATCCTATTGGAAATTTTCAAATCTTCACCGATCGCACGACTTGTGGATCATAAGATTCACAACCAATTTCAAAGCTAGTTTTCTTGCTTCGTTTGTACTATGGGGCACATCTAGTTGTCTGGTGTTGTTTCGTGGCACACAAAGCTTTCTTCGTAGACCCGTTGTCCATCATCATTTCCCCTGTATGTATCCTTGCTCAGGGAGTCATTTTTAACCCTTGTCGTCAATCACGACCATGTGGAAATATTTAGCTTGATAACAAAATATTTGTACAATCATTTTGACTGTTGTTGGTTCAAATATGTGTGTTTTTACTTGTTTTCCCTGTTAAATAAGCTTGTTTCGTTCTCATATTGCATTGATTTCTGTATGTTGTATAGAGTTGGTGTTTTCAACAATGGACAACTATTCGTAGTATGGCTTTTCATGTCATTCTACTTTTGTCGTATGCTTATATTTTCAATAAGGACCGATGACGTAGATATTCTGGCAATATGATGACACTGAAGTTGTTCCAATGCATAGGATGGAAGCTAGTTCTTCTCTGTGCTTCTCCATATTTCTTCTACATCACCCTCCTATCAATACTATTCTTCCGTTTCACCTGGGGCATCCTGCCCCTCTCCTTTCTTCTATCCATTTCTCACATTTTTTGATCATCGATCCTCTTCCTTCATCACCCCATCGACACTCGAGGGGGCACCTCTCACTTCTACTAATTTTTCTTCTACCCCTTCAAAATTTTATCCGTCTACTATCTTTGAAGTGGTGTCACTTATGCCACCCAAAAGAGGGACAAATGTAGACACCTCTAATTTATCCTGAACAATTTAAATACTTGAATTGTGCTAATTATCCCATTTTCTGAAAATTGGCGACATATCATCAATATAGCGCACTTCATCTTTTCTCTCCTAATCAGCTACATTACACTAGTTAATCAACCCTTCTATTCAACAATGACACCAATTAATGAATTCCGTTAATAATCTCCCCTTTTATCTAGATTCAATTAAATACCCTATAATTAATTAAAATCCCCTTTCTATCTACATTAATTAATTATTTCTAATTAATAATCCCTTCCTTTCTATCTAGACTAATTAATTATTAATTAATTAATTATCTTCCCCTTTTATTAAATCGATAAATCATTATTTAGTCGATTTAATTCCTTTTTATAGTCTAAATCATGCTAATTATTCCTCTAAAAAGAGCTTCTATAAGCTTCCACACCTATTAATTAATCACTTGGGTTAATTAATAAACCCCTCAAATCCCCATGAGTCACTAAAGAACAAATTAAACTCTCCTAAAGTTAACTCAACCCTTTCTAAACCCCCCTAATCCACAACTAACTCAACATCTCTATTTATCCCACATATAAAGAGGATGTATAGATTCCTCTATCCATTGGGCTATATAAAGATCCTTCCTCCTACCTTTACACTTACACCTTGATTCACTAAAATGAGCATAAAGCATACAGCTATAAACACTTTGTCATCTTAGAGCATTATTCCATTGGAGGAGCTAAGCTAATCTTCATTTCTTGTATTTCAACCACCCAAGTTTTAAAGTCATATGGAGATATGTCAAATGGTCTTGTGGCCATGGATTTGATAAGACTCCATTCTTAGAAACCTTGGGATTTCAAGCACATAATCAATCTCTTTGATTGCTAGAGGTCTACCTAGGTTCAATCTCATAATTTAACATGCTAATAAGAGATAGAAGTTAGTTTATTCAACATATTAGCTTGAAGTATTCATTTCATGTTTAATGTAGAAATGTTGATAGGTTATCTTTGTTTAAGCTCTTAGCATGATGATGCATAAGTTTAGTTTAGTATTGTATTAAAGCTACTAGGTGTTAGTTTCAATTCTACTTACTGTTAGTTCTTCTTCTACACCTCATCCTAATCCCATGTCTATTGCATGTGCTCACATAAGTGAAGCCAAAGTTTCACCGCTATCAGCATGTCTCAAGTTTGATCTAAATGTTAAGCAATATGATATTCTTCCTAAGCTCCTCAATCCTTAGTTGATCACTTACCACCCATTACTACCCTCTTTATCGGCTTGTAAAATACAAAGGTCACCCATTTTTTCAATTATCATAGATTCAATGGACATCATGACAATGATAGCTATGCTTTAAAACAAAGAATTGGGCACCTTGAACATCAAGGTTTTATTTCATTTTCTACACAACATTCTGCTACATGCTCATATCCAATTGTTAAATCCCAATGGGCTCCCAAATCTGCTCCTTCTATGTCTAATGCGCATCATGTCGTAATTGCTAATGTTCCTTCTTCGGTAAGTCAAGATCCAACTATCCAACCCAATGGCATACCACCTTTAAAAATACTTACCCCTGTAGACACCCTAAAAATACATACATATTTCTATCCAACTTCTATCCAATTAGAATTAATTAAATTAATTAATTCTATCTTGTCCGCAATACACCCCTTTGGAATTAATTAAATTAATTCCACCATTTAAATACACTCTTTTAGAATTAATTAAATTAATTCTATTACCTAAGTTATATTCCTACCCTTTAGAATTAAATAATTTAATTCTAACATGCCTTTGGAATTAATTAAATTAATTCCTACACCCTCCTAACTAATATAATTAAACATTTAATTAAATAAATGGTTAATTATTCCCTCACAATTAAATACTAATTAAATTAGTTATTTAATCAATTCCTCTCCTTAGTCAACTCAACTTGAACTCCACTTCTAGATTCCTAGAAATGAGGGGGCTATAGAGTTGTACATGCAATTCAATTTCCGGGTTATGTAACTTCAATTTCTGGATGTAACTTCTTCTATTCCAAATGTCCATTGCCCCTGTAAATTTGCAACTAATTGCCAAGTCTACTTGCTAACCCAGGTGATTCAACCATTAACCTGGAGCTTAGTCAATATTTTCAAATCCACCTTTCATGGCTCTACCCTCAGCTATAAAAGAAATTCATTTCCTTTGTAAATCTATCCCTAAATCTTTGAAGCAAATTACATCCAACTTCTGCCAATTTGACATCCGCATCCTTGTGAAATATACTCGTAGCATTTGCAAATCCCTTTGGAGAGTAATATCAAAGAGCATCCACAATCCAATCTTCAACAAGATCAAACAAGTTTAAAAGCTTCTACGATCTTACTTGAGGTTTGCAAGAATTACAGAGAAGGTATAATCTAGGTGTTTTATTTCTTTATCTTCCTTGTTTGTCTGTTAATTTCCCTTGCATACATTCTGGCATGCCCAGTGGGAGTTCTCACATTATTTTTCTCATTTTAGTTTATCATTTCATGATTTAACTTTGTTTTTGTGTTTCTTGTCTTCATTTAACCTTATCTGTCAAAATTTTAGGTTCTCAAGTGAAGTACAGAAGCCTAAAAACCAAAAAAACGAACTTACGAGTATGTTTTTCTCATTGTTTAAATGTTTCACTGAGAGCGCTAGCGTAACCTATCTTCCAGAAGCCATAAATTTTGCTCCCGAGCTTGAAATGACTCCATTTTTTTAATGGAAAGGTCTCAATGACAATCTATGTAATGGAAACATAAGTTTATGATTTAAACTTATAGAAAATTTATGGTTTCATTTCTCCTAACACTTGTCATTTTTTTTACATATTGAATTTCATTTTTTGCTACAAATTACTAAATTTTGTGTGTAGGTTTCCATATTTGTTTTCTAAAGCCAAATTGATCAAAATAGTGCTTAAATTTGTAGTATTTTATTAAATTTTTTATTTATTTTTGTTTTAAACATAACAACCTCATGACTTCAGAGAAGTATGCTCTTTCCTCACACTTTCAAAGTGATCTTGGAAATTAGAAACGTGATCGTTTCTTATGTGTTTTTAGGAATTAACCTTTTTCTTATTAATCAAAGTTTGTTCACACGTATGCTCTTTCCTTGCGCTTTATAAGAGATCTTAGAAATCAAAAACGTGGGCTTTCTTCTTTCGTCTTGTCCTACCTACCTCAAGAAAACATTTCTAATCCTTGTTTGCAGGACCAACTCTATAGAGGCTATTATTAAACTACTAATTGCAGGTTGCCTTGATCATTGCTTTAAAACAACTTACTAACTGCAGGTTTCCTTTGTCAAAGACTGGTGGTTAAGACAATCTCATCTTTTAATCAAGATAAAATGAACAATTCACACTGTATTTGCAGGTGTGGTTGACAAGGCTATTGCCCAACTGCTATAACTGTGGGAAGTGCTTTGACATAAGCCATAAAACTCATTTGAGGAGTACCACAGGAACCCAAAGTAGTCACACATTGAGGGAACTAGCTGACGAAATGGGTACCCCCATCCTACCTGACTAGTATTCCTTTGTGAGATTAGAGTCACAGATATCCTTAGTGGTGACCCCAATGTGATTCATTTGAGCAAGATATTTGCTCATTGTTTCAAAGGGGGTAAAGTAAAGCTGACAGCTAGCAATAGCACCGTGCTCGCTTGGGTATATTGCTGACACCTAGTTGAGAGAACCACTTAGGAAGCCACACATTGTCCAATCCAATCTAAGGTAGAGGCCAAAAATTCTGTAAACAAAACTTTTGTTTTCACTTTTTCATTTCTCTTTTCATTTAGTGAGTTGTGTTCCACACTCATATCTTACAATTCTCACTTTCATCTCTTTTTCACTACTTTCCCAAATACTCCTTATTTGGGTTCATTCTCACATCTTCACTTTCCCAAATACTCCTTATTTGGGTTCATTTTCACATCTTTGCTATTTCCAAATACTCCTTATTTGGATCCCCACTTTTGTCTCATTTTCACCTCTTTACAAAAATGAGTCTAAGTCTTGAGTTGTGGACATCCGTTATCCACACTAAGCACTTTCATCCTTCTTCATCTAAGTCTTGACATTGTGATACTTCGCTTTATCATGGTCAAGCACCATTGTTGATCACTTTGATCCTTCATCTTTCTAAGTCTTAAGTTTAAATTTACATTGTTGAACTTTAAGCATTCATCATCTTACGTCATCAAATTTCACATTCACTTTGTTGAATTGTCAACATCTTCAATACTTCTTCACTCATTCTCTTTTAAAGCATTCACTTTTCTCTAATTTGAGATCCTTAACCAATAAACTTTTCCCATCATCTCTCACATTCACTTTGTTGAGATTCGAGCTTTTCATCATCATCTTTTCACCTCTATATTTTGACATTCACATTGTCGTCATTTGAGTGTTATCCTTCCTTCCTTTGTTTAGTCTCCTCTCTTAACACTCATCTTGTTAAGAGTTGAGCACCTTCACCATATTTCTAAGTCTCTTCCCTCTTAACACTCATTTTTGTTAAGAATTGAGATTTTTCATCATGATTTCAAGTCTCCTCTTGTAACACTCATTTGGTCACAAGTTGAGCAAGCCAACCTCTTTCACCTCTTTCCTCTTTACATTCACTTTGTAAAGGGTTGAGAACCTTTCATTCCTTTTCATCTCTCTTATCATTCATTTTTGTTAAGAGTCCTTTAACTAACATTTCAATCCCCTCTTTTGCCTTAACAATACTCATTTTGTTAAGTGTTGTGAATTCACACCCTTTTGTTTCTCTTAACACTCACCTTGTTAAGAGTTAACATTTTCAAACCTTTTTGTCTCTCTTAACACTCCTTTTGTTAAGATTTGATCACATCATTTTGTTAAGTCTCTTCTCTTTTAAACATCCATTTTGAAAGTTGAGAAAACTAACCTTGTCAAAGTCTCGTCACCTTTGTACATTCACTTTGTTCAAAGGTTCGAGCACATCACTTAGCTCGTACAATAATTCTCCCATCTTAGCATTTCTTTTATTTAAGAGTTCCATAATCAGACTTTCACTTTCAAAATCTTCTTCTCTTCGTCCATCTTGACATTCACGTTGTTAAGGGTTGAATCTAACAATATTTTCAAATCCCTTCGTCCATCTTAACATTCACATTTTTAAGGGTCACTTCATTATATCAAATCTTTTCCACTCCTCTTTTCTTACATTCACTTTGTTAAGGAATTGAGTAACCTTTTGTCATCAAAGTCTCTTCTCCACCTTAACATTCTCTTTGTTAAGGGTCGAGCAACTTTCCTTTTCAAATCCCTCATCCATCTTAACATTCACGTTGTTAAGGGTTGAGTAAATCTTAACATTCATTTTCAACCTTTATCAAATATTTTCCTTCTTCCATCTTAGCATTCACGTTGCTAAGGGTCACATCATTCAATGTTTTCATCCCCTCTTCCATTCTAACATTCACTTTTCTAGAGGTTGAGTACGTTTCTAACATTTTTCACCTCTTCCATCTTAGCATTCACTTTGCTAAGGGTCAAGCAAATTTCAAACCTTTTCACCTCTTCCATCTTAGCATTCACTTTGCTAAGGGTGAGCTTTCAAATCTTAGCATTTACTTTTCCTTTTCCCCTCTTCCATCTTAGCATTCACTTTGCTAAGGGTTGAGTTCTTCATCACACTTTCTTCGTTCTCCCCCATTTTTCATTACAATGGTGGATTCACACAATTCATCATTTTCTCAGGAATGGAAAATGATGAAAGACACCATTTCGGGTATGCAAAAACAACGCAAACAATTCAATTTTGATGAATTGTGTCCTTACCCTTTCAACATGGACATCTTATGCACACCCTTTCCAAAATATTTCGAGACACCCAAATTTGACAAATACAAGGGAAAAACTGATCCTAGACAGCATATCAAATAATTTTTCATAGCATGCCACGAAGTGGCATATAACGATATCTTTCTCTTGTGCCTTTTTCCTAGAAGTCTAGGAGGACAAGCTTTGGACTGGTTCTTACACCTTCCAAAGGGATCTATCACCACCTTCATGGACCTCTCAGAGAAGTTTTTCAAACATTTCTCTTCCAACCTTGACTCCGAAGTCACCTTGACTCAAAGAGACAAAAGCCCTTCTTTGCTAAAGGTTTAATCAAGCCTCATTCTAAAGACAATGGGACACAATCACAAATCCATACTAACAACAAACCTAGCACTCATCATGATAAATCTTGGTACGTCAACTGCAACCTGTAATGTCATCAATAATGGTGTCACAGATAATCAGAAATGTGCACAACATGTATGCACAATCAATCAAAAATACAATCATACAACCTAGTGAAGACACTACTCCACAAAAAGTTAAACGTAAGTTTACACCTCTCGGAGAAAGTCTCTCTAGTGTCTTTCATCAACTGTAAAGGCTAGAATGATAAAATATCCACTTACAAGACCCTTTTATGAAGGGGAACCTAATCCATAAGTGGTATAACCTCATACATATTGTGAATACCACCGCATTGAAGGCCACTCTACAGATAAATTGTTCAAATTTAAGAATTATGTCCAAGACTTACTTGACGACGGAGACATCTTTGTAGAGCTTGATGACAAAGCTATCACAACCGAAGACATGTCAACTACCACAACTTCTCAAGAAGAGTTGAATGTTGTCCAAACTCCTGTACATACTGAAACTCAATGAGATCATGATGAAGAAAGTCAAGTATCTCTCAACTCAAAACCAATCTATCTCTTCTCCAGATTTTCTTCCGTTAGTTCAAACAAACATTGAACCTGTTTCAGACAACAACCTTCTAACATCAAATGAGAGCTTGACCTTGCTTCAAGACTCCCTTTCAACCCTTGATATAATTGTAGACTCTACAGAAGAGGGTCCATCATCAAGCACCATTGAGCTTGATTCTATTCTTTCACCTCTGGCTCCTATGCCTAACATCTCTAGTCTTGTTGTAGAAACACAACCACAACAAGTTTGGACACTTGCAACAATGCAACCTTCTTTGTGTCCGCAATCCCTCAAATGATCACTCTTGCAGGCATCTCATCAACGATGATTCCTACATGTCAAGACATTTACATGCGTACACTCCATGAGTTGCGTATACCCAGGAATATCCTTACATAACCTTTTCAAGCTTTAATTGTAAATATTTCATCAAATCAAATTAATCCACAGCCTTGACAGAAGCAACATTGAATATTTTCTCTCTATGGCCTATAAGGAGCCTCGGGTGTACATCTAGGAGATCAATCCTTCTTTCCTCACATCTCTTTCACTCATAGATGAATATGAATCTCAACATATTCCCCACATCAACAATCCTCCTCTAACATCACATAGGTCTTCTGATCCATCAAAGACTTATCTAATCATACATCCTTTGACTTGGACAAGTCTCATCTTCCACCCAAGTCTCGTATCTCAGGACATCATTTTCTCCTTTGAATTGGACCTTGTCCACCCAAGTCTTGTCATCTCATTGGATCTTCAGAACCAACTTGGCTCCTTGATCTTTTCCTTGTCTTCCCAAGTCTCGTATCTCAAGACTCATTGAATATTTGATTCCCTCCTTTGACTTGGACCTTGTCGCCCAAGTCTCGTATCTCATCAGAATCTTTTGATTCTCTCCTTTGACTTGGACCTTGTACAATTGTAAAACCCTTGTTTAGATTACTCCTTTGACTTGGACCTTTTCTGCCCAAGTCTCGTATCTCAGGACTCATTGAATCGTTTGATTCTCTCCTTTGACTTGGACCTTGTCCACCCAAGTCTCATATCTTCAGGACTCTCATTGAATCTTTTGATTCAAGTCTCCTTTGACTTGGATCCCTTTCATTGTCTACCCAAGTCTCGTAAGTCAGGACCATTCAATTTTCATAAACATGGACCTCTCTCCTGATGAGTCCATTGCAAACCTTCATCCGCAAAATTTTAGAAAAATTAAAAAGCATAAAAAGAGAATAAAACTCCATATCAAACCCATCATTAAAGCACTATTTGAACATCAAAAACCTAGAAGTAGAAACATCTTCTTCCATGGGTTCTCTCCGCACTAGGAAGGCTGCTTACACGGTTAACTCATTATTCAAACAATTTTAATTGTTTCATCCATTGGCAGATATCTTAATCATAACATTATCATATCTTCGCATTCTTCACCTTCTACGACACAGGTTAACCTTGTTCCTATTGGGCATTGTGTGTCTCATCCCTGTTATGGTTTCTACCATTTCAGATCTTTTTACCTATGGTTTTGTCTCGAAGCTTACTGATGGAAAACTCCTCCTTCAAATAAGCTCTCTCTTTAACAGAAAGTACTCAAACTTCTTTACCCTGGACCTTTTTTATCGTCCATCTCAGTCTATGGTGTTGAACCCTTGCGTCCTACTAGTCACATGTGGCTGAGACTTGGGGGAAGAATGTTCCTTCCCAACAAGCACACTATCGACATACAAGGAAAAATCAATACTAAAAATACAAAAAAATAAAATCAATCATTACACCTTTCGTCCTTCACAGTCTTCGGTGATGAGCCCATACTTCTCACTAGTAGTATGAGACTAGGAATGGAGAAATATGTCCTTACTCACCTACATTTTGTCTTCGGTGTTGAGCCCTTGTCTCTTACTGGTGGCATGGGGCAAGATGTAGGGGGTCCTTCACAAAAACAATTAATCAATAAATCCTTTATCAAATCTGAATCAAAAGTGCTTAATCAAAAACATCCCAAGAAGTAATTTAGTGTTCTCATGTTAAGAGAGACAACAATTCCTTCAACCGGATTTGCCAATCAGTAGGCCATCTACGGATCTAAGTCTAGTCAAAACCTATAAAGTGGAATCATCTTGGAATCGGTCAAGATAATCTTGACTGGAGATGCAGTTACATTTTTCTCACATGGATCATTGTTACACCTTGTGTCTTAGCATCCATCATCTTCATTTTCATATCACTATTCACCTCATTTCTCACGTCCTTCTTGGCTCTCAGTGATGAGCCCTCACATCTTCCTAGTTACGTGGAGTCACAAATGGAGTGAGACATCCTATCATTACATCATCTACATTTCTTCCAATGGAATGGAATGCTTACTAATTGTTTGAACATGAGTTCAGAGTTGTGCAACCCCTTTTACCGAGTTAAAAATACAAAAACATTCAAATATGTTTCACAAAAATATACAAAAACATTCAAATATGTTTCACAAAACTATAAAAAAACATTCAAATATGTTTCACAAAATACAAAAACAATCAAATATGTTTTCAAAACTACAAAAACATTCAAATATGTTTCACAAAATCCCAAAACAATATAAAATTGTTCCAATTAAAATAAAATAAAAAACATTGTTCCACAAATAAAAAAATATATAATTTGAGCAAAATCAAAACATTCAAAAATGTTTGACCAACTTTAGCAACTGATGTAATACAGTTCAACAATTTTTCCATTTGACGGTGCTCCTCATGATTGTTCCAGATCATATTTCGCTAATCATTTTCTTTCCCATGGTGTATATCTATGCTCAAGGCAATCAATTACCCTTTTGCAATATAACTTTACTTGGGGCACACTTGGATTCACATTTTAATCCAATACAGATCAAACTTCAATGGGATCCGACAAGAGTTTTTTGGAGTATCTAAGCATCACTTCACTCTTCAACCCGATCCAATCCTCTCTCAGGTTCTAAGCTATCACTTCGGGGGCATTCATATCTGTCTAGTTCTTCAATGTGGAACACATTCGGAGTGTCATTAGACATCGTTATTGAAAATTGTGTTGTATTGTTGCGGTTTGTCAACATTGTGACGGATACTTTTACTTCTTTCAGTTTGTTATTTTGTTGTACTTTGTTTACCTTCATTGTAGACAAATTGCAGGAAAATTCTTGGCATCTTAGTTCACATATAACTTTGGTGTCTATTCATTCCTGTTCATATTGGGTTTGTTTGCATGCTTGTTTTGTGTCTTTTGACCACTTGCACGTGTTGTGTTTTCCTCCTAGTTTATTAAATAAGCCATAGGGTGTGTTTTCCTTTTTGTTGTGTATTCAAGTTTGTTTACATTTCTTTGTATTTGTACTTCAAATTTCTCAAAAATTTGTAAAACCATAAAAAAATCAAATATTCAAACCATAAAAAAATCATAAATCATAAAAAACTTCAAACAAACATTCACTTATCACAAAAATCCTACAATTGGAAAACCCTTGAAGTGAATCTTTCAAAATTTCAACACAATCTTGATAAAGTCATACCTTTATCTACTACCCTAGTGATCGTTCCAATCTTACAACTATCACTTTCTTCCCTTTGCATGATTGCTAACTCTGCTTGGGGCAAGTCACAAAATTGTTTTTCCTTCGCGATATAACTTTTCCTAGGGTAATTTCTCTCAGATCATTTGTAAAACGGATCCAACAAGAGTGTCATGAGGAGTATCTTTACTCGCTCTTCAGTCTGATCCTATTCCCACCTTGGGAGCATTTACATCTATTTAATCATTCATTGTGGCACGCATTAGGGGCATAGTTGATTGTCTTCTTTTTCAAAGTTGTGTTGCATTATTGATGTTTACTTCTTGGACCAATTGCAAGTAGTGTGATAACATCTTGGTTCCTTTATAACCCTGATGCCTGCACCTACTTGTTCATATTGGGCTTGTTTTCCTTTTTATCTTTTCTTTGTTGTGTGTGTGTTTGTTTACACGCATATGGGTTAACCATATTGATTCTTTCATAATCATGGTGACAACTCTATTGTGCAACAACAAAATAAATGTTGTTCTTATATTCACACTCTCCAAATGGCTCATGCTACGAGCACAATTCCTTCCCATCCTCTTGTTCAAATTCCTTGTCTTCTTCCTATCAATCGGTCGTCCACCACCTTGCTACGTCATCCACCTGCTTGAGGGGAATTCCCTTACCATTCTACTTGTTGGGGCATCCAAATGCTTTGTTGGTTTCTGCTCACTAATCTGCATGTGTCTACTATCTTTAAAGCACTATTACTTTGCAATAGACACTTTAAAGAGGGACAAATGTAGACACCCTAAAAATACATCTGTATTTCTAGCTTCTACTAATTTATCCAATTAGAATTAATTAAATTAATTTTATCCTACTATATTACACCCCTTTGGAATTAATTAAATTATTTTTTTCATTTAAATACACCCTTTTAGAATTAATTAAATTAATTCTACTACCTATTAATTAATTATTCCTGCACATTTAGAATTAAATTATTTAATTAACCTGCCTTAGGAATTAATTAAATCAATTCCTAACACCCTCCTAGCTAATATAATTAAACATTTAATTAAATAAATGGTTAATTATTCCCTCACAATTTAATACTAATTAAATTAGTTATTTAATCAAGTCATTTCCTTAGTCAACTCAACTTGAACTCCACTTCTAGATTCCTAGAAATGAGGGGGCTATAGATTTGTACATGCAATTCAATTACCGGATGTAACTTCTATTATTCCAAATGTCCTATTGCCCCACTAAATCTGCAACTACTATTGCCACGTCTACTTGCTATTCCGAGTGATTCAACCATTAACCTGGAGCTTAATCAATATTTCATCCACCTTTCATGGCTCTACCCTCAGCTATAAAAGCAATGTCATTTCCTTTGTAAATCTATCCTTGGAGCTTTGAGAAAATTGTGTCCAACTTTTACCAATTTGACATTTGCATCCTTGTGAAATCTGCTTATAGCATTTGCAACCAACTTTGGAGAGCAATATCAAAGAGCATCCACAATCCAATCTTCAAAAAGATCTAACAAGCTTAAAATATTCTATGATCTAACTCGGGGTTTGCAAGACATCTACATAGAAGGTATAATATATGTATGTTATTTTCTTTATCTTTTGTTGTTTGTTAATTTCCCTTGCATACAACCTGTTGGCGAGAAAATTTGTCTAGTGGAAAAACTTGTGGATTTCTTGTCAACACTTTGGGAATCTAAGTCCCTCTACTTAACCAGTGCAGCTGTCGTATGTGCATGCACAAGAAAGTGTGGATTTATGTGGTGGTCTTTCGACCGGGGATCCAACAGGCACACTCCACTAACCCTGCAGAAAAGCTAGCAATCTCTTCCTAGGGAAGTCTTCATCTGTAGAGTCAGGAAAGGGGAGTGATAAAAGAGGTAGGAGAACTAATGCTGTAGGTAGAAAATCAGATTCCTACACACACACTAGTTAGAAACTTCAACACATGCATTTATCGAGAAGAAACAACTCTGACGAATAGCAACAAGACCAAATAGAATTCACCGATCACCAAGTATCAAGAAACACCTTAGTCAAAGAAAGCTAGAAACTCCTTCTTCTTGTATTGATTGCTCAAATCAAAGTTGTACATAATGTGGGAATGGAAGAAATTTGAGAGGGGAAGAGAGTAGAAGAAAATGGCTATCTCCTTTGCTTTCTCTAGGAACAATGCACTCTTGAGTCTACAAGATCAATTACCAACCCTTTGAAATGGGAATGGCTTTACAATTTATAGAATAGAATATGACTCTTCATCTTCCTCATGACCTTTTGAATACCTTAATATGACTTAAGATTGTTCATATTCCACTTTAAATATTTAAGTCCCTTTTATAATAGCAAGGCGACTTAATTTACATTATGTTTCTAAAGTCACTTTTAAGTGACTTAAAGGCATATCAAAAATTGCAAACCCCAACGAAGAATTAGAACATTTGAAAGCGAGAGAAAGTTAGGGGGAAGCGAAAGAGAGAGAGAAAGAGAGAGAGAGAGAGAAGAAAAAGAGTAGATGTCGCCCAATGAAGTCCGTTGATCCTCGTTGATGGAAAGCTCCAAATGCAATGAAACTCTGAATCTTCGAACTCTTTGCACACTGTGAAACTCCTCCAAATTAGCTCCCGAATGCTCACCCAGTTGAATGAACTAAGGTGAATCTCGAATTCCCTATGAAAAATGGCTAGGATGCTCCCGAATAATGATGTCCCCCTGAATGATTAGCCTTGTACATCCCATTGTGCCAAAACTTCTCTTTAAGTGTAACTTGCTATTTTTAGTAAGTGTGAAAAAATTAACTCCCTCGATCCTTAGCTGAGTGTTGTGACCTTGATTCCCCTTTCTCCCTGCGTTCCTCACTTCTTTGGATCAAATTTCTATTTTTAGCAGGTGCTTGAGGACCCACTTACTATTTTTAGTAAGTGCCAAAAACTTATCCGTTGTAGTGAATTCTTAGCTATAGTGCACCTCTGATATCTTCACCTCCTTCACAGGTTCTTTTGTTAATGACTTTCCCGAAATAGCAGTTCCTATGTAGTAGACCTACTATTTTTAGAAGTTGGCCTCTGGGAGTCAAACTGACGTGGAATGAAGTTTTTTGATATGGGTTTTTTCCCAATGTCATCCATTTGAAATTTCGGGCCCACCCGCTTAATAATCCAGGAGATTTTAAAGTTTTAATTTTCAAACCTGGCAGTGCTTCTGGGTATGACAACCATTAATGGACCTCAAAATTGTAGGTCTAGTTTTCTCCTTCTGTTTGTGAAGAAAATTATATTTTTTATGTGGGTTTTTTCTTCTGGTGCTTCACGTGCAATCTTACTTCGATCCGGCAACTGGTTTGACGGGAAATCCCACTTCTTTCTTTGTTAAGCCGGAAAGGAGATTTCTTCGTTGTGGATGCTCTGTCACACATGGGGGGACTTTGAATGTGTCTTCTTGATGGCCTTGGGTAGAGGAATGAGCAGAAAAATATATCTTGTTGTTTCATGCATCTGTTTGGGAGATTTCTTCAACTTCTTATTTCATGGCTATGGAGTTTTCTCTGTTTTCTCCTTCTGTGCTCCGTGCTTCTCCTTCTGTGTTTGATGAGGATTCCTTATGAGACTTGCGCATCTCTATGGGGGATGTGTTTCAGTTCTTGGGTTGAGCAGGTCTGAGCATTTTCAATGGCGGAGTGATGGAAGAATGTTGCAGAGGAAGTATGGAGGAATGAAGTGCACATATAACAGTTAGAAGTTAGAAGCGGGAAAAAGCGGCACTTGGAAAAAAATTTCAAAAATATATGCACATGTAGGGCTTGGCCAAATTTTTCCATATTTCCCTGACCTTAGGGATGTGAGGGACATCAATTTCCACGATGAGCAAGACGACGACACGTGGCACTAGATCCAACGACAGGGAATGAAGGAGGAAAAGCTGATGTAAAGCACTGGGAGCTGAAAGGAGGTCACATCAGTGTCCAAATGACTCCCTATTGGGTCTAGGCACATTTTTCAAGGTCTGATGTCCCCCACCTCAGCTGCATAAGGGACATTAGTTTCCACGGTGGTCCTGGCACTGACACGTGACACCCGATCCAACGGCAGGGAAGGCATGCTCCAAATAAGCACTTGGGGGCTGAACTGCAGTCGTGTGAGTGTCCAGAAGACTCCCCATAGGGGCTGGGCACATTTTTTCAAGGTCTGATTTCCCCCACCTTAGGTTCATAAGGGACATCAAAATCCACGGTGGTCCTGGAGCTGACACGTGGCGCCCGAACCGACAACAAGGAATGCATGCTCCAAATAAGCACCCTCGGGCTGAACTGTCAAGTCTGGAGATCATATGAGGGTCCCAGAGGTCACATGAGGGCTGGGTGAATTTTTCAAGGGCTGATTTACTTTACCTCAAGGACGTCGGGGGCATGAAATCCTGCCAGGATCCTAGTGCTGACACGTGTCCTCTCGAAAAAATGACTAAGTCCTGAACTGCCTTTAAGAGGGTAACTTGGAATGAAGATAACTTGAGCTCCCAGTGGAATTTCTTGGTGAAATTTTATATGATCCTAACTGGAAATGTAATTTTAAATCTATTTATGTGGGTCTCATGTCTTAATTCGAACATATGATCCCTGAAAAATCATGTTTTTGATCTGGGAATCAATTGGTGCCTGAGAAAAACTATCTTCCAATCATATACACCAAGGTGTTGTGAAAAATATTATTTCACCATCATGTAGGTCTTGGAATCCTCTTTCTAGAAGATGTTTCATTTTACTTCCAACTCCATCCAGAGCTCCCGAAATCTTCTTCTGAAGCCCAATGGCTGTTTTAGGCTTGCGTACTATCTAGGCTTGTGAACCCTGTTTTTTACTCAAGACTGCTCCAAGTCTTGTATAACTTCCCCAAACTTTCCAAAATTATTTCCATGATGTTCCAAGGTATTTCATTCACCTCTATGTTGATTTTTCTCTTCTGTTCTACTCCAGGGGGTCGAATCCAGTCCTGGGAAGGCCAACGATAGCCCTTCCCAATACTGCCAGAAGATAGCATCTTTTTAGAACTCCCTAAAATCACCTAGGTGGAATGAGTGCACTTTACTAAATCAACTAGGGGACAAATTTTATATCAAATATGGGGTGATCAGATAAATGGATTTGACATGGGGTGCCTAGGAATGAAAAAATTACCATAGGGGTATAGTTGTCGTGCTTGGAAACTTCCAATTTCCTTGTTGCACATTTTCATGACAAGACAACCCCATTACCTCCTCCTATCAATTCATCTACATAATTACCAATCCCAAATAAGAAAGCACAACTAGTTCACTCAACACAAGTTGCAATCTTTCAACTACTTGCATTTCCTCTGTTAAGCCCAAAAATCTGATGTTGGCCATACTCTTGCTCCTACCTACCATTGTGACAACCATATGTTTCCTTGTGACACATTTAAAACTCACCACCATGGCACGTTCCTTATCACATCATCACATAGATCTCCATTACTTTCACACTTAGGGGCATCGCACTTTCCTTCCCCCCTACCTTTTTCCATCACTATCAATTGTCTCTAGTGGCTACTACTACACTTCATGCTGAGTACTTCATATCTACATCTTTTCAAAAATTCACACAACTTTGCTACATTGAATCGTCATTATTCGATGACGCACTCTAGTGTTACGGTTCAAACTTTACTATTAAGGGCACACTTCATCAATGAACCACACATCATCTACTCTTGCTACACTTCGAGCTCCATACTACATGAAACATATTTCATAACATCTACTATTATCTCTCACTCCGAGCTTCATGACTATCTCTCCGAGCATCACCACACTATTGGATCACATACTTTCTCCTCATTAGCCCGATGACGCACTCTAATTCCACAGTTCATACTTGACTTTTGAGGGTCCAATTATCAAATGAACCTTGCATCACCTACTCTTTACTATATGTTATGTGCTTCATGAACAATATTTCTCGGCACTCTCACATCTCTAATACACACATTGTGTCATCATTTCTTGATGACACACTCTTTTTCTATGGTTCATTCTTGACTATTGATGGGGAATTTCTAAATGAACCTCATCTCATACACATCCACTGGGGGGAAATGTGGCTCCTCCTCTCTTCACATATTGTACATTGCAGCATACCATCACACTCATACAATATTTTTCATATCTTGGTTGCATTTACTCTTGTTAGCTTATTCTACTTACATGTTACACTTTGTTTCCAATGCTAGATGAATTCTTAGTATGTCATTATCTTTTTCTATATACACATGCATGTTCACTTGGTATCTTGAGGTGAATCTAGGACTTTCACATATTCATACATGATGCATGATGCTTGACACAACTCTTTATCAGTCCCACTGAGGCTCCTAGGAGCATCTACCTTTTATTACTCTTACACTCCACACATTGTTACAAGTTTTATTGTTACATTCTTCAATACTTCTTACTACTACCACTTAATATTCATGCTTTGACATACTATTATCTTTCTAACATACTAATGGGTGCTTCATGTGTAACATTTATCTTGCAGGATCAATACAACCATGGCTATCTGTCATTTTTTGTTTCCTATTAGTTATTGTTTGTGGGCTATGTATTATGTCTTGCTTTATCATTGTATATTTGTTTCCTTCTTCGGCCCTGATTATCTTGTGACATTGTGATAAATGTCTCATGTATGAAACTCACTTTTCACGGTCCATATTTTCTTCCTATTTGTTTGTTACATCTTCTTTTATTGCATGCTAGCTCATTTTTACTAACTCTTGTTACTAGCCTACTTTGTTTGTATGTGCCTTGGTTTCTACCATGCACATCCCCTACCCCTGTAGGTATCCACTTCAGATATGCATATCAATATGAGGTCCTCTCCTTTGGACCACATTCTCCTACAGTCGTCGTATGTACCCCAAATGATGGGGGGCATCTATTGGGTGAACAAATCACCCCTACAGCAACTCAGATCTTCAGTACAGCATAACACAGTATAGAATCAGCACATGAACATAGTTACAGATTGGCTTAAAATAGACTCGGGCCCAAAATACAAAGCATACACTAGCTCCTAGTCCTGAACAGTAGCGGTGGGAATTTGTGTCCCCCTAAGCGCTAGTGTCCTAGGGAAAAACATTCAATTTCTCAGTTCAACACAATCTCCAACAGTTTACAACACAGTTCTCCAGTAGCAGGCACTTGCCTCCAATTACATAATGCATTCTATCAGTTACAATTGGTTACAATCAAAACAACAGGAACAAATCAGGGATGTACCATCTCGTAGTGATGTTTATCGAGAAGCTTCATGGAAGGAGAGAAAATCTAGACCTCTCTCCCCAACACTCTTCTCTTGGCGTGAGATCACCCAAAAAATTCACTCTTGGTGTGAGATCACCCAAAAAACTCGCTCTTGGCGTGAGTTCACCTAAAAAACTCACTCTTGATGTGATATCACCCAAAAACCTCACCATCGGCATTCAAATTCAGAAACTTCAAGAAAACAGGACAATTTTCTATCTCATACTCTCTTACATATCAGGTGCACACTTTCCTTTTACATACTTTTACACTCTTTAGTTACTTATACATGCATTACTCTAATTTTTCATATACGGGACTTTGACTACTTTCTTGCTCTTCTTTTATGGGTTCGTCCTTAATATACAACAAGAAGTAGCTTGCATCAGCAAAGCACAAGCTCCAACAACATGCTACTATGCATACACTTCACCCCTAGGGTATACCTCCCTTTCCTAGTCTCCATGCTTCACATTGTGATCACTTCACACTTCACTTGTCCACTCGTCACGCTATCAGCTACACTCTTCTCTACATGATCACAAGGTACGCATCTTCTATCTACTTTACACTATCGAGTATTCACTCAACAACATAAAATGGGGACAAAATGTAAACAAAAAATCTATGCATTTGGGTACATTTCTAGGTCCTATAAGCATACTAACATATACATGACTCCTAAGTAAGAAAATTAGTAATTTCCAACATCTTTTGGGCCTTTTTCTTTATTTATTATACTTTTTTTGACCTTACACGCCCTACAAACCTATCAGTACTGGACTAATTTATCTTTTATGGCCTCAAACACTAGCACCCATTTAGGACAAAAGCACTCAGGTGCTTATATCCCTTCTGGGTGCTCCTGGCCTTCTTTTCTTTCTTCTTACTCTTTTAGATATCTTTTACTTTTGGTTCATCTTTTACAATGTTGGGTTGGCCTTTTAGCTGTCAATTATGAAATTCAAGCAAGGGAATCATATATATACATAGTTATAGCTCTCAAATAAGGGGCCAAACACTAAGCATTACATATTATCGCCTAAGCTTGCATCCAAAGGCATAAAGATCATAACAAATAATCCATCTAGCACACTCATACAAGGGACAAAGTCTACATCACTCTGCATACACAACATAGAAGGGGGGTTCATTTTATTCAATTCCACACATTTTATACATTGCTACATTCTAGATCTTGCTTGTTATCACTGTGCAACTTGCACAAGGGCATCTTAGGGTATCATTACACACACATTCACACAGAACTACATGGAATCTGAAATGTAGTGCAGAAGCTCAGTACTAAGTTCACTCTTCGAGTGACCGTCTGGGTTAGTCCAACTCCACATTCTTCATCTTTATTGTTATATTCGATGTTGTTTATGGGCATGTGCAGCTAGGTATCTCTCTTTGTAAGTTACAAGTAAAATCACCGACAGTATATCAAACTAGAACGACTAAAGGAATCTAACAGCGAAGCTCCTCATGCATAGAAAAGGATAGAACCTCAGCACTCGACTAGACACTAACAACCAAATCAGTCACTAGCACCTAGGTGCCCCCGTCCTCCCCTAGGCACTTTTGTCCTGCACATTTCTGAGTTCCAGAATATTCACTGAGCCTTGGCGACATCACCTACATTTTGTTTCAATAGTTCCTCTACCCAAATCATCTCCAGATTGTGTCAAATCAGCTAAGTCGCCCTCTCTCTCCCTCTTGCTTAAGGTTTCATATTATTGCTTACTTATTGCTTTTCCATTTACTTTATATCATCATTTATATATCATTAGTTACATTAGTTACTCTACAATCATATTTAATTCAATTTAAATTAAATTAGTGTCAAGAAATAGGACAGAGTATGTCGATACACAACAGGTGAAATTAAAATGCATTGTGTAGTTGACAAAGAGTTTGAAGGGATCCAAGGACTCCATTGAAACCCAAGCTAAAGAATCAGTAGGTATTGATTCACCCTCATCTCTCCGATGATATGGTTAAGCCAAGTGAGTTGGTTGATCTGGATGAGCTGGTTGAGGTGAGCTGCAATGAGTTGGTTGAGGTGAGCCAAAATGAGCTGAGTCGAGCTAAATGAGCTAAGTGATATGGGTGAGCTAAATGAGTTAGCCAAGTCAAGTGATCTATTCAAGAGCTCATACTTTTTCCATGAGGAGACACATGAAAATTGAGAAAGAGAAACCATCATGGCTTCAGTTGACAACATTTGCATAACAATGTTCTTAAACACTCAATCAAGCACCTAGCAGTGTGGTCAGTCATCAAGAGGTTCAAGCATCATGAAACTAGTTTGTGATCATCAATGTCAACTGTGAAAGCCTAAGGATTAAGAGAGTGATCCTCACTCTTATTATGAGATCAAGTATGAATCATCATGGGTTATACTCATAGTCATCTCAGGATCACATTGGGAGGTCTTTCAAAAGTGTTCTTAAACACTCATTCATTAGTATAAAGTGTCCAAGCATCTTGCAAAAGGAATATATTATGATCATCATGCCTCAAATCAGAAAGCTCTTCATCAGTAGTAGATCAGTCAATCCCTTTCCCTTTTCCTCTTCTTTCCCCCTTTCTAATTCTTCATTATACAAAATCATGGTATTTTTACCCATTTACTTAAGTGACAACAATATTTGTGAAAGTACTCTCTCAAATTATAAGAGAGGTACTTAATTTGTCTCTTCTAAGGGAAATTTAAAAGTCACAAGTGAAATGGGAAATTGAAAGTTCATGTGGGGGATAGATGAGAAGACAATTCAAAAGGCTATAAATTGGAATGGCTTCTCCATTTCAAAGCATCTTGAAAATTATTCTTCCTGTAGCAATTGTGGATTGTTGTAGATTGTGAATATTTATATCACCACTACACATGAAATAAAAATTACATTTATTCTATTTCCTTTGCTCATGTTTTCCTCTATTCTCTCTCTTTTCTGAAACTTTGCAAACATAGTGATCTTGAATAACCAAGAAGGAACTTGGTGTCCTTGATTGATGTATTTAAAGAACTATGTATCTAGTTTATTGGTCTTGCTAATTGGCTACATTGTTTCTTTCCTCTAATTGAATGTAGACCTACTTTGGTTATTGTGTGTGAACTTTGCTAGTGTCTACTCACAACAATAGCCTTATCTTTCCTATTTTCTCCCCTTTACCTCTCATCGCTATAAATTCCTCTCTTGTACCTCGTACAAGAACTTTGTTACAGGTTTAGTTAAGTGTTCTTGTGTGATCTCCAGCCTATTTGGCCACCCCACAACATTTAGATATAATTAGGATAGTTTACATTCAATAATGGGATCCTCCCCATATACAAGAAGGAGGGGCGTAGCCTCATGAGCATTGGTGGAAACACATAATTTTCAACATGACAAATTATTTCACCATCAAATGTATAGAGAATTAGGAATAATTTTTCATCATATAATTTATTAGAATTTGGATGAACAAAGTAAATAAATATACTTTATAGCTTATAGGGGCATATTAAAGCATATATGAAAATGAATAAAGATGAGAACCTTAACCTACTCAAAAACTAGAAAAAAAATTAGAAAGAGGATAATTAGCTCAATGTTTTAGTTGCATGTTTTTGCGAAAAATATTGATGAAAAAAGGGTCTAAAACATGGTGCAATGTTGTTTTTGTTATACAAAGTTACAATTGACATGAGTTTTATTGTGTGTGCATGTACATGCTTCTTGATAGAGAGATGGATATATGCTCTCTAATACAACACTACAACATCTACTTCTTAGTCATATAACTGAACAGAATTGTTTATTGATATGACATTGTGATTTTAAAAAAATATATATTTATGCTAAACCCTAGATATTTCAAAGTCCCGTATGATAAAGAAACGTTGAAGCACAGAATTGACACAAGCAATAAGCTAAAGGAAATTGAAACCCTGGGTGCAAGAGAGGGAATAGAAGACTTATCTGATTTCGCAATAATCCCGAAGTGTTTGAGTTGGAAAACTGATGAAACTGGAGGGCAAACTGTCGTAACCAAACCCATAAAATTTTGGAACTACCAGAACAAGCTGGACTAGAGTGCATGGACTGGGTCAAGGGCGCTTAGGCACTAGAGACTGCTTCTGGGTGCATGTGTCTGTGAAAATGGCCAGAATCTGATTCTTTCTGTATCGCTAACCTTCGTTGTTGGTCACATGTGTGTCACACTATGTCTGCAGAATTCACCTATAACCTACAAAATAAATTATCTCCTGCAAAACCCCAAAACACATCAAATCCTAAAAAGAAAAATATGCAAATGAGGATTCAGACTAACTCCGACAATCGCCCAACAGAGTGAACTTACAACCAAGTGTTGCACTATATCTCAGACTCCATGTATTTTTGTGTGCGTGTGTGTAAAGTTGTGCCCTAGTAAGCTCTTGTGCAAGTGCACTTGATAACGAGCAATAGCTAGATGTAGCAATGTAAGTATATGTGTGGATGTCAAAATGAACTTCCCCTATGAAGTGTATGTAGAAAATGCAATCCCTTATCCCTTAAATGATAGCTAGATGGATGTTTTGATGCTCTTAGAATGCCTTTGGATACAACCTTAGGTGATGGTAATAAATGCTTAGAGCTTGGTCCTTTATTATGGTCACATAGCTTTGTATTTCTATGATTCCCTTGTTTGAATTTCGTAATTGAAAACTAAAATGCCAACCCATAATAAAAAAAGATGCCAAAAAGATAAAAGAGGTCAGGGGCGCCCAGAGGGGACGAGGGCGCCTAGGTGATGGCATCCTAGATGGGCGTTGGTGTCCAAAGTCAATAAAGATAAACAAGTAAAACCTCAACTAGGTTGTAGGGTGTGCAAGGCCATAAAGATAGCAAGAAAGACAAGAAAGAGGCCAAAGACAGTAGTCAATTACTATTTTTCTCGCTTATGAATCATTTGAATAGTGGTTTGTGATTATGACCTGAAAATGTACCTAAGTGCGTGATTTAGTGTCTACACATTGTGGCATCCGCCTCTTAGCTAAGGAGGCGAATACACATGTGATGTGTGTGTGTGTGTGTTACTCTAGGGGGTCCAAAATTCAACCTACTAAGAAGAAGAAATAGTTTTTTTTATTGTAAAGAAAGAAATTCAATATGTAAATGTACATGTTAGGCCCATCATTCCAAAAGATCATAACATAATAGAAAATGTGAATATATTTTCCTCGGAAATAAGTGTGATATGTGAAAATTGAACATGATCTCTCTAAAACCGTGTTAAATGTATCTAAAAACTTAATATGACCTAACTGAAATATGTAAAAGCATATGAAAACTTAAAGTGATATCTATTAGATTGAGATAGAATTGTATGTTTTATTTAAAATCGTCTCAATCTCTAAAATAAGTCAATTGTATGCACCCTTTTTGAGATGGTCAATGTCCCCACATATCACTCATCCCAAAAGAAAGAATCATGCAGTGTGTGTGTAAACTTTATAAAAAGATTGTCCTAAAATGAATAATCTTTAATTGATGCTAGATACAAATCATAGATCTTGGTGTATTTCATTTTTCATTAGGATTGTTCACCTTTCACCTCCACCGCTTCATCTGCTAGGGCGTTTGGTGTCCTCTCTACCTGCACTCGTATAAATAAACAAGTATGATTTGTATATAGCATAAATTAATGATTATTCATTTTATGACATTGTTATCAGAGCGCTCCAAACTTATGACTTGCGTTTTATTGCAACTTGTTTTAGCAGCAGCATCAGACCTACGTTTCTCCCTGCTAATGGACCTGCTACCTGCTATGGGTGGAGATAATAAAAAGGATGAAATGTGGCGCAACTTTGGCGCAGACATTGTAAACGACCAATTCTCCTTCTGGCGTATTTCATATTCTTTTGTAATCTTGCTACGCTGGCTTTGTCCACATGGTCTCTTGGAAATAAGTATTTTGAAGTCTTGGAATGGTGAAAAACGAGCCAGCATGGAAAGAATCAAAGTGAGAAGTTGAAACGTTTTGAAAATTTGTAACATATCCCTTTCAATAGCAAAGCTTACTCCTGCAGAACCTGTGTGGAAGAAAAGCGGCATAGGAAAGCAACGTGGAGCAGTGTGAAGGTCTGTTTTAGACAACGCAAGGAAGCAACCAAACAACCTGCCAGTTCTTGGTACCTGGCGACCTATCCCAACAAACCTGCGAGGAATTCGTTCGGCAATACTTCTTTCTTTGCTATGTGTGGACTGAAAAGTGGAAAATTAGCTCAGACCTGGGCGATTTGGAGGAACCAGCGGCCTGTGCAGAGTGGCATATCTGCATAAAGAAACGTGGAAGAAACAAACCTGCGTAGATGAAGCAAGGTTGTGAGTAGCTGCAATCAAGAGAAACCCGCAAGGACCAAGCGACCTGAAGCACAAAAAGACCAAGGGAATGTGTAAGGAGAACCCTATAACGACCTCCAAAAGGAGAGACTCTAAGTGCAAATGTGTGAGGAATTATTTTGAAAATAAGTTAAATATGTTTCAATAGGGTCAAACAAAAGTTTAGTACAAACCCTTAACTTCATCAATTTCGCTATAAAGCTATAAGAACACGAGCAACCAATCAACAAGGTAAAGTTTGTTGTCTCGTGCAGCAATCTGAGTGCATGATAATCAGACCTAGAGATGTTAGCAGTATTGCAAGCAACCATAGGGATGTGCAACCTTCGAGAGACCGAAGTCAAGCCCAAGAGAGTGCTGGTTTCTACTTTGAGTTGTTAAAAGTCTCCAAAACTTGCATTTCAAGGACATGGTGCATAAAATAATGTATGACTGAATTTTATTCGACATACAGTACCAGACAGAGAAGAGTCATAATAGAATATATATCAACATAGAAAATTTCATCGTTTAAACAAAATATGTAACATGTAATCTAAAAAATAACTACAAATGATCATTAGTAGCATGTTAGATATCATCGTGAAAAATATGATATTGCATAATACAATCAAGCACAACTAGATAACATGTAGCATGTGACATGGTGAAAACATGTAAGAATCATATGGATCAAGAAGTTAAAAAGAAATCCATTAGAGTACAACTAACATATTAATGAAAATAAAACCTTGTAACACGTTGCATAAGACAAGACATACAAGTAAAATGATGCAAAAACAAGTGGTATATGCATACATAAGAAAACAATGTCTTAGAAGTGTATATCAGTATACAAAATTCATGTAAGATCTCAGAAGATACAATCTCTAGTAAGATATGTATATTATGAAATCTTAGCGGCTCAATATAATCAAAGGAAATAACTTAGAAATATAGAATCTGACCCAGTGTGAATGTAATTCCCGTAAGTGTGGGCAAAAAAAATCCGCAAAACATCTTGTAGATAAATAATCATACGTAATTCATATATACTCCATATAAACTCAAGAATATCATGAAAATCCTTTGCGTGAAAAATGGATATGTAAACTCCTGGTATCATAATATGAAATAATGCAGGCAAACGTTGCACGTTGTAGGTAGTAGTTTTGTGTCGGTGTATAAATTAGTTTTATTTATATTACTAGATACACAATAAATTTTGTATGTATTTTAGTTGTGTTGTATTTAACTATGAATGGAAGTATTTTTTAAGCTATATTCAACAAGAATTTTGTTAATTTGATTATTGCTTTGTTTTTGTTATATGTTAGATGTATGAATTTGCATTGTAAAATTCATGTAATGATTTTTTATTTTTTTTATTTTAAAGTAGACAATTATAATTGGGAAGAAGAGAAGTTACTAAGAATTAAGAGATATTAATTGTATGTTATAATTTCATGTTCAATCTATTTAATTGGAATACCTGAAATATGTGATTATTTGAATAAGACATACCTCTAAATATATACCATCGATCATATCTCATAAATAATGTAAAAATATCCTCATTTACTTTATGAAAAAAAAAACAGTAAGAAATGTATTATTTTTTATAATTTATTTTTTTTGATTAATCTTTCTAAAAGATTCAAACATTTATAAATTGAGTTCTCCAAAATTTAGAACAAAATAATGTATTTAAAATATTATTTAAAATTAAATATTTACTTAATTTACTTTTTTCAATGCAACTCTTTTTTCAACTTTTCATTGCCAAAAGGTTGGAAGAATATATGGTTTTCCACTTGAAATTAAGACTAGCCCTTCACATTTAATTAGTCTTTGAAAGCTCTCATCCTTTGTCTACTATGTTGGTAATAAAGTTTATCAACCAAATAGAAAGGAAGTTGACAATAAAGGCAAGTTTTCATTTATGTCTTGCATTAATGCATCATTAAAAGTTGTTGTTGACTGACAAAATTTCCATTTATCTATTGCACTAGTTCATGTCATCAAAAGTTGCCACGTATGCCCAACCACAGAAGCTCACAAAAAGGTAAGTTTTCATTTATATCTTACCCTAACTCGCCATCAAAAGTTGCCACTTATGCTCAACCAAATGGAGAGGAAGTTAACGATAAAAATAAGTTTTCATTTATATCCTACACTAACTTGTCATAAAAAAATATCATTAACTGACAAAATTTCCATTTAAATATATATTGCACTAATTCATGTCATCAAAAGTTGTCACACATGCCTATTTTTATAATTTTACAAAATTTATAGAAAGAATACTTACACATTAATCAAATCATCTCAACCACAAATCCAATAAGAGACTTATAAGTGAGTGTGGCAAACCAAATGTTTGGAAGTGGGGGACAATAAGAAATGTTAGTTTGTCTTATTGTCATTTGTTTCTTATGAATTGAGTATTTTGTTTAATTAGAAGAATGAATAGGATATCTAGAATGGTGGAATCAATTTCAAGATGCATCTAACATTGAGTAGAAAGACTTTTTATTTATGTTAAGGAGTAAGATTTTTTTTATTAAAAAAAAAATTGTGAAACTACATTGAAGGGCAAAAGGAGAAGGAAAAACCCATTAAATAATCATATTCATTAAATAACAAAATCACTATTATATTAGATGAAAGTTTTTTATGATTTAATGCTATTACAAATTCATAATATCATGCATAGTTTTGTCGCTTCACTTCTATTTCAAAATTTGGTTGAGTGTATTAACAATTGTTACAAGCTCCAAAACATAAAATGGATGGCCTAATATTTGTATGTTATGTGCATTTCATATTTTGTTTGGTTTGATTAATTAATAAGGATTTTTGTTTTTGAAGAAACAACCCTTGAATTTCAACCTTGCTTTCAATACAAAATTCAAGCTTAAGTTTGAAAAGTAAACAATTCAAAGTTTATAAATTATTTTCCCCTTATCATGAAAGATATTTACAGGTTACAAAAATTATATATTTTTAAGAATACTAAATTATGTCCATGTCTCAATTACAATTTACTTCCTAATTAAACACTTTAAAATTATTTATTGAGAGCCCATTAAAGTTAAATTGAAATAGTGTTTACATCTATGTTATGAAACCATTCCCATGTTAATAAAAGATTAGTTTATCATAACATTATTCATGTTGAATTTGGTGTCACCTAGCTTATTTTTGTTGTGATCTTTCAAGTGGTGATTATGATACACAGGCTCAAACCAATGGCCAACTTTTCTATTGATTTATTCATGTACCTATTTCAAGAATCCAAATTCTCTATGTAGTTAGTGCAATGTGTGATCAAAACTTGTCGGTATGTCGAGGCTTCTTCTCATTTAAATCTTGTAGGTGTTGACATCAATAGACTCCATAATTTCGCAATTGGTGCATTAGATGTACCCAAAAGGGAGATAAAATAGCAATTTCACATGAGTTGCAAACTACATCAGAAGGGATGTCCATGCATAATCTTGAATGCGCTAGTGAATCCCATACAACTATTAAGAGATGCTCTCTCCATAATTTCCAAAAATTAGTTTGATTTTGATCCGTTCTCTCACATGTCATTTTAGAAAATCATATTTCCATCTAGACAAAATTTTCCTTTAAATAGTTCAATGTCAACAACAAGGTCTAGATCTCAAAATAATTTTTATTTGAAGAAACTATAAATTAACCCTGGTCCCTTCTATTCACTACAGGTTTGACACAGTGCACCTAGTTACAGTGTCACCTTATGTTCACAAGATTTTTGTACATAGCATTACCAATAATCTCTACAAGAACATTGTGCTTTTTTGAAATGATGGAGCCTATTTACATCTCTCACACCAATTTGTCTTGTTGCAATCTTGGATATAAACTTGGGTGCAATGTGGCAATCAATACATACATTAAGGTTCTCAAAAAAATCCAATAGTTTTCCCAAGGGGCATGTTTAAAAATCGAAAAGAAGTTTTGTGTTTTTCCACCTCACTCCATAAGACATTTTCTCCAACTTTTCATATATTTCACATATTTGTGGGTGTGAGATGGCTCCTCCACAACAAGCATTCATCATTTTATGGCCTATAATCCAAATACATTCAAGTATCATTTTAATTCCTCTTTCCTTCACCAATCTCCTTATCATTTGAACCTCTCCCCACCAACACTTTTGGATGGATGTTTGATAGAAAAAGATAAGTCGCAGCATTTTGAAGATCCAAATCAAGAAGAATTGTTGTAACTAATTGTTTCTCTCTATTCTTATATGCTATACAGACACCAAGTGAACACATTCACATAAATAAAGTAATGCCTAATTCTAGGCATAATTATATAAGAGGCACTCATGACATTAAAGTATTTGCATCCCTCATACACCAAACTTACATGGATGCATGCTAATAAAACCAAAATGAAGTTGACATGGTCAGAGTATGTTCTGAAAAAATTAATTATTTCAAAGAGTTTGATAACATCCTTGCAAAAACTATTTTTGGAATATGCTTCAACCATGGCATTGTTGGTGTGAGTCATTTTCCACATCACTAGGAAAGTCATCTCACTTAGGTGATGTCGTAGATCTAGGTGTCATTTAGAGTCATCATGAGATTCCCTTACGCGTGAGTGCATCATATGTGTCATATGGGAGTTACTTCCCATTCCGGGAATGTAACTTCCCCTCTACTCTTGAGAGGTCATCATTACAATCACTAGGGGTTACTCAGCACCCTCTATATGTACACCGCCCTTTAGATCTATGAGAGATAAATGAGATTTTTTTGAGCCCCTTGTTGAATCTTGTGCATGCACCTATGGTTGATGCTCACTCCTTCATAGGACCTCGGCATGCTACCGGATTGCAAATCAGTCGATCTTCACGCCATCCCACATAATCCTCGTGCTTTGCATTTTCACATTTTGCCTCATGGTTTCAAAGCACATGTTGTTGGGATCCATGCAACTCTCTGGTTTTCGCTACTCTCGGCTTTTCGTTCATGATATATAGGTTTCTTGAGTGTTCATCGTAATGGTTATTCTGTCTATGCTCTACTTGCATTGCTTCGGGGTTTCAAATCTTCATTTCAGGTGTTTGCTCATGTTTTTGGTGCTTGGATCATGTGTCTGTGCTCTTCGGGTGTTCTCTGGCCTTTGCATGCGTGTTTGGAGCTATTTTCACAGGTTTGGGTTTCAGATTTGTTTTCTGGTGTAGGTTTTGAGAGTTCTTTTTTTGGTTTACAAGATTTTTCTTAGGAAAACTCAGCCCCAGCTCGTCAAGATGGTAACCGAGCTACCCCCAATTGACCCCTTCAATTCACAATGCACTGCGTTCTCAACTCGGTGTGCTCAGCTTCAATGTTTGGTTGGCTTGGTCTTCAATCGTTCGAGGTTTTTACATTTTTGCTCCACACTGTCGTTGTCAACTCTTATCCACTGAGCTCCCTCCTTGTTTTTCTCAATCATCGACCTCTACACCCACATTAACATCTTTGTTCTATGTCTGGTTGCCTCGTAGATTTCTTGCCTCGTGCATTGATGAGTTGTTTGTACCCTGTGTTGGCTTGCAATACGTTGGTTGACCTAGGCACTTCTGTTTCATGTTACATCCATGGCTTTCGGTTCCCTCTTGCAGGGTCATCATTTGCATTAGTTTATATCGTCGGCATGGGCTCTACCTTTGCATTAAATGTGTTTACCTATGTTTTCTGTCTCCTACACTTGTCCTTGCACTCGCCTTCCACTCTACACCTGGTGTTTCAGCCCAGTGTTGGGTTTTTCTTGTTGTTCGTAGTGCTCAGAAATTGTTCGTGGATTCCATAACTATCCACCGTTACTTGTGGATCTACTGGAATTTCCCTATTTGAATCTCTTCCTGCGTCGACTATTTTTTTGGAGCCTTTCTACCACGTGGATCCGAGAGCTCCCATCGGTTTCACTGCTGGATTCAACGCTTATAGATCCTCCACCTCACTTAACCACATGTCTTAGCTCCCATCCCTGATGGTTTACTCAAGCTTCCTCCACACGACATCGCTCCCACTCAACGCGCCCCCACACCGACTCGATCAACCCATGAGACCACCCATCAATCCAGACTCCACTTCCATGTGTTGAGTCAGCTCGACTCGCCTCACCTAACTGCATCATCTAACTCATCTCGCCTCTCCCTCAACTCTCCCCACTGAGCTACTCAGTCAACTCGCCGAGTTGCATCCCATCCTTCACCCTTTTTTTCTCCGGGCATGCCCTTCCTCCCCGTTTTTGGAGTTTTTCACATTTTTTCGCTTTTTCATCATTGTACAAGCAATAAAAAGGGAAAAATAATAATAATTCATTATACACAGGGGGAGTAACTTTTTTTGGGCTTCTTGTGTAGGATTATTGGGCTTTATTGACCACTTTTTTCTGGCTCACTTCATTGCAGTGTTCCTCATTGCCTACGGCTAGTGAGTGCATCCGCCACATCCTTTGATCTAGATGAAATTTTTAGATGTTCAAGATTCCCTAAATCTCTCTAAACCATAAACCAAATTGTAGAGTGTTTCAAGAGCTTTCCGACAACGGGTGGAACACGAAAAATGGAGCTCATACGCTCAAGTTATGGTCAGTCAAATTCCACATTTGAAAACTAGTCAACAAGGGTCAAAAGGTGAGCTACGCGTTGACACATGGCATTTGGCAAAAGGTGGAAGGTTGAAAGTTCGCATTGTGATCACCTGCAGTATTCAACGAATGAAAAATTGGTGGGCCCCGCTATTTTTTGGCCGGGGACCCTCAGCCAGGTTCGGCACACTCTTTTATAAGGGGTTGTCTTTGCCACCTATTTTTATATTGCCATTATCAAATTTTCGATATTATATGCCATATGACATTGGAGAACCATATTGGTGCATTGCAGGGTTCAAATTACACTCGGGGGAGCTATTTTGATAGCTCGGTGGTGTAAATCAACTCCCCACCGAGTCAAGTTAGTCATTATATTTCCAAGTGTTCGAGTTTATTCCCTTATGGTTATGGATAGCCTATGGCTCCAGCGTACATAGTCATCTCAAAGGGTTCAACATATTAGCTCAGCCCACATATTGGGGTGGTTTGAATATTGCCCAACACACAGTCAGTCTGTGGCAACAACCACCACCTCAACCCACGACTTGGTGGGAATACAACAACTCGACGTGCACAGCGGCCAAAACTCAGCTTTAACCTTACCGCTCGGCAGCGAATACAACTTATGCCACCACGTCCAACACTAAACACAACTCAACCAATGAACCAAATGGCTCGGCCAACCAATGTGAGGCTAGAAAAAAGAGGACAATACGTGGCTTAAGACACGATTGCATTGGATGACATGCCTTTTTAAAAGGGTAGAGCATTGTGCTCTCCCACGTATGTGGGACAAAATAACAGTTCCCCACACCAAAGCCGAATACCAAGGAGGAGGACATAGAAGATTTGGACGGCACATCCAAACATGAAGCTTGTTTCCCTACCAACAAAATGGAGTCCATGTGGAATATGGATAGTGTATGGAGGGAAGCCACGTATGGTGCCATTGGCAAAACAAAAGAAAAAACATTAAAAAAATGCGAAGGTATTGTTTTGCATGCCTTAGTGCATTTAGATCCACGAATACTGTGGATGAATGGAGGGGCATTTAATTACAAAAGGTGTATCAAATTAAACCCATGGTAAGACAAATTGAATCCCACTTTATAAAAATCAAGGTAAGTGGGGGATCGAACCATGGTCGGTCTTTTAAAAATATATAGGCCCTCACTGATAGGCCATGGTGTTAACAAACACTATAAAAAAAGGTCGTTTTGTAATTAAAGAGTAGTCCGATAAAGACTCTCTTTTATTAAGGAGGCTTATTGAGCGAGCTAGGAGGAGAATCTAGCAAAAGTGCCAAAAGAGACTAGGTCTAATCATGTAAGAGGAACCTAGTGAGAAGATCTAAATCATGAAACACTCATTGTAAGTGTAATTTTACATGATTTTAATATATTGGTCCCTTGAATTGGACCTGAAGACGTAGCCCTAGTTGGGTGAACTTTGTTATCACGTATGGTATCTATTTTTCCTAGTTGTTTCCTCTAATTTTCATATTGCTCACAGCCTTGTAATTTTAATTAAAATTAAAAGAAAGTCATATTGTCCTTATTAATCCGTAAAATCATTGTTTAAAGCAAAACTATGAATGCATGTTGCATTTTTTGCTTATGATTTTCGGATCAGCCTTGCAGTAAGAGAGCCTTCGTTTTGCATTGTCAGACACCTTTTCTCTCATGTTGAGTAGTGTACTCTTATTTTTTCTTTCACCTTTTATGCTTGATTATGTATCGTTCCTCTGCTTCTAACTAGGATTTCTTATGGCCTCCACTCTCACGCAACGTGTTGCCTACTGCAAGGTGAGTGGTCAATTGTTTGATGTCGCATGAATGAACCTTATTATAATATCGCACTACTTATTAAAGTTCCGACAAACAAGGGGACTATCATTATTTTTTTTAGGTGTCATGTTTCTTGCAGATGCATTCTCGACTAAGGCTGACCTCTTACATTCTTGCAACCTTCTTCTTGTGCACCTTGCACTTCTTGCTTTCACTTCCGCATCATGAAGGATGTTCTTTCTAGACTTGAGCCTTACATGATCGCCTTACAAACCTCCGCCACTTATTCCTTGGGAGAGAGAACTATACATCATGGCGTGCTTCCATGGAACGCTACTTCACCTACAAAGGTATTACACACTTCTTGCTTGGGCCAGTTCCTGCACCCATTATTTCCAATCGCCTTGAGGACTTTTTTGACACTTACGACCATGTCGTTTGTCACTTGATGTTGTCCGTCAGCAAACCTCTCCGCATTCACATGGCATACTTAGATCCTCCCCACCACATCTAGAGCATCTTTATGCACTTTTTTGGAGACCCCTCACAAATTGTTGTTGTTATTGCTATTGTTGATCCAATTGTCTCCTCTTCTTCTTCATGTAATGACCATTCCGCTCACACAAACTCACTTGATTCTTCTTCTGATGATGAGGATTGTGCTCCCAGTTCTGATGATGAGAGTACCACCAAGGAATTCTCTCCCTATTCTGAAGAGTGTTGTCACTTCTCACATCTCATTAGACATTGATCAATCTCCTTCTTAGCCTCATACAATCATCACACCAACCTCCTTTCCACTTCCAATGAGTGAGGCCCCTTCCACTCCTCTTCCTTCATGCATGAATGACTCATACCTGTCCAACATCGCTCATCTATTTGTCGAGCCCTTGATTGGAACGAGTATATGTCTGACCTTGGTCATCTTTTCGCAGTTCCTACTTGTGATGCAATACAGGTGCCTCATCCCTCTTCAAATGTTTTGGAGGAGTCCATCATCTCTTTTGTTTGGAGTGGCCCTTCTGGGACTCTTATCACATCCACCTTTCAGGAGATCTTCATTGATCCACCCTTGCTTGTGGATCCTCTTTCTATTGTGGGGGTTGTTATGGTGCCTTCACATCATTCAGGCATCCTTTCAATGGATGTTCCTCTCTTGCACTCTAACAGTTCTACGCATGTGGCATTACCTTCATCTCTTGCGCACTTATTTTTCAGACCTATGTCGCACTTTTTTGGACCAAATTCAGAGTTCTTTTTGTTGTTGCCTTCGGTTACTTTCATGGAGTGGGCAGACTTCTAGCACTCTATTTTTCTCCTTCCTAAGGGGAGGCACACAATTAGATGCATGTGTCTCTTCTTCAGTCCAGATGCAGAGGACCATGTCATCAACACTCTTCTGGGAGACCTCCTAGAGTTACAGAGTTCAAATCCATCCATGGCATCTTTTGTGTTCCTCTCGTCTCCCTTTTCGTCTCTCTTCTTCTTCTTTCCAAGAGATTTGCCTTTTGTACATGGGTACCTCATCAAGCTCTTCAATGGTTGGGACCCGTCTTTGGCATCTTTCTTGGATTAGATAGTGTGTTTTTTAATCTCTTATGGTGGATGATTTTCCCACTGGGTTTTCTCCATTTATTTAGATCATTGTTGTTCATGGGTGCCTCATAAGGCTTTAGTGTCGAGACCCATTTCTCATTTCTGACTTGCCACCTCATCCTAAGTTACGATAGGGGGTGTTGGTGTGATTCATTTTGCACATCACTAGGTAGGTCATCTCACTTAAGTGAGGTCATAGATCTATGTGTCATTTAGGGGCATCATGAGATTCCCTTACACGTCAGTGCATCTTATGTGTCATATGGGAGTTACTTCCCATTCCATGAATGTAACTCCCCCTCTCCACTTGAGAGGTCATCATTACATGCACTAGGGGTTACTCAACACCCTCTATATGTACACTGCCCTTCAGATCTATGAGAGATTGATGAGATTGTTTTGAGGCCCTTGTTGAATCTTTTGCATGCACCTATAGTTGATGTTATCTCCTTCATGGGACCTCATCATGCTACTGGATTACAACTCAGTAAATGTTCATGCCATCCCACATGATCCTCATCCTTCGCTTTTTCATGTCCTCCCTAAGGCATTCTGAGAGACCATGTCTCTTTGATGTTTTTTTGTCAAACAATTCACATGTCTTGTGCATGCTTCCACATTATGCATACATATCCACCATGGCACTTGTAACTTAAACGTCTAACAAAAGGCATTTCTCCATAATTATTTGGTGGATGTCATTAATTTGTTTCAATGATCCTATATTGGCACAAGCTAGGGGTTACAACAAAGGTGAAGTGATAAGATTAGACACTTGATGGTTGCATCAGGCATTAGAACAATTTTTCTATGCATGTTGTTAAACAATTAACATGTCTTTTGTATGTTGCCACATTTTACATATATGTATACAAAGGCACTTACAACTGCAATAAATAAAAAAGCATTGCAACCCATTTTGTGCATATCATGCAATCATTGTAGTCCATGAGACTATATTTATTTCAAGCATTTTTTCCAAGAGTTCACATGCCTTGTTAATTCTTCAACATTTTGTATACATACCTACAAGGGCACATGTAACTACAACATCTGATAATAATCCCTTCTCCATAATGAGATAGTGTTGTTTCAATGCTCTTATTTTACACAGGCTAGGAGTATGGTAGAAAAGGTGAATTGATCACGTTGGACACCTAGTGGTTGCATTTGGTGAAACACCAAAAATGCTTTATGTAGACGGCCATGATGTCTTTTGTACGATGCATTTATGATATTCCATAAGGAAACATTTCGTTTAGTAACTTTCTTAAACACTTGGCGAGCATGTACGAAATATTTGCATTTGTCATACATGTGTATAAGGGTGCTCTGCAATAGTTGAAAGAATGTGTTAGAAAGTGCAAATAAAGGTTTCAAGTTATTTTTAATAGACCCATTTTTTCTTATCATGTGATCAAATCTAAACTCCCTTTTTGGTGCACTTGGGAGGATACGGGCAGAACCATTGCCCCTTTTTCATTTTCACATAGCTGGAAGAGATCGTTTATTCTAGTAGAGGTTAGGAGGATGTTGAAAAAGGTTGTGGAGTCTGAATTTACACTTGCCAATTACATTTGTTTTCCACAAAACAACATCTAATTAAGGCATTCTATTGAAAATTTCAATGCCTTATGTATGGTTCCTCATTTTGTGTACATATCAACTAGGGCACTCATAACTACACCTAACAAATACCACCTTTCCATTATAATTTGAGGGATGTCCATGCTCTATTTTGAATCTCCCATTTTGGTAGAAGTTAAGAGGATGTTGGAAAAGGTCTCAAGTCTAACTTTACACTTATCAAATGTATTGTTCAGAAAGGTTGCAAGGCCTTTTCAACAAACCCAATTTGTGCATATCTTGCAATTAATACAGTCCATGAACTAATTGTTGGACACATATTGGTTACATTCGGTGAAACAAAGGAAATCCTTCACAAGGATACCTGTGTCCTCTATAAACTGCTTCTTTTTTAACAACATCATCCTAAAGGGTTGCGGTTGTTAACTAATTAACGTAGCTAACAAAGGTTTGAGAAAAACAAAATATAGATAAAAATAGATAAATTACAAATTTAGGGAAAATAAGTGTAAATTTATGTTTATTACCGGTGAACATTAATGTGTTTGATATCATAATGCTTCATTAATGTCTCACAACCCAAGGACATCACAATGTTATCTTCCCATCGTAATACTATGATGATAGTCATTATTCTTAAAAGGGACTAAAGCATATAGAAACACTATATAAATAAAATTACAAAAATTGTTGGAATCCGTCAAGTCAATATGTGCATATTTAAAAAATGAGCATGGCCAAGTATATGCACTGTAAAATCACCATAAAACTTATATGCAGTGAAACACAAAAGTGAATGGAATCAAGAAATTATATTTCAAATGTCACTTCAACATCTACGATTAATCCCAAAAAACAAATATTTAGAATTACTTGAATATTCAATATCTCCCAAGAAAAAATCATAATTTTTTTCAAACATTTTTCTGTTTTTTTTTAACGTGTATGTTTGTTGTTCGCTTTTAGTTGTGTATTGTTCTTTTCGTCTTTCTATCTTGTGAAGATCATGTGGCATACATCACCTAATATGCACAAAGTTCTTTGTCTAGAAAAGAATGTCAAGAATACTATACGTGAAGATAAGTGACCGTCAAGAAACAGAAAAACAAGAAGGATCTCTCCAAAGAAGACACCTTTTGTAATGAAAGTACTTGTATAATTCAGATTATGAGCAACAATGGAACACAAAATAACACAATATTTCAAAATAATGATCTCAATATGCAATTACAAAAGCTTCGCCACTTCGAGGGGGGCAACCTCCAAACCATAGAATAAGACTCAAATGCACAAATAATGATGAACTACTACCTACAATCCCCTATATATGTTATTCATATGTTATGACCATCACCAAGGCCGGCCTACTAAGCATGAGAAAGTATAAATGATATGGTAAGCCACAAGTCAGTCACTCATATCCTAATACAAGCAATAGGTTAAGGGCATAGCATGCCCTCCCCCTTCAAACCAACGTTGTCCTCAGTGTTGAATAATCTTGGATGTTGCTGCAGAAAACCTTCATCCTCCCAGGTGGCATCTTCTATGCTCAAATTCTTGCACTTGATCAGATATTCCTTAATGTCTCTGGTCCTTAGCCTCTTAGTACGTGTTTGCAGAATATTCTTTGGCTCCAAAATGATTCTTCCTTCCTCATCAAGTTCTGGTAACTCTGTCTGGGCTTGAATTTTTTTTCCAATAACCTTCTTCAGGCAGGAAACATGGAATACTGGGTGTATGCGTGAAGATGGAGGAAACTCTAGTTTATAAGCAACCCTACCAATTTTCTGTAGAACCTAATAAGTGCCATAATATTTAGAAGCAAGGTTGTTGTCCTTTTTCTGTTGCTTTAGGGACATCTGCTTGTAAGGCTAGAGACGTACAAAAACCCAGTCACCAATTTCAAAATGTTTTTCACTACGGTGTTGATCTACTTGTTGTTTCATCTTGTTTTGTGCCAATGTTAAATTCTCCTTCAAACTAGCCAAAACTTGTTGTTGATGTTGAATGTGTTCCTCAACATATTTGACCTTAGTTTGCACCCTCAATGAGGAAGTGATAGAAGGTGGATGGTAACCATATAATGCTAAAAATGGGGTCATTTGAAAAGAGGTATGAAAAGATGTGTTATACCACCATTATGTAAGTGGTAGCCATTTAATCCACCTTTCTTGCTTATCTGATACACAACAACGTAGATACCCCTCTAAGCATCTATTGACCACTTCCATTTTTCCATCAGTTTGAGGATGATAAGATGAACTGTGAGCTAGCTAAGTACCAAAACATGAAAATAATTTCATCCAAAAATTACTTATGAAAATAGGATCACGATCACTTACAATTATCTTTGGGATTCCATGTAGCCTTTGAACTGTCTCCAAAAAATAGCTATGACTGTACTAGCTGCAAATGGATGTAATAGGGCACAAAAATGGGCATATTTTGTGAGCCTATCCACAATCACGAAAATAACATTCTTACCCTCTGAACAAGGCAATCCGGTGATGAAATCCATGGAGACCTCCTCCCATCTCTGGCTAGGAATTGGTAAGAGTTGCAACAGACCTGGTGCCTTAATTGTTTCCCCTTTGTTTTGTTGGCATAGTAAACACTCTGATAAAAAAAATTGTACATCCCCCTTGAGTCCTTCCCAAAATAATTCTCTTCTTATTCTATGATGTCTTCAAAAACCTAGAGTGTTCTCCAACAAGTGAGGCATGTAACTCTGCAAGAATCTTATGCTTCAACTCAGAATCTTTACTCAAGTATAACATGTCCTTATACCATAGCGCATTACCTTTCCACTCGAATTTTTTAGATGTCATAGATCCTTGCTTGACATTTTGTATTAGAGATTGTGTATCCTTGTCTTGATCCCATTCCAATCTTACTTCATCCACCCAATCAGCCGTCAATATGGACATTCCACATAGTAAGGCATCTGCAGATGTATCCCTTCTGGACAACACATCAGCTACTACATTTTTTTTACCCTTTTTGTATATGATTTCAAAATCATAACCCAACATTTTTGTTACCCACTTTTGTTGTTCCTCAGATGATAAGCTTTGCTCCAAAAAATATTTGAGACTATCATGATCAATTTTTACCTTGGAGTGTCTACCCATGAGATAGGGCCTTCATTGTTTGACTGTATGAAGAATAGCCATCATTTCTTTCTTATAAACAAGTATTAGCAGATCTTTTCCTTTGAATTGGTGACTCTCAAATGCAATTGGTCTTCCTTCCTGCATTAGAACTGCTCCCAATCCTGATCCTGAAGTGTCACATTCAACAATGAAGGTTTTTGAGAAGTTGGGAGTAGCCAAAACTGGGGTGCTGCACATGGCTTCCTTCAACTGCTCAAAGGATTTAGTGGCTACGTCTATCCAATGGAAGGCATCCTTCTTTAGCAATACAGTGAGTGGGGTTGCTATTCTACCATATCCCCGCACAAATATTCTGTAGTACCCTATTAGTCCTAGGAACCCACGTAGATTTTTGAGATTTTTGGGCCTTGGCCATTCCACCATAGCTTTGATCTTCTGAGGATCAACTTTGACACCTTCATGGGATACAATATGACCCAAATACTCTACCTCTTGTACACCAAAAGAAAATTTGGATGGCTTTGCATACAGAGTATGTTTCTCCAAAACTTCCAACACGTTATTTACATGTTGTAAGTATTCTTCCCATATCTTACTGTAAATCAATATGTCATCAAAGAAAACTAATACAAATTTCCTTTAAAATGGCCTAAAAATAGTGTTCATCAAGCTTTGAAAGGTTGAGGGCGCATTTGTAATACCAAATAACTTTTCTATAAATCCATCTAACCCCAAACTCCTTTTCTAAGAACATTCTGCATCTGATGAGACTCCTTTTCTAAGAACATTCTGCATCTGATGAGAGCTAATAATCTGTGGAGACTTAGCTACCATCCCAATTGTATTGTCCTTCCATCTGAATGAAATTGCTATGAACAATTATTGGAAATAATAATCTGTGGAGACTTAGCTACCATCCCATTCAATTGTATTGTCCTTCCATCTGAATGAAATTGCATGAACAATTATTGGAAATTCATCTCTATAGTACCTAAGGTTATGAGCCATTGGACACCCAAAACAATATATGCCCCTCCCATAGAAATAACAAACATAGGTGAGTCTAAAAGGTAGTCTCCCATGGAAAGCTTGATACTATGGCACTTTCCTGTGCACTTGACTATCCCAACATCCGCAATCATAACTTGCATTTATGGAGTTGGGTAAATAAAATAATTGAGGCAAGTAACAAACTTACTATTTATGAAGTTATGAGTGCTCCCTGAGTCAATCAACACCGTCACCTTCTGTTTTTTGAGGTATCGAATAACCTTGAGTGTTTGAGGAGTACTAATACTTGACAATGCATGGCAAGAAATTGTAGGTTGGTGATCCTCTACTTCATCTTCTACCGGTTCCTCAGCCTCTCCTATAATTTCAGCTTCCTCATTATCCTCATTACCTCCATCAATATAGAACAACTTCTTCTCAGCACATTTGTGTCCTGGTCCATATTTCATGTCACAGTTAAAACATAATCTGTTTGCTCTCTTTTCTTCCATTTGTTGAGGAGTCAATCTAATTGGCCTAGAAAATGAAGGGAAAGAGATACTATAGTCTCTGGTGTTAATGAAAGGCGGCCTCCTACTACATATAACTTTTTCCTCTACTCGACGTGCCATGATAATAGAATCAGAAAGCTTGAGTGGATTAAACATACGTACCTCATGCTCGATGTGGTCCTTAAGACCCCCAAGAAACAGGTCATTCAGATTCTCTTCTGGAATATTCTCCACCCTTAAGGATAGGTTCCGGAATTGATGCACATAATATTTTACTGATCCTGTTTGCCATAACTTTTCTAGTTGAATAAATTACTTCTCTGAAACACTGGAACTATAGTGCAATTGCAACTCCTTGGTAAAAATTGTCCAAGTGACACTAAGACCATTCTTCTGCCTCTGAGCACATAACCATCGATACCAAACGAATTGGTCTGGTTCAAGATACAGAGATGCCAAGGTCACCTTTTGTCTTGATGGTGTTTTATGTAACTCAAAGAAGTTATCCATTTGATTTATCCAATTTAGAGGATCCTTACCATCAAATTTGCGCATATCCAATTTCAGCATCATGTTCTATGGTAGTGAATAAATTGGATTCTGATTGAGATGGAAAAGTGATCCAACATGGTTATTTTGTGCATGATTTTGAACTGAAAATCCTCCTTGGTTGATATGGGGCGGATTTGGGCCATATTGTTTACCCTTTAATGTTGCATGATATCATCCAACAGCTGATTGATTTGGTCTGTCTCCTTTAGAGGCCATCTCAGATTGTACATTTCATAGCTCATACTCAAGTTGGCTCACCTTATGATCAACTGAGGTAAACCCTACTGCTGAGGAATCTGTATTTACCCCTTCTGACTCCAACTCTTCAATCACTACCCCATCTTTATCTAGGGTTTTACCTGGAGTGACCGGATTCTTTTTTACTCTTGTGGAAGGCCCCGCCATGATGTCAAACCTTAGGGTTTAGGGTTTCAATACAAATTTGGTCAAACAGGAAAAAACACAGAGAAGATACTTATACTATTTTTTTGAGAGATTTCTGAAAATGTAAAGAAATCTAGACACTTTTACAAATTTCGGTCTAGGGAGTATTTTTATCAAAAACCCTAAATTTGTAATAACTTTTGCAAACGATATCAAAAAGGTCTAAAATTTTTAGATATCTTTACTTGAACTGATTCTCAACTCTGGTAAAATATTAGCCCACAAATTCGATGTGGTTGGTAAGATAGAGCGGAAAAAAAATTAGGGTTTTTGCCTTAATTTTGGCTCTGATCACAGCTTTGATACCACTTGTAATGAAATTACTTGTATAATTTAGATTATGAGCAACAATAGAACATAAAATAACACAATATTTCATAATAATGATCTCAATATGCAATTAGAATAGTTTCGCCACTTCAAGGGGACAACCTCCAAACCATAGAATAAGACTCAAATGCTCAAATGATGATGAAATACTAACTACAATCCTCAATATATACTATTCATATGCTATGGCCATCACCAAGGCTGACCTATTAAGCATGAGAAAGTATAAATGATATAATAAAATGATATGGTAAGCCACAAGTCGGCTACTCATATCTTAATACAAGCAATAAGTTAAGGGCGTAGCACCTTTGCCGTATTACAAATATCATAAATGAGATCTAGGGAGCATAACTTCAGTCCAAATGACTAGAGTCTGGGAAACCTCTTTCCTCAAAGCTTTAACATTAATGTAGTACCTATCTTCACTTTTAAAATGGATGCATCCCACTTCCAGGGTGCACTCAGTTCCAATTATCTTGCGATTTAAGGGTTCTTTTTGCACAATGTAGAGTTTGTTCACTTCACCTCCGCTTGGAGATGGACCACCTTATCCCTAGAGCACATCATGTTTGTTAGATTTGTTATTTGGGGCCAGAAACTGAGGACCATTTTAGATGTTCTCTTTATTATGAGATCAAGGGGTGATTATTTTTCCTCTACAAAGACTTGTATAACTCTCTCTATAACTTCATCACCTGTAAGTACATGATTAAATTAAAATGTTATATCCTAGCCTAATCTGATGTTATGCAAAGCAGTAAATAACAGCTAAATCAATCAAGGAAATGACTCAAACAACTAAGTAATTTGAAATGTGATACCCTAATGTGCAAAAATGGTTGGAAGAGCCTTACCTGATTAGAAGATATTGTGGGACTATGTCACAGTGTAAACCAGGTGAACAAGAGGAGGAAACGACCACACATAAGCATGAGAAAGTATAGATTTGAGTCCTTTGATTGGATTAGGGCCCCTGGAAAGGGATAGGGGCACCTGTGGGTGCCCTAGTCAAATATCTGGGTGCCTTGGTCTGTGCAAATGGCCTAAAAAACCTCCTCTAAGATGTCGTTGGATGTTCTCCTGTATTTACCTCCTATCACACTAATCTTGTTGTATGACCGCCAATGTTGCTGCAATACCTGCAATAAGGAATCGCCTACAAAAGCCCAGACAAAACATCAAAGCCCTAAAAAAATAAAGATGCATATGAAGGGGTCGAAGTGTCATCAGCAGCCACAATGGTGGACTTACTAAAGAAGTTTTGCACTACACCTCAAACTCAATGTAGTTCTAGGTGTGTGTGTGAAAATCTCTCCCTAAATTATTTTTGTGTCAATCGCACTTTGTGAAGTAGTGAGCAAGTAACTAGATGTAAAATGTAGTAAATGTGTGTATGGAAACAATAAACTCCCCTCATATGAAGTGTGATGCAAATGAACCAGCCTTATGTGCCTTATGATGGAGCTAGATGGATGCAAATGTAGCTTTAGGTGTATTTGATGGATGCAACTCTAGATGGTGATAGTAGATGTTTAGTGCTTAGCCCCTCATTATGGTCACATAACTTTATATTTATATGGTTCTCTCCTTCATAATTAACACCGAAAAGGCCGACCACCAAACTAATAGAAAGCTCAAATGGCTAAAAAGTGTCTATAAGGTGAGAGTAAAGTGCAAAGAGGATCAGGGCGCCCCAGAGGAAACTAGGGCGACTGGGGTGCCCCAGTCAGAAAAAGGAAAAACACAGTATAACAATACATATTGGGAAAGTGCGGGTGTAAGATCAAAATATGACAAGAAATATAAAAAATGGCCAAAGACATCGGTTAATTATTACTTTTTTCACTTAAGAACCATTTGAATAGTATGAGATCAGCACTAAATAATGACTCAAAGTGTGTGATTTTTTGTCTACATTTGCCCCCACTTTATGTCGGTTAGTGAAAAACTCATTAACATAAAGTAGATAAAGATGTGTACTTGATAATCCATGTATAGTGATGTAACAAACATGTCAAAGGACTAGACAAAGTGTGGAGTGACAAAAGGATGGAATGTGGAGACTAAAGATGCAAAAGTGTAAAAGGTGATGAAAGTGAACCTAGGGCGAAAGTGTGTGTGTCGATATCAATGTGTGTCGTGTACCTTCATGGTTAGTACTATGTGTGTGATGTGCTCGTCATATGTGTGTTTTTGTTGACTGTTTGCTTCCCATATAGGCGGACCTATAAAAGATAAAACGATCAAGTAGTCAAATACGCATGTATGTGTAAAAACACATGTATGTATGTAAAGATAGTGTGAAAATGACAATAAAAAAGGAACATGTGCACCTAATCCGTGATGAAAGAAAGGTTGTAAAAAGGACATCATGAGACTGTCGGTGAAGTACGAGTTTTTTAGGTGATCTCACGCCAATGTGGCTTAAGAAGTGTAGGGAGAAAACTTTGTTATTCTCTAACTTGTAATTGCTTCCCTAAGAATATGAAGAGATCTTTGTACTACCTGGTTTTTTGGGCGATCCGATGCCGCTATCCGAAGTAGTGTAGGGAGGAAAGTCCGTTGTATTCTCCAACCTATAACTACTCCCCAGAATTCTAAGGATAACTTATCCTGTAAAATTCGTTGTGTATCAGAGTTCTATGGAGTGGTCTAAACCCACTCATTGTATAACCCATTTCGTCATGGATGAAAATTGAACTTAATTGTTCCAATGTGGAGCATTGTATAGTGTAAACCCCAAATGATGCCCCACCCTCTTTGGGGGCGCATGAGATGTCACGGATAGGAGGATGTGTCCCTAAAAGAGGACTAACCGCGTAAATTGTGCCCTGCAAGGGGAAGGGAATGCGCTTGGTAGAAACCAAACAGGTAAACAAGTGGCTAGAAATAAGTGTTAATACGAACAACAATACATATAGAAAACAAGTGTAAGCTACGCAGACAATGTAGAAGCTAGTAAGCAAGATGATAATATAAACAGCCAAGAAGACAATCATAGAACGTTAAAGGTGGGTTGCAACCATGGGACACCACTCACGATGTCGCAAGACACTCAAGGCAGTATTGGCTGCATACAAACAAACAAGTGTGCACACCAAACAAAGGGCAAGGCCCGCATACAATAACAAACAAGAGACAAATAATAACAAACAAACAAACAAATAGCCATGGAAGCTAGTAATCTTGTAAAACAAATGTTGCACATGAAGCACACGTTAGCATGTTAGAAAGATAACCCGCATGTCAAAAGTGTGTATAACCAAGTAATATAAAGTGCTAAGTACAAAATGAAACAATAGCACCTATAGTATACGAAAGTGGATGCCCCCAGTAGCTATTCTGGGACTGTAGTAGCCAAGCATCCATTCTGCGTGTAAGAGATCTGTATCTGTGATCACACTAGACAAGGGTGTGACCGCGCATGTATGTATGGTAAAGATAAGGACATACAAGGTATCTATCTAGCATGTGTAGTAAAGCGAACATGGACAAGCAAATGCAAACAAAAGTAAAAGCAACCAAGATATGCAAAATGTTGTGGATGGATTAAATGGAATGTAAAGTGAATGATAGGAGTCATGTGCCCCCCCGAGTGAATGGAGTTGTATGCAGTGAGGTTCATTTGGTTTTCCCCCTCAGCAGTCAAGAATGAACTGTAAATGAGAGTGTCATTGGGAAATGGTTGAAGTGTGTGTTGTGTGTAGCGCATTTTGATGAGTGTGTATGTGTGTTTATGATATGCGACCTAGAGATTATGTATATGTGACCCTATAGCTGAAGGGTATATCACGAAAAGATGATCAAAGGAGTGATGATGTAGCCTAAAGCATATACCACTACAAGATGATGGAATAGGTGACCATTTAGCCTATACTATATGTCACTAACCTAGAAATGTCACATGAAAAAAGGTGGGGTGATGAGCGTGTGAAGGTGACAAGGTCCATTTTATGTATACCCTCAACACTCCAGTATGGACCATGAGACTAGAATGTGTCATCGGGTAATGAGTGCAGTGCGTACAAGTAGATGTGGATAATATGTGCGATAATGAGAGACGACCCTGTGATGTGTGTAATACGCGAGGAATAGTATGCAAAGCAAGATGTGTAGATAGACCAATAGTGTGAATTGCGTGCTATGTAGTATGTAGGAAGAGTAGTATGTAATGTTAAACTCATAGACAATGGGAGTGTGACACATATGTGATGAATATTAGTATGATGTGTAGAATATGTATGAAGTGTATATGTGCAAATGTCGAAATACAAATGATGTAGAGGAACTTGAAGATGAAGTATGCAAAATGCGAGATGTATTGTAAGACGTGTGAATAGACATAATGTATAGTGCCTATTGTGCAGTGTGTGGGGTTCATGTGTAGTACGCCCTCAATAGTCGAGTGTGAACCGAAGCACAAGAGTGTGTCATCGAGTAATGGTTGATGCCTATGATGAGTAGGCGATGGAGATCTGTGTGGAATAAGATGTTGTAACTATGCAAGGAATGGGCATATGCCTATGTGTAGGACTAGTAGAGCGGTGAGGCCGCGTAGATGGTGTGTGAGTAGGTGAACTAGAAGTAGATTGCGCTTTAATTAACATAGGTTGTGATGTGTTAGATGAAGTAGGGGATGCATGAACTGGTGCTTAAGGAGATGACAACCATGGAGTAGATGGAGGTACACCGTTGATAAAAACAACTTGATTTTTATGAATGAATTTGAGTTGCAAATGATTCACAGAGATGATGGACTTAGACCTATGAATCCAGTTGAGGCCTAGAAGTATGTCACAATCGTCGACTGTTTATCCAACAAGGGTACAAGCATAGTAAGAGGTCCTACTGTAACACGAAGTTTGACAACACCATATGAATTGTTCATTGGATATAAGATGTGTGAACGCGGATAACCGATAGCATCAAGAAGTGGTATAGAACAGACACAAATGGGCCATGACGGATCAACCTTAGTATTATTGATGAGAACCGCTTCGATAGATGCACTTATGTGTAAGTGGTTAGAAGAAAATGTAGCTTGATAATCATAATAAGAGAAAGAAATATCCAAGGGAGAAGTGTCAATACTAGCAACTAAAAAATCAAGGGCCCCCGATTCAGGGGGAAGCATTGCGTGAAAAGTATGATTAGCTGATGAATTAGTTGTTTTCTTGTCATGTTGTGGAGGCGGGTTACCAAATAATTTGAGCTTACGATTTTCATTAACTGGTGGAGAGTTCGTAGCCTCAAGAAATTCAAGCTTCTTGTTATCGATGAGGTCTTGGATAATGGTGCGGAGTTTGAAACACCAATTTGAGGAGTACCCCACACAGTGGTGATAATTGCATCGAAGATTTTCATTGTAATTTCTTCCTTTTGGTCGTGATGGATCCAATTCAAGTGGTGGAGGAAGCGTGACAAGATTGCTTTCAAAAAGTTATTGTAATATGAGTTGTGGGGCAATAGGAACTTTGGTGAACATGAGATGTGGTGGTTGTTGACAATGATTTTGGCGTCAGTAGGTTTTGTGGTGGAAGGTTTAAATGTTGACTTGCCTTGAAAGCATACAGATGATGATACTTGTTCCTGATACTTAAGTTTACTGATGGATAAAAGTTTAATTTTGTGAAGCTTGAGGGAAATCTTGAAGCTCAAACTCTGCAACAACATTCACCATCTTAGTTAAGTTGTTTTTGTAATGCAAGACATAATCCGCTAAGTGTTCATTAGACCTCTGCTTAAGTTGTGCAAGTTGGGCATAAGCAATCTTAGAGCCGATGTTGATAGAGAAATGAGTGATAAAAGCATTGGCGAGATGTGTGAAAGAGACTACATAATGGACAAGCAGGTCATAAAACCAATGCATCACATAATCATGAAGGCTATGAGGAAAGAGCTTAGCTAGGAGAATGTGATTATCCACAAAATCTAAAAAAGCCACATGGAATGCTCGGAGGTGCTCTTGTGGGTCACATTGGCCATTGAAAATAGGAAGTTTAGGGGTGACAAAATTTGGCAGAAACGGATAACTAGAGATAGCGGGCGTGAACAAAGTATGCAATATTAGAGTGGAATCCAAAGATTGAGACACATGAGAAATAGCTTGTCATAATTGATGAATTTGGGCTTGAAGGTCTTGATAAAGGGAAGCAAGATCTTGAGTGTCAATGGAAGGAGATTGCCGTGTATGAGAAACACAAGGTGGGGTATAGCAATTAGTAGGAGTAGGAACATAAACAGGAACAATAGCGATGGGTGGAAGAGTAGAAGCATAGATGCTTGGTTTTTTCATTTCAAAAGACGTTTGATCTTCACCAACATTTGTATAGACTCTATTTATTCAATGATTGGTAACTAAAAAAATTGCTTATTTTTATTCAACTTGTTTCTTCTTCGTGATTGAGTAGGAAGCAATCCCCTGACAGAGTTGTAGATATAGATAGATCAGTGAGGCATAAGAGATTATGACATATTTTCTTAATTGCTTGTTCTTTATTTTTACTTGCTGGAATTACTTTTACACTCCCTTTTCCTTATTGCACATTATATTTTCAGTCCATTAGACAATTTTTGGTCTTTAGTGGACATTAATATTATTATCATTATCATAAAAAAACAGGATAGTGTCTATGCAACAAAATTTCAAAAAAAATCTAATAAATTGCTTCTTTAGTTGGAAAATCATAAATTTAGTACATATGCATGGTATTCATGCTACACCAGATCTTCTCCATTATCCTCATCTCAATTGATGCTTCTTCCAGTATATTCTACATTACCACAAACAATCGATGGACTAAACTAATTTTAAATACTAAAATCATCTGTGAACACTCAAAAGCTGAAAGTGAGGTTTCCTTGTTTCTCGTTTTGCCTTGAGACAATTATATAAGATGATATTTTTGCACCATTTTTAGAAAAAATCAAGGAAAAATTCACCTTTCCATGCATCATGAAAGGGGCTTGGGATCCTTTTAAACTTTATCCTTGAATAAAGTCTCTACTTTCCTTTCATGAGATCATCACTGCTTTGCCTGCACACACAACTTCAGAATTTTAATATATTTTGAGAACTTGAAATTATCATGTCTCATTTTCAACATAATTGGGCTGAAATGAAAGACGTGTGCAAGTATTTTACCTGGGAATATAAGAATGTGCCCAAGATGGCAATGGCTGCCCCCATGGCATTAATGGGCCTAACTGTCACATGGAATATAATGATAGATGAAACAATAACACAAATTCTCTTCATTGTATTGCCTATGCCTGAATGTCAGTGGCGATATCTCGTTTAGCGACATGTATGAAACTTGATTATACAGATGGTAGAACACACTTTGAGCAACCACCCACCTGCACCAGATATATAGTTTTTTGTTTACAATATAAAAGATCCAGTATATCTTAGTTCAACATAAGTTTTGAAAATATAATCCTGTAGTATGCATTAAACTTAGTTTTGTCCACATTACTTACCTAGGTTTACAACTCTATATCCATTTACCACTTTAAAAAGTTTAAACATAGGTGGTCACTTTGGTATCTCAAACATGGAAAAACAAAAGGGTAAATTACATCTATAATAAAACAGTATACTTTTGAGTACCCCAATATAACAAACCAAAACTATCAGGTAAACAAAAATTCTATACACTTGCAGAGATCACAGTTTTGCATTTATATAAGGTGGATTAAAAAAACAGTTAAGTACCATAAGTCTCTCTAAAACAATCTTATTTGATAGCCTTTCTTTAAACAATACTTATATATTAGAGTAGATCTTTTTTTGCAGTTTCTATTCTTTTGAAGTGGAAATAACAATTTGTGAGGAATTTCTGCCACTTCAACATGGAACAGGAAAGTGTTATTCAGAGTAGAACTCTTCCAATCAACTACATCTTAATCAAAAGAATCTCTAGCAAATTGAAGATAAAATGAAATGTGAATAGAGTGGACCTAATTAAATTGATTGGAGGCAATTAAGGTGAAAAACACAGTACATATCTTGCACTTGAATCAAATTAGTACTCTACAATTTAACACCTAAAAGATGATAAATTTAAATGATATTAAAAATATAACTGTTAATGGCACTGTTACCGATAAACCTGACCATTTCCTGCCATTTTGCATTTCAACAAGCTTTGACGTGAAATCCTTTATGCACTGTGGTTCTGTTGTGTTATGGTTTGAGCGTACCACTCATTTTCGATAACATAGGTTCACGGTACATTTTGCCTATCATTTAGGTAATTTGCAGCATAATATTAAAGGCAGCTATTGTTAAAGCAGGAAAGTAGATGCAAATGATATCTAAGCTAAGTAGATCATATTTAAGGCTGTGCTTTAAGTTCTTTGTGAAGGGTTATATGGAAGGTACCTTTCAGAGGTGCTCTGTTTCACAAAAAGAAACAGGGGTATAACTACAACCGGAAGCATTTTCAAAATTTTCTTTTTAAAAAAATAATGAGATGGGATGACATTTAATGTGTTTCAGGCTAAATTGATCTGTAGGATCTGTAAAACTATATTTTTATCCGTTTTGAGAAAGCGTTTCTCTGGTTAAGTTTAAATAAACTTCTCCATGTTTTCTTGCTTTCATGTATTATGCTATAACTAGTAATAAACATATTATCTACACAGATGAACAAAACTTACCATACAAAATGAGGACCAATTGTCTGAAGAGCACTATCCCAGCCAGCAGCCCAAACCTTTGGACCCTCCACAGCAAATGCAAAAGGAGTCAATAAAGCTAATGACAGCATGGAGAGGCATGCATAATAGTTCATCCCACCCACTGCCTTCCCCTTCATTCCTCTTTTAGAGAATATGTTCCTGAATACGAATGCCAGATTGGATATCATAGCACCCATGAATCCTGCAATCCAACATTCTTTAGATTCAATACTCAACTCATCAAAAACTTTGTGTTCTTTAGATAAATCACTTTCTTAACGTACAAATGTAAGTACCTATCATGTTGAAATTGAGTTCTGTGACAGCAGCTAGAGCACAGCCCCCAATGATGGGTATTAATGACATGTATACAGGTAATGGGAAGTGCTCTCCTAAGAGAAACCGAGAAACCATAACACTAAATGCTGGCTCTGCACTCTTGATGATGTGGGTGAATGAAACTGCTACCTTTGACATGCTCACAGTTGCTGCTACATGTCCTATGGTGTGGGCAACAGCAACCTGTAACAAGAAATATAAACAGAGCATACACCAATCAAAAACAATTGGTAAGGATCATCATCTGGGATCTATAAGTTTAGGGATGAGCACTAATTTCAAACTGTCTTGATCTTTGTGAGGTACTACATGTACTAAAACTTCATCAAAACTTACGCTACTTGAGTGAAAAAAATAAAATAAAATCATCAACAATATGATTCAAATTAAGATATAAAATACCCATTTTTGAACAGTGTTGAATTCCTTTAGTTCCACATTGATATCTATTTAAGGTCCAAAAACTTACAGGTGCCAAGGCCTTCCAGAAATCGAGATCGGTTTGGGGAGGCTTCACAATTGTGGTTGCCCAAGAGGCCAACATCATAGCTGAACCAGCAGCCAGAGACAGAGTTGAAGTTAACCAGGGATAAGGGAAGGCATTCAGCACCTTCTTGTTGTAGATATTAAACACCACATTCAAAGCCCACCAAGTGCCAAAATATACCCCAATCTTCACTTTCTGGGCAATGTCCTGCACAGAACGCTCTTTCTCTTGTGGAATTAAAACTTCATCTGTTGCGCCATATGAAAGGAGGTCATCATCATGAGGCTTAGCAGCCTCATAAGCCTTTGCTTCAATTCTCAGGCCACTTTGTCTGCATGGCTTTAGCCCAATTGGACCCAGGCCTAGTCCCTTCACTGAATTGATTCTGACATGGGTGCCATGGAAACCATATTTTGTGACTGAAAGTGGAGCAGCTCTGCATGTCACTCCTTTAAACAGACTTGTTTGAGCCATGGATTTCACAAGTGATGAACTCATCTTTCTGAGTTATTAAATCAAGTGTTTGAGTTTGAAATTTCTCAAGAGTGAACACGCATTTCTGAATACTTCCTTGCTTTGTTTCCTTTGCCTATATATAAGGCATTGGCAGGGGATTGGGGTTATTGCTAATTTTGTTCGTTACTGTGCAATTTTGTTTGAAAACAAGTGGGCAAATCAAATTTGGTTTGCTTTTCCTTTTTCCTTGATCTTACCAGCCTTCACATGTTTTTCCTTCCCAACACGCGCGTACAGCTGACAATTTTAGAGGCCACGGTTTATTATAATTGGGACTCGGCGTGGGTATAAAAAGAGTGGACCAGGGGTTATTTTAGACTTGAAATTTAGGCCGCTGAAATACAGCAGTTAGCGCCTCCGTGGAGTTTTGTGATGATCAGATCTGGTGTTGCGCAATTTGCACCGTTGGTGTGTATTTGCATTACAAAATGCATTTTCCTGTGCGCAATTTTCAAGGTGGCAGTTTGTCGAGTGTGTGATGTGAGAGGGACGACTGGAATCGAGCAGCCTTTTTCTCAAAAAATATCTCCTTCCTGGCAACTGGCAATTATATAGGATATATGTATATCCCCCGTATCTTAAATATCTTAAATATCTGATGGGGTGCTGTGAAAATTTAGGCTTTATGCTTTTCCTAAAAATTTTAAAAGTAAGAGAGCGAGATTTTTTTATTTTTTTTAAATGAAGTAAATAAAGAACAAATTTCTTTTTAATCACAAAAAATTAATGGATGGGATGCATATTATGTGCCACGTGGACCAATAAACTCCTAAATCGAAAGGGGAACTTCGAACGCCCTTTTCTAAACGATCTTTTAAATTGAGCAGGCAAAAAAAGGAGTTTTGATGATCTCCTTGAGTGTCACACCTCTATCCTCCTCTTGAGCGCCAAATATGTTGATGCAGGGAAGGAAACAGGGGTGTTCACAAGTGCAACCAACATAGACTGAGCTCCACGCAAACGGACAAGGTTTTACCTTTCTTGAAAGGAAGGCGTATGCGGGAAAGCAATTATGCAATGCACTGCGCGTGCATGGATCTCCCCAAGATTCCTTTTTACCAGGTCTTAGTGGCCATATCATTTTGCTATAATAGCTTAAGGTGGGTTGTTGGTTGTTTGATTTTCACGAGGGTGTTTGTTGATTCGTTCGTAGGTTCCATTGGGATTGTGTGTGGGAGTGTGCAGTGGAAAAAAAAGTGGGATTCATCTTCAAAAGGTTAAGTGTGGGTACGCGTGAGGCCGGTGTGTCATTTGTTCACTAAGTGGTTGGTTCACATGCGAAAGATAGTGCACAATGAGTATCACCTGCAATCATAAAGATTTATCAATATACACTGATTGCAAGATTTGATCCTACAACTAACTAAGTTATAAAAAGGTGCAAAAGAGGAGAAGGGTACGACAAAAAGAGAAATGAATCTGATGGTGTAGCAAAGACCCCTTCTGGTTGGTAAAGATAAATCCAAAAACCATACTCATGCTCAAACCAGCATTCACTCTATTAAGACATGAGTAGGTGCAAGAGTCTAAGGAATTTACTGCAGAGCAAAGAGGGATGCAACATCATTTTATATGTAGGAAGTGAACATTAACTCTAAGCAACAATCGGATGATATATCTATTGATAAGTAAATGAGATTGACTTCAACCAATTTGAAAGAGTGCACACAAACATCAAACTCAGGACAAAACATAGAGTAGAAACAAGAGAACTAAGGCAAATGCATTAAAACATTCAAAAGTTTCTTTCTACAAGAATATGACATTAACAAAGGGTTGCAACTAGGTATTTAAAGGAAAACCACAACTACTGAGTCACAGTTATAATTTTTAGAATAAATGGAATTAACCTACTACACATTGTAGGTCTGACAAATGAATGCATGGGGACTATACAGTCCAATGAAATTGAATGCTCCCCAAGTGATCTAGAAGGAAATTAGATTTTAACTTTAGTCTGGTTCATAAAGCATTCAATGTTTTGTGGGGTGTAGGGGTATTTTGGGGCACAAGTCAATCTTCATTAAATACATATCGCACATGTTATCTGACATGGAGTGTTCAATGGGATCTTCTCCAGTCTCTTTTGTTGAAAAAGTGGATAAGATACAATTTCCTGACATGGATGTTAGTTTTGGGAACTTTGTGTCAGAAAGAGTGGATTATGTTGACAATCGTGATGGGCTTTGTCGTTTAGCAACCAAATACTATTTGTCTTCTACACAATCCTTTGGGAATCTTCCGTCATGATGCCTTCAATTCCTACAAGGCACAAGTAGAGCACAAAGTTAGTATTGTGAAAGGAAAGTATGCAATTAAACATCATTACACTATGTGTATGGCACACATGTTTGGTTATTGTATGCATTCTTTTATGTTTTGTGCGCAAAGGATGCACACTCTAGATATTTCATATTCTACTCAATGCAGCTGATTGCACACCAAACTATGCACATTGTCTTCTTTAAAAGCATATCTAACACTCCCTTTTAAGTAGTCTTTGATGTATCATAAATGCATGTATAATACCTATATAAAATAAATCTTGAGAAGACCAAGTGTTAGGTGTTAGATTATCCCAGATGGGCTATAGTTCATTCAATTATACAACTACGATGAAGGATTGTGAAGTTTGGGGGTTGCACATAGTGTATAGCAGGTTGCTTGGCAAGTTAAGGATGCCACAAAACATAGAGAGGATAGAAGAATTTTGATATGGCTACACAATGAGTGTGCAAAGCTAGTTTGAAAGTGGGAGGCTTGTGCAATGTTGTGGGACTCCAGAAGGTAAGGGTCAAGCTTATAGAGCATGTGAGGCATTCCAAAAGGCCATTGTGTGGTGCACGAATTGAAGGGATCAGTGTGCATGCTTGATATATTGCACAAAGTGAAATGTGCATTGTGTAATAAATGCATAAGGGGACGTGTCAAAAGATACGAAGGATTGCACACACAAAAGGGTATACGAAAAGAAATAAGACCAAGAAGATTGTGCAAGAAAAGAGATGTTGCACAAAACTCTTAGAATTTTTTCGTCATAGAGGAAGTCATTTGTGCACTCAGAAAGGAGACAAGCGAGGTTGATCACTCTTTGAAGTGAAAAGGAGCTTAGCTAAATAAGGGCCAAGTACTAAAGCAAAGGGTGCTAAGGAAAAAAAGATGAATTGCGTAGGAGATAAGAATTTGAATCGTGTAATGCAATCTAATCTTTCAAGGAAAGACACATGGGTTCTATGATTTCCTGAAGTGAAATTAGGGGCATGTTATTTGCACATAACAAGCTCCTATTTTTTAGGACAAGATTCTTTTATTTCTTGTAGTTGGCTTCAAAAACAAGCATGAGACCTTCTGCTGCAAGAAAATAGGAGCACAAGCCCCTTCATGGGACTATGCCCTTAGTAAGAGGTAGTTATAACCCATCTCTATAAAAGGATAATTTTTCTATAGCAAAATGGTTTTAGATGATAATTTCAAAAATAGAAACACATAAACACATTTTCCTTTCCCCTTCATCATTTATATTTATCTATTTTTTCAAATGTACATTTTATGTAATGAAATTTGAAACTTTTTGTTTGTTCTTTCCTACTTTAAAGTAGTGAAATTTTTGTGAGCATTTATCAATAATAAGTATATTCGTTTTTGAAATTATTTGATTTGTTGGAAATTATATTTTCTATTATAAAATGTTGCATTCTCATTTTTTTATTCACATGCATGAGTAGGTTAAGATATAGTTTTTTTCTATTTAAAATTATTGCCACCTATCTTAATATTTTGAAACCTCATTTCCTAGATGAAGTTCTCTTCCTTCTTTCCTTATTTTATAAATACACACATAAGAAATTAAAAAACCTATTAGATTGATAGTTTTCGTGTAAATGCTATAAATATATCGTGTTTTAATATTATTTTTCAATAAGGGAACCTTCATATAAAAGACGAGGGAATTTTAGTACCCAAAATTGTTGTTTTCTTCAGTAAAAAATATTCTTGTAGTGGTTTTTGGGTACCCACTATGGGAATGTCTAGATCGCCTCAACTTTTGTTACTACACATAAGCCTTATGCCATTGATCATATCACCATCTCTAGAATTGAGGCCCATTTTTAAAATCCTAGTCCTCGATTGGGTGTCAGTCATGTAAGAATATATATCTCTTTTGATAATTAAAACATTGTATGGGGTAATTAGACAAGATATGTTGAAACTATTCAAGGAGTAAGGACATGGTTATATTACAAGAAGGTTTTCATTCTTCATTGCACATAAAATAACGAGACATATTTTGATAAGGGTGGTTTAGAGATCTATACAACCACCTCATACTTCTAGAAAATAATTTTGTAATCACCATCAAAATTTATCCTCCAATTCAACAACCAAATATCGTTCTTACATAGGATACCCAAAAAAATATCACTTTATATTTGAGAAGTTTCATCTTGAGAAATTTTATAAGTATAACACAATTTAATATTGTCTCTATAGTGTTGGATGAAGTACAAAAACATGAAGCTGAATTAAGAATAATTAAACTTGTAAAGAGGATAAAAAATCAATAGAGATTAGTCTAGGAATCTATTAGTAATTGCATGTTTGAGTCAAATGCTCATTAGTGGTCAATCCCCTCTTACACAAACCTAATCTTTTCTTATTCGAAGATATCAAGAAAACAAATCTAAATATTTGAAAATAGTAGAGTTTGATAATTGCATTGATGATGATCATCACTTTATAATCAATGAAAGTTTGAAAGAAAAGGATGATCGCACACAATTAAAAAGAACGAAGCAAACTATTAGAATATAAAAAGTAAAAAAAGAAGAGAAGAACAAGACATTTTCCTAGCCATTTTATTTTTTTTGTTGATCCCAATGTTCCATCTGATCCTATTATTCTAGTTTCCCTTATTCATCCTTTTTATCCCACTACCCTACAATAGTAAACATTTTTAAAAATAACAAAAAGAAAATTTTCTCGAGGAAGCAGTGTATAAGGCTCAAATGATCCATTCCTCAATTTACAATATAAGTTCAATTTCATATTGTTTCCAAATAAGAAAAATAAATATTAAAGGTCTCTATGTACAACCCCAAGTAACATGAAGGTAATTTCACAAAGTGAGATAAATTTTAAGTTAGGTTTTAGTTCTATTAGACCCTATTATACCTTTATAAATAAATTTACCTCTATGGCAACACCAATTCCATAGGGGAATAAAATTGGACTTATGTCTTTGGAAGACCTCTCTATGATTTTCTAAAAGGAAGTAGAAAGAAATTCCCCAGATTTTGAGGAGATGGAAAATAACATTTGAATGAACATAGCACACCTTTTTTTGGTCCATGTAGACTCTTGGGTGTAGAACAAGAAATAGTTTATGTTAGACTATTTGTTGACATCTTACAAGACAATGCAACAAAATGGTTGTACTATCTTTCTCTAAATAGTATATTTTTTAAAAAGTATGTGAAGTAATTTAAACCAATATCCAAACCAACCAAAGATACTCATACTCTCCTCGCTCAGCTTGATCATATTATGAAAGAGCCTTACAAGTGCATAAGAGAATTAAATTCTAAATTCTATAATATTGTTTATAAAATTTGCATTAATGATCGAACAAAGGATGAAAATGAGATTTGCTTTCATTAATGCTCAACTCCCTATAATTTATTTTTTATTGATAAGAGATCAACTAGAAAACAAAAATGATTGTCAATGGCTAACTACTTAAGCCATAGATTATTTTATCATATTAAGGAAGTTAAAAGAAATAGGCTTAAGCTTCAAGTAAAATTAGTTTAGATAAAATTTGTAATTAATTTTATTACCTTGAAGAAAAAATGTCCCATCCAATCGATAGAAATACATAATTCCTTCTAGGAACTTGATAATAGAAATAATTTTTTGTTTTTGAATTGATATTGGCGATTGAATATCCACTTCTCAAATCTATCCTGAATCATGCATGTACCATTTAGGAAGCATAAGGAAAAGAAACCATATAAGAAGAAGAAGAAGAATCATAAGAAGAATTTGAAGAGCCTAAAGAAGACTAGTATTGGCTTCTTGGACTATCATTCATCATATGTTGATTACAAAGAAACTATAAAGGCTATGAAGTAGTTATTATTTTTCTATTCTAACTTGGTAAAAACTATTCTCTAAAAATAAATTTGGTTGATTTCATATCCATTTTTTTTCCCTCCTTATTATTCCAAATCTATCAAAATTTAAATTAAACACTCTAAAATATTCTTTAAGTACTTAATTCCTAAAACATAGTTTAATTTCAAAGAATGAAGGTGTGAAATTCTTTATTCTCATTTCTTCATAAGTCTCTATGTAACAACCACAAAAAATACATGGCCAAAGCACATGTAATTATTTTTCTTTTATATTTTTTTACTTGGGCCCACATAACAACAAGTCGACTCTTTGGCTATAGAATAACATGGGATAAGGTGATGTCAACATAGAAAATATGCACTAAACACAACACAACAAAAAAATCCATTTTGTTTATCATAGGGAAGAGGATGCAATTACTTTCACTTATGCCTCCACTACGGAAGAATATATTGTCCAACAAAATCTAGACATTGTGCATGAAAACATCATTATCCCTCAACATCTATCCCTTCATTACATATAGTCTCTTCAACCATTGTTTCCTATAAAAAAAATCCATACACCATAATACAAACTATTCCTCTAGCTATGGTAATAAAAATCCCCAACATTTAGACATACACAAACTTATTGATCCCTATAATTAAAAAACAATCCAATTAATAAATGTGTGCTTTAACGACAAATAAAATGTAATTTAAAAAATAATAATAATAATAAGAGATTGAGAAGTAAATTTCATCTATAAATACGAGTCATACTACAAAGCCTAATTACGAGACTTGTAAGGGGATATATCATGATTTTGAAATACCACTTATTACTCCACTATGAAAAATTGACTATCCATTGGTTCCTCCAAAATAAGCAAGCAATATGATATATCAAGATACACTTATCCCTACACTTGAAACAAAACTTATCCCTCCACTAAGACTAGCCATTAATGCCCTTGTTTCCTCCTTATAAAACATATAAATAATTATTAATCCCATCAATAACACCACCTTTACCTCCACCAACAATGATGAATAACACTTCTATATAGTCATGATAATAAATAAAAATTCCCCATTGCCTCCAAAAGATAAAATTTTAATAATAATATAAACCATAGGAGATAGAGTGACATAAAATAAAGACTTAATCCACCATGTACATAGATGTTATGGTTTACAACATGATCAAATGAAATTCCTCTTATTAAAGAAAATTGATTTGAATCTATAGTATACTTAATTTTCCTTGTTTTAAACCATTTATTGATATAACATTTAACATGTATTAGGAGCATTTGTTCAAATTTCTAATTATAGGTCTTTAATTTCATTACAATATTTAATCACCAAAATACAACTCAGTTACTTTTTTTCTTATCACAACTATGTTATGTATTATAATATTTTTTAACATTGTTTTAATAGACATATTATTCATCTTGCTCTTGTTTCCACATTACGGATTCATTCTAAGGAATGTGGTTCAACATGAAATAATTCCTTATATTGATATTAGGAAACTGAAGTTTAAAATGCATGTTATAAATGAGAACTCAAATACACTTTATGTGTTAAAAATGTATTCTTAGGAACTGTAGACACACAATCGGACACTTAGGTACATTTCTAGGTCCTAATCATATACTACTATTCATATGATTCCTAAGTGACAAAACTAGTAATTGACATCTATCTGTGGCTATTTTTCTTTCTTTTTAGTTTACACTTTTGGTATTGCACACCACACAACCCAATATGATCTTCATTGCTTTATCTTTATTTATTGTGGACAACAGTACCCAACCAGGTCGTCAGTTCTCAGGTGCCCTCATCCCCTTTGGGTTCCCCTGACCTCTTTGTATCTTACTCGCCACTTTTGGGCACCTTTTTTTTTATGGTTGCGAATTTTATTTGTCAATTATGAAATTCAACAAATGGAATCATATAAATACAAAGATATGTGACCAAAATAAAGAATCAAAATCTAAACATCTATTATCACCACCTAAGGTTGCATCTAAAGGCATTCTAAAAGCATCAAAAGCATCCATCTAGAACTCACTCAAGGGACAAGGGACTACATTTTTTGCATACACGCATAGGAGGGAAGTTCATTTTTCCATCCACACATCTATTTACATTTCTACATCTAGCTATCACTCGTTATTAAGTGCATCTTACACAAGATCTTTTTAGGGCATGATTTCTACACAGACGCACAAGAACTACATGGAGTCTGAAATGTAGTGCAACGTTCGGTTGTAAGTTCACTCAGTCGAGTGACCGTCGGGGTCAATCTAACTCCCCATTTGCATCTTTATTTTTTTGGATTTTATGTGTTTTAGGGTTTTACAATATATCATATGTTTTGTAAGTTATAGTAAAATTCTACGGGTATAGTGTGATATATAGGTGACAAATAGTGAAGGTCAACAACCATCTTGCGACACAAGAAAAATCAGTTTCCACCCATTTTCGTAGTCACGGGCGCCCATCAGAGGTCTTCAGTGGCCAAGCACCCCTGACCCAGTCCAGGTGCCCTAGTCTTGGCTTACTCGACAGTTACAGAATTTTCTGGGTTCGATTGGGATACTTTGCTCCTCCTGTATACAAGTTTTTAGTCCAGCACACTTCAGGATTTATTGTTAAATCATCTAAGTCTTCTACTCTCTCTCTTACACCTTCCGTTTCATATTTCTTTAGCTTATTACTTGTGTCCTCTTGTATCTAATCGCTTTTATTCATTGTTTACACTTTTTACTTTGCAATGTCTAGGGTTTTACAAATTTCTATATTTGTTAATTCAAACACCTTATCTTTTATGTTTGGTTTTATCTGTCATGTTTTAGCTTGGCTTGGTTTGATTTTTGTAGCAGGGTTCACATACATGGAGCTTGGCAAGAGGAGGGATGGCCGAGAAGTGAAACAACCAACTCAATCTAACAAGGGCTTGGCTCGTTGTCACTTCATTTGGCTTGTGGTGAGAGGTTCAACTCGTCTCCTCAATCCTAACTCGTTCGGCCTATGGATGACTCAACTCAACTTTGGCTCTCACAAGGAGCTTGATGTAGAGATCTATATGTGACCCAATCCACTCGATTCAACTCAATTTTACAAGAAAAAAAAATTAGTTTAGGTTTTTCTCAGATCGCGTAGCTCTCTATGTAAGGTCGTAGGGGGAACGAATCGGTGTGTAGTACTCTAATATGTGACTCGGGTCAGACTCGGGTAAAGGTTACAATGTGGGGGTAGCTCGATTAGCCACTCAAATGGTATGTTTAAACATGGCCCTCTTGCATAGCTATCTCAACTTGCTTATCCCAGCTCACCAATATATATATATAACTAGCTCACCCAAGAAAGAGACATATCATTCCTCCAAGCAGCTCTCCATCTTGATATAGAGCTCGGTCCCAACTCACCTATTTACCCCTTATGCAAAACTTGGTCTGCAACTCATTTGGAGGGTATTTTCAACAAAGATGTCTCTACAGAGGTATAGAAGGGATTGTTGTCTCCTGATTATGATAAAAAAAAACCCATATTGGGAAAAAAAAATCCTGGATTTTTTTATTTTTTATTTCACAATTCCTTATATTACTATTGAGTGTTCCTTGGTGCAGGAGTCAATGCATGGGTGACTCCTCCTTACCCAATGCACAAGAAAACACAAATTTTGAATAAAATTTCTTGCACACATATACAAAGACCTAATTTACACTGCAATGAGTGTGGGAGGTTGGGTATGGTTCTGGGAAGTGGTAGAGGGCTTCGTTGGATCCTCTTCTATTGTTCAAGCTTATCCTAGTCCTCCAAATTTTCTTGCAACCTCTCCTACATAGCTCAATACTTCTCTCTCCTGCTCCAATACCAAATGTGAATGAGGAACAAGGATGAAATCCTGATAATAGTATTAATATGCAATTAATTTACAAAGCTATAAAAGGTTGCAATACTTATAGGTATTGGACAACAGTTACAAAACAATAAATGGTTACATATGTGCAACCAAAAAGCATACACGATTCAATAAAACAAATATATGGTTTTAACTATATAACAATATCACGAATTAATAAAACTCTATAAAAACAAAATAACCACATATTAATACTAAATTTCCTATGGGGAATGTTAAATTAATACTACACAAGGTTTTATGTAACACATACACATGCACTTTTGTTATGTATTCACAAAATATTACTATATTATTTTCATGTAAATGCATCAACATTACATGTGTTTCTCATCTAGCTGTGTGTGTGTGTGTGTGTGTGTGTGTGTGTGTGTGTGTGTGTGTGTGTGTGTGTGTGTGTGTGTGTGTGTGTGTGTGTGTGTGTGTGTGTGAGAGAGAGAGAGAGAGAGAGAGACTAAATTCAAAATGCCATGATTCATCTTCTTAGGTTATCATAAATCTATTTGACCAATTCTCTCTAAAAATATTTCCAAATTCAATTATTACTATTTTTATGTTGGAAAAAAAAGACACATTAAGTTCCTTTTATCCCCCATTACCCTTCATTTTACCCACACATAAATTTTAGTTTCATCTATGTATTCAAAATATTAATAATATTGAATCAACTTATCTATAGATTTTATCACTAGAAATTGCATGAGTTGTAAGATACACCACATTGGAAGCATGTGGAATGCTCTCATTCAATAGTATGGTTTAATTTTAGTTTGTTTTTAATATGAATGTCAACTTTCCTAGTAAGGAATGTCTGAAAATCCACAAAAAAAATTAAAAACAAAAGCCATTAACATGAAGGATCGGTAAGTCGCCGAGTCATGAAATGAGAGATCGCTGAAACTCCGAGCCATAAAATGGGAGATCGGTAGTTCTGTGAGTCATTTACAGCAGCATATGGTATCTGTTATATGATTGAATGACATTGAATGTGTGTTCCATATTACAAATATGCGAACAGAGAACATTGGTTTTAAAAAGAAATTTTATGATCCAAATTACATTAATTGGACAGAGAACAATTACTAAAACTTGAACGTGTGTTTGAATTATATAATTCAGAACAGAGAACGTTGTATATAAAAAAAATTTCCTTGTTCTAGTATCTTAAAATGGGGATGTTACATCTTGGTATCAGAGCTGAAGGTTGCAGCTCTTGGACCTAATGAGTCCACAGTTTAATAAGGTTTACATTTTCTTATTGAACAGAAAATGGTTAGAACAAGAGGAAATGCTGCAAATAACCCGTTACCGGGTGGAGAAGTAGCTACTGCTCAAAAGCTGGATGAAATCCTTGCTCCCCTACTAGATACGAGAGATCGTTTGACTATTTTGGAACAGTAGTCAATGGGAAATGAAGAGGAGGAAGAAGAAGCTGATATAAATGATCAGCCACCTCCTGAGGACAACACCAATGGAGGGAATCCGGGTGTTGATAATAGTAATGTGAATGCTCCTAATTATCCTGAAAATAAAAGGGCAAGATTAGCAGCTGAACTTACAAATGATATAAAGAGAATAAGTCCTCCAAAGTTTGATGGAACAACACTTGGGGACGGAGCTGAAAATTGGCTCAGTGAAATGGAGAAGTACTTTGCAATAAGAAACTTCTCCGAGGAGACCAAAGCAATATGGGGAGCATATCAGCTTTCTCATGAAGCATCATCATGGTGGGACAAACGTAAGGTTAAGTTAAATATTGTCGAAACAAACATAACTTGGGATCAATTTAAGGGTTACTTTAGGCAACGGTGGCTGCCTCAACTCTATTTTGATAGGAAAATGACTGAATTTCAGAACTGGTCACAAGGAAGGCTGACGGTGACAGAATACTGGGAAGGGTTTACTAAACTCCTTAAGTATGTGCCGCAGTACCAAGCCGACGAGAAGTTCAGAATATGAAAGTTCATAATGGGACTGAATCCCATCATTGGTGGCAAAGTGGATGTCCACGGTCTAACCACTATGGAAGGAGTTGTCGAAAAGGCAATAAGACATGAACAGAAATTGAGAGCAATTTCTGCTCATAGGGAAGAGATAAGAAAGAAGATTCCCAACTCTTCTTCATCTCTCGCACCCAAAAGGGGGCCCTGGAAAAGGTTTGGTGTGAAAAAAAAAAATTGTTGTAGATAACAACAAGAATTCTGTAATGAACAAACCTGTAAATAGTGTGCGAAACAGCTTCGCAAAAGTTAGTGGCAATGGAAAAAAGTTCTATGGAAGCCAGAGTGATAACTTCAAAGCTGGGTAGCAAATTTGAGCCTAGGAAAGGGCCAGTTGGAGGATGATTCAACTATGGAAAGGACCATTACGCGAGTCACTGTCCTCTAAAAAAGGATGATCGCGATCAGCAGCATAGGATACACGCTGCGGTGGCTAACAGACAAGCTGAAAAGTAAGTTACACCCATAGAAGTTCCGGGTAAGTTATTCGGTACACCTGCAGTCATACTTTTTGATACTGGAGCTACTGAATGCTTTATTTCTACTAAACTTGCAATGAAATTAAAAAGAAAGGCTGAACGAATGGATAAGACATGGACAGTGCATTATGGGAATAATGTTGTCCATACAGTCAAAATGTGCCTTTTTGGGGAAATTCTTGACTTGCCCAATTTCTCCACCGAATTTGACCTGTATGTCACTCCTTTAGAATCATATGATATCATTATTGGAGTTAACTGGTTGGCAGAACATAAGGCAAAGGTCGACTATTATGAAAAATAAATTTGTTGTTTTGATGACCTGTAGAAAGCAGCAGTCATTCAAGGTGTAAGGCGTGAGGTTGCAGTTAGGAAACTAACAGCTATGCAACTAAAAAGGGCTAAAAATGACAAAAAATGCTGAGGAAGATAATGATTTCATGGAAATATATCCATTATTAAGGGATTTCAGTGATGTATTTCCGGAGGAATTACCAGGTCTTCCACCCAAACGAGAGTTTGACTTTGTAATATAGATCAAGCCAGGAACTAAACCCATATCTGAGGCACCTTATAGAATGACCACCCTCGAGTTGGTGGAGCTTAAGGCTCAACTACTAGAACTTTTGACTAAGGCGCTGATAAGACCAAGCGTCTCACCATGGGGAGCGCAGGTAATTTTTGTAAAGAAAAAGGATGGCACATTGAGACTGTGCATTGATTACAGAATGTTGAATAAGGCAACTATTAAGAATCGATACCCACTTCCTAGGATTGATGATCTGTTCGACCGGATGTGTGGAGCATTAGTCTATTCGAAAATAGATCTTCGATCTGGGTATCATCAGTTGAGAATAAAGGAAGAAGATATTCATAAAACAGCTTTTAGAACAAGGTACGGGCATTATGAATTCACGGTGTTACCTTTTGGGTTGACAAATGCACCTGCCGCCTTCATGAATTTGATGAATAATATTTTTCAAGAATACCTAGACAAGTTCGTGCTTGTATTCTTGGACGATATTCTTATATACTCTAAAAATGTCGAAGAGCTCCAAGAACATTTAAGGATAGTGCTGGAAGTTTTAAGAAAGAGGAAGTTGTATGGTAAACTGTCTAAATGTTCATTTTATGATACAGAGGTGCATTATTTGGGACACGTTATAAGCAAGAACGGGATAGCTATAGACCCTTCAAAGATCGTAGCTATAACCGAGTGGCCTGGGCCTAAGAATGTGCATGAAGTAAGAAGCTTCATAGGCTTGGAAGGATATTATAGAAAGTTCGTTACGGAATTTTCAAAAATTGCTGCCCCAATCACTTCATTGCAAAAGAAAGATAAGAAATTTGTCTGGACTGAAAAATGTGAATCTACCTTTAAAAATTTAAAGGAACAGTTAACTACAACACCTATTTTAACTGTACCAAACCCAAATGGAAATTTTACGGTGGTAACGAATGCATCTAGAGAAGGTCTTGGAGGCATTCTGTTACAGAATAACCATGTCATAGCTTATGAAAGTAGAAAGCTTAAGTTACATGAACAGAATTATGCTCCACACGATCTAGAGCTCGCTGCCATTGTACATGCACTTCAAATGTGGAGACATTACCTTCTTGGCAAACCTTTTGAGTTAAAAACTGACCATCTGGGGTTGAAGTATATTTTTACTCAACCAAATCTGAATGCAAGACAGCGAAGATGGTTAGAATTTTTGTCTCAGTATGATTTTGATATAAGCTACATCAAAGGCAAGGAAAATAGAGTGGCAGATGCTCTGAGTCGAAGGAAGCACATCTCTGCTCTTATAACATTAAGAACTTAGTTTAAGGATGAGGTGAAAGATGGCATGGAATCAGACTCTTATTTTCAGCAAGTTAAAACAATACTTGTTACAGATCCAAAGGATGTGAGGTATAAAAGATTTCGTTTTGATAATGAAGGAATTTTGAGGTTCGAAAACAGGGTATATATACCTGTGGCAAATGATTTAAGAAAGAAATTATTAACTGAATTTCATAACCTTTTTCTAGACACCCTGGCATTACAAAAATGCTTGCTGATCTTAAGCAGCAATACTTCTGAAAGGGAATGAAAAAGGATGTGGTGGAATTTGTAACACACTGCTTGGAATGTCAGTGTGTTAAGGCGGAACATATGCATCCCACTGGATTACTGTATCCCCATAGCATTCCACAGTACAAATGGCAAGTGATAACGATGGATTTCGTTCAAGGATTGCCTATGTCAAGGAATAAACATGATATCATCCTGGTTGTTGTCGAAAAATTAACCAAAGTGGCACACTTCATTGTTGGTAATTTGAAAGATGATGCACCAGTGTTAGCAAGAAGATTTTTACATGAAATTTTCAGATTGCATGGAATACCCAAATTGATCATATCAGACAGAGATCCAAGGATGACCTCAAGGTTTTGGCAAACGCTTAATGCGGCCTTGGGAACTAAATTAAACTTCAGCTCTGCATATCATTCGGAAACGGATGGACAAACCGAGAGATTTAATCAAGTTTTGGAGGATATGTTAAGAATGTATTGCATGGACCAGCAGTATAAATGGGGAGCAATACCTTCCGCTGGTAGAATTTGCCTATAATAATACATATCATGCCTCTTTAAAAATGGTGCCTTTTGAAGCATTGTATGGAAGAAGATGCAGAACCCCTATTAGCTGGGACAACATAGAGGACAGAGAGGTAATTGGGCCAGAAATCCTCACGGAAATGGAACAACAAATCAAAATGATTCGAGAACATCTAAAGGAGGCTGCCAATAGGCAAAAGAGTTATGCAGACTTAAAGTGGGTTGATAGGAATTATAAACTTGGTGAGAAGGTCTTTCTTCAGGGTAAGCCGAAAAAGAGCTCAATAACTTTTGGCAAGGCTGCCAAGTTGTCGCCTCATTATGTGGGACCTTTTGAAATTGTAGAAATAATCAACCCTTTAGCTTATCGTCCAGCATTACCTCCTGCTTTATCACAAATGCATGATGTTTTTCATATTTCTTTGCTTAAGAAATACGTAACAGATTTATCACATGTGTTGAAATGGAATTCCTTGTAGGTCCAAGACCCGGGAATAATCATGGTTAAGCCCATTCGAGTGCTAGGAACTCGCCAGTTGTATTTAAGAAATCGCGAAGTGAATCAATGTAAAGTCCAGTGGGACCAATTTAGCGAAGAAAGTGTAACTTGGGAAAATCTCGAAGAAATGAAATTTGCTTTTCCATACTTGTTTGATCGAAATTGAATTTGAAAAATTGATAATCTACCAAATTTAGACAATTACTGGTCTATTTTACAGTTATCTTAAAACATTATTTTAATGAGTGAATCTATTTTTGGTATGAACTTATGAATGGAAGGAAAATAACTGAATCTTGTCCTAGAAACTCCTTGAATTGGTTAATTTGATCATCGGGACGATGATTCTTTAAGAAGGGAGGAATGTAATGCCTTGATTTTTGTAAGCTATCATGGTAATTACTTTTCATGATGTTGTAACTGCAGAAATGAAGATAAATATGTTAAGATATATCTTTTGATCTTAAAAGGAATGTGTTGCTAAACTGGACCCTTGTTTGCTGTAATTTGTTTACTTGGGACAGAAGTTATTATTGCTTGTGTGTTGCTAAATGAGACAACAGACTTTTCGTATGCTTGATGAACTCTTTTCGCTGATTGACAGCACACCTTGAATCAATTCCATTGATCCAAGGTATGCTATGGCCTTCTTGTGATCGCTTGTCAATTTACTTCTAAACCATAATGAAGTCTGAAACCAGACTGAAGGTTGATATAAATGTTGCAGCACCTGATTTCAGGTATGAATATCTGGTACGTAGATGCCAATGAAAAAGGTTCGATTATCAAACCACATGCAAAGTTGTAACGCTAGATAGCGTAAGACAATAAGGGCCTGGATGCGAGTGACACAGGTATGTGGAACATAGGACGAAACGTCCTGCATTGTGTTGAATACGAATGCCAGTCGGAAAGACTTGATTGGAAACTATTAAATAAATACTATGGGATTAAACCCTAACCTACTACTAAGTTTTATCCTATACCCTAACTACTACCCTATATGGATTTTAAATTTCATAAGGATGAAAATAGATGCAAATTCTACTAACTTATGAACTAGGTGAATAACCTAGCTATGGACTATTAAATCCTAAACTATTACTAACCTATGGAAGGGGACTTATGGACCCATGTGGATGGAAACAGATAAGAAGGGAAGGTTAGGAAATTTAATAGGACAGTAAATGAAGTCCTTACAAGTTACAGCACCAAGTTTGGCGGGAACATGGAAAAGTTGGAGGCATCCAACTAGCTATGAAGCTAAAATGTGATTACAAGCAAAATTTAAAAAAAAGAAAACTCGCCAACCTGAGTCGGCGGTGGCGTGAGGAATAAGGAAAAAGTAATGCATTCAATGCATTCAATGACATTGGTCTTAGCGACTAGCTCGCCTTGGAAAGAGGATAGAGGAAAAATTTGTTTGTTATTGTGTGCAATCGGGTTTTTTTTTAGTTGCTCTGCATTTTGTTCTTCCATGGTTCTGTCGAACCTGTTGTATTTTGGTTATTGTTTCTGTTCTTTGGAGAAGCAAAGGCTATTTTTGAGCCCGTGGGAAGTTAGTGGACTATTTGGAAAGCCTGGCTGAGGACGTCGTGGAGAGAAATAGCTCCAGTGGACGCGGTTTTCTTCGAACCACAAAAGAAATATACAGGCATGTTAAGCCCTTCTCCTTAAACCATTTTCTTTTGTTTAAACGTCTCATTAAAACAACCCTGCTCTTATGAGGGGTGATTTAGTTAAATGATGTTGTTGTTTTGAATGAAGTGATCTCTGGACTGAGTCGTTTTTCCTTTGCTGAACACGACTTGGGTAATTTTTTTTACAAATGGGTAAATGAAATAAATACTGTTCTTGATGTGTGAGTTGTTTGAAAATGTTGGGTAATCATTTCTTTACTCAATATGAGTTGAGTTGTTGAATGTATTAGCTATGCGTGTATTATTTTATGAGTTCTGTGTTCTCTTGTAAAAATGGAAGAATATAAGGATTCGGTTTGACCTTCTGGTTTGAACTGTCATTATGAAAATGAACACGGCTTTAGTATTTCTTTGCAAACGAATGAAACAAAGGAGGTTGTGCTTGTTGTATGAGTTTGTTTTGATTGGGTTAGCACCCACTTCTATTACTCTATATGGGTTTGAGTCATTGAATGTAATATTTATGCGAGTATTGTCTTCTGAGTTCAATACGAGGAAACGATTGGGAAAAAACAAGTTCAGGATAATGTGGATGAACTGTTGTGTGAATTAATTTTCTCCTAATTTCTTTCATTACATTGAATACTATTTTACCTAGGACAGGGGATTCATTTCATCATTTTACCTTTGCTGGTCAAAATGTTTTAATATGTTTTTTTGTGAAATGAAGACCGTGACTGGTTTCCTTTCCTTCTTTTGGAGAAAATATGATGTTTATGAACTGAACTGGAATATATGGAGGAGTGAGTAAAATATATTGATATCTTTCTTGAATTCTTTTGAAAGGTATATATATATATATATATATATATATATATATATATATATATATATATATATGAGTAACAGAGATGCTAGTCGAACTCCTTTAATGTAATCGGCTGGAACTGAACTTGAATGGATTCTTGTTCTTGTAAAAAAAAGGGGGTTTTCTTACTCATTACAGTGAAATGATGATAACATGTTTGCTGAACTTTTACCCATTTCAGACTAAGCTGGGTATGACTGTTTTTAACAAATACGTATGTTATATATATATAAATATACTCAATTCACAGTATGAACTCTTGCTGTTTCGTTAAAACTGAACCAAAGTGGAATTCTTACTTTGAAAGTTAAAAAAAATGGCTCTTTTTACTATTATGATATGAATCATGATTTCGTAGCTAGCTGTACATTCTTATTGTTCAGGTCTAGCTGAAATGCTTGTTTTGACGAAGCGTTGTTTATAGACTAGCTGTATATTCTTGCTTGTTTATACCTGGACAAGAAAGTCCGTTGAGTGAAATATAATAATCAGAATGAATCATACTATTGGGTTATGTCTGTTCTAAATAGCGGATATTTGGTTAGACAGTGAGAAGAGGTAATATGATCCTTCTTCCTTGTATTCGATTATTGATTTTATTTATTTCTCTTTGGACTGTTATCATTGATTGATATCACGTCTGGATTAAATTCTCAGTACAGTTATGAGGAAAGGAAAGAGAGTGTTGGATGGATAATTGAATTAATGTTCATTTCTTCTCTCGTACAGTTGGAAATCTATAATTGTTATGGAATGAATTTTGTACTGCTTGGGTTTAAGCATCTGCATTTAATTGCTGTTTACTTTTCTCTTCAGCGTTTGATTGCTTGAAATCAGACATGAGTTGCATGAAAGGAAAGGAAAGTAGTTCGGTTTAAATTTTTAGTTAAATTCTATCTTTTGAAAGTCCTCTAACTATTGTAAGGGAATGGAAATTATAGCATTTATATTGGAACAACAGTGTGCATAATTGTTTTTTAGTTCTTACAGATGTTAATTCTGGAACTATTTGAAGGAAATTACTTCTTGTAGTAATTATTGGGAAAAAGGGCAGTAATCCTTTCTTTTTTGATTGGGAGGGTAATTAGATGATTGGGTTGTTATGCTGTTCATCCTTATCGGTACTTAATTCTTGGATGATGTTCATTTTAACGTTTCATAAAAGTAGGGTTCTTTTATTGAGACAGTTAATTAAAAGCACCTCATTTTAATGACAAGTGCTTAATATGCTCAGTTCAATGAACTGACCCGTGCAAGTAATTTTACAGATGGAACTTGAGTATAAACGAAGACATGGTTGTTTTCTGATACTTCTTTTGATTAACTGAGGATGGATTGTATTTGATAGCTATTATTCCTCTACGAGGAAATGAGAAAGGAAGAAATTACATTCTTCTATCTTTATGAGTTGTAATGTTGTTTGATATAAACAAAGTCCAGTCATTTGGACTGGCAAATGTATAGATTGAAAAACTTATGGATGAATACAAGGAAAAGTGTGATATTTTAATGGCTGTATCAATTTGATATTGTTGAATAAGATTGAGAATATAATATTATTCCTTGATTTGGAATTATTCAAATGATAGTGGATAGATTTAAAAGGAAATAACATCTATTCTTTACCTGAATGCAACTTTTACGTTGGAATGTGCAATTAGTTCATACTTGGGTTAAGATGAATTTTAAATTGACATTAAAATGGATTTAGGTGAACATGAACTCTTAATTGAAAGGTATTCGGGATTAGCTTATAAGCTAAGGAATATCAAATAACATAGGAGTAGCCGAACTTTGTATTCGGACTCCGTTAATATCATCGAAATGTTTAAATTCAGAAATTATTAGATATGGGGAAACATATCTATTGGTCAACCAACCTTAACTAAGTAAGGATATGGATAATAAATGAATACATTCATTTAGAATTAGACCTCGTTTAAATGATGTCTAATAAGATGGAATTCTGAATTTGTTTACAGTTGTGGGTAAAACTTGGTTAAGTTTAATAGGTTAAACTTATTACAGTTTATCTGTAATGGACTGATTAGTCCAAAGATTAAAGAAAAGAACCAAGAAGAGAATATGCAACCCTTCGGTATGAAGGAGAGGATGTATATTAAGCTAGAAGACAAATTAAGTCTCTCTTAGCTACATACAACTGTAACGAGAACGAAGGTTAAAGGATCAGCATGGCTGCTGAAAGTTGATCTTAAATATTAAGATTATAACCAAATCACACTCGAGCTGGATGTGTACTTCTCGATGAGAGGATTCCGTAGGACATTGACACATGCCAGCTACAATATAGTGTCTTCATGAAGGCGGGGCCTTCATGACGACACAATGTTGTAGCTGACATGTTACAACGCCCTCCCGAATCAAATCATCAAGTTTACATAAGCTAGATACTAAGTTCTTAGATGGGGATAGGAATGTGATCACGTATACGGAGTGACTCTGGAGGACTAAAGGTAACTAGACACACGGAGTTGTCTAGGGACGACACCGTATGTCTACGTACCTTTAGTTACCATGAGTAACTTCCTATACTCGTTCATATTGCTAGTTGGGGTTAGAGCTTGACCTTAAACAGAAGGACTGACAGAGATCAGGAAAGACCATTCTAGATAACAGATGAAGTGAGGTGAAGGACGTATTCCATTGATGTGTATCACATCTAGGAATATGATCATGCAAAGCATGTGAAAATCTTTGGCCAAAGTATCACAAGATTTGGTTGCGTTGTCCTAATCACCTAGTTTAGGATGCAGGATGTCAGACGAATATCAGTAACAGATATTCAGATAGGCTTCTTAAATGGATCACTTCGATAACAGAAAATGGTAAGAGAACCCTGTATATTCATTATACAATGCAGGAATTAACACGAAGGATCAGTAAGTCGCTGAGGCATGAAATTAGAGATCACTGAAACTCCGAGCCATAAAATGGGAGGTCGGTAGTTCTTCGAGTCATTTACAGCAGCATATGGTATCTGTTATATGATTGAATGGCACTGAATGTGTGTTCCATATTGTAAAATATGCGAACAGAGAACATTGGTTTTAAAAAGAAATTGTGTGATACAAACTGCATCAATTGGACAGTGAACGATTATTAAAACTTGAATGTGTGTTTGAATTGTATAATTCAATACAAAGAACGTTGCATAAAAAAAAATTCCCTTCTTCTAGTGTCTTAAAATGGGGATGTTACATCTATATTTCAGATCTAAAGTCAAAAAACGAGTCTAACGATTGTAAACAGTGCAAGAACTTAAAATAAGCTTGCAGATAATGGATTTAAACCATAAACGACTGAAACTAGATGCAGAATAAAATATCTTAGCATTAAAAATCTTAAAACACAATCTAAACATCCATTTAGCCCGTATTTAACCAATATTTCAAACAGTATTTAGGTGGGAACTGGAAGTTTAAACTTAGTTTTCTTGAAAACAACTGTGGACCTTTTAAGGGTCTCACAAATCTGTAAATATACTTCAAGATTCTTCACCTCTTCAAGTTAAACACTTCTAGATCAATCTTGCACACGCAAAATCACCAAGCTCTGATACCATGTTAGATTAAGTAAGGAAAATATAATCCACAGATCATAGATCCACCATTAAAGCCAAAGATTATAGATTATGGTATGCAGTCGATTTAGACAAAGAAATAAATTGAAATAGATATTAGATAATAGAGCTTAACCAACTAGAGCTGCAAGAAAATAAAGAATGAGAACAAGAAATAAATAACACCAGATTTAGTGGAGAAACCCGAAGGAAAAAACTCCACTGGTAAAACATTGTCTACATTAAGAATTTACACAAGTTTAACCCAGCACTTCCACTTCCATTTTGTAGTCATTCACAATGTCTGCTAAGCTATTTTCTTGATCATCTAAATACAATGTATCATTAACTCTCTACGATGATCATCTCTAGTCTTACATTCTTCTCTGTCTTTAATACTGGAGTACAAATGTAAATATGCTAATAGTCAATCCCGAGAGGGATCACCCAAATCAATGTGGTTGGGTGAATCAGTTTGGCTGCTTCAACCTTAAATGTGATAGACCTTCACATTAAATTTTGATTGAAAAAATTTAATATTATATTGGGTCATACTTAAGTTGTAGATCCCACTTGACATTATCACCCCAAGACTCTATTTTTGTTAAATCATTTGGTGAACCCATCCATTCAAACCCTACCTTCTGATTATGTAACAAAATCTCTCTTTTTCTTCTCAATTCATGAATCAATCTTCTTATCATACTTTCACCCTAACTAAGGTTTCTGGCATAGTTACTACTGCTACTTATTTTATACAAGTTTATTTTTGGCATCCTCCTCACTTTATTACTCCTATGGCTGATCCGAATATCAATTTAGTAACTACTCAATGCATTCATCCTTATACAACTCAACCCATTTTTATCCCATCACCTATCACTTCTACATATCCTACCACCACTTCTAAAGGTTATGACATCATAGAGAATCTTATGAGTACACGGGATAAAATCTCTCTTTATGATTTATTGCATAGTGCACCTGATTTTTGTCAAACATTAGAGGCCACCCTTTGCTCTATTCACATTTAAAGAAATAATTTTTTGGTGGTCTTCACACACCTCATTCAGTATCTCAAAAATCTACCACATGCTATATCATTTAATGATGAGGATATCCCACCATCTTTTGTTGACAATCCATTTGCACCTCTTCTTATCACCACTACAATGGGTACTACTTGTATCAAGTGTTTACTCATTGAAAATGGATCTTCTATAAATATATGTGCTCACTCCCTTCTCGGGAAAATTAGTATTACTGATAATCTAATTACTAAAAATTCTACTCTCATTCATGGCTATGATTCCACAACTCGCACATGTCTTGGTACTATTAATTTACCTATACAACTTAGGCCTAGGACCATTCCTACGGTGTTTTTTGTAACTGATGCATCATTTCAGTTTAATCTCTTATTGGGTAGACTACATGTTTCCCTTATACAATTCATCTATGCATTAAATTCTTAAATGATGGCTATGAGCATACCATTGATGTTTATCCAGATCCATTCAAGTTTTTCCACATAGACCCTGTCACTACTATGTCCATTCCTCCATCATAGCCCATTCCATATAGCAATACTAGTACTTATGATGTTGCACAATTTAGTGCTCCATAATCTTCTTCCAATTCTGTAAGTGTACCATCCATTCCTACTCATACTAATGATATCATTTTACCCACCTTGTCTACTCCCATAGTTACCACTATTCTTCCAATCGATAATTCTCTCTCTCCTACATCTAACTCTGCTCCATCCAATATCCTTGATGTTTTTATCTAAAATGAAAATGCCAACACTGATGATTATGATGATGAGGTCGATGTCGTGGAACTTAATAATGATACATTTTTGCAATCTTACCTTTACTCCTTTAGAAATAGATGAGTCCTATTTCAATGATACTTTTGTTGTTATTGGCCCTGGTGAATATTAGTTCAAGAAACCCCCCTCCTTCCACTAATGTTATGATACTTTTTGGGGGTTTTTTCTATGCATTGGACATCATATCACCAGACTCATCTCAATCTCCCTTGACAACACCTCCTTTCAAATGTACACTTTTCGTAAATCAATCTTACTGGCATCAAATTCCATTTGATCCTACCTACTCTAATATTGTTTGCACGCATGATGGTTTAGCTTGGTTGGGATTTACACTCGATGATCTCCTTCCTCCACCTCATTATCCTCACCTCTATCATGGATATGGGCACATCACTACTGCTTATGGCATCTGTGTCTTCCATCTATCAGTCTTTGTTGCACACACTTCTTCACTTACACTTAGGCACTCCTAGCTTGATTACATTGGTGCCACTTTAGATCCTAATCATATCAATATCACATTTCCCATTCCTTTTGGCCATGTTTATATTTACAATGATTCATTTCTTGGCTATACAAAAAATATTACTCGTTGGTATGCATATGGTTATCCACTATCACTTTTCACTGATGAAGAATAAGCAATGGACATGTACAATGTACGCAAAAATGCCTCTATATATGATCAACCACATACTATTGCTTATTAGGTCCTCCATTTTTCTATGACCATGAAAACAATTATCCCTTGGACAATATTACTTGATTTTTTTATATATCATACACTTGGGGGGCATCATGCTTACTTCTTTGCCCCCTCCTAATATCATATAAGGTCTATCATTTTTATTATTGTGCTTCATACTTCATATTTCTAAACATCATTACACAACTTGATATACTTTGTATCATCACTGCCCTATGACGCACTCTTGGGATAAGGTTCACACTTGATTGTTGATCCATAGTACATCTATGAACCTCACACACTACACATTTCAATGTCTCACGCTCTACACTTCACAGTACATCTTTCTAGCATCACAGTTTCACACATCACACTACCCTATGACACACTCTAGTTCCACAATTCATACATAAATGCTAAGGGTCTAAATCTGAAATGAAATTCTCCTCATTCACTCTTCACTCTTTATGCTTCATTAATCAATCTATTTAGCGCACATGTTCAAACCATTTCCCAATGATGCACTCTTGGTCTATAATTCATTCTTTATTGTTGAGGAGTCCTTTATAAATGAACCTCATACACATTTCATACACACTCGATAGGGGCACGTTGATCCTATCAAATTCACTTGGCATTCCATTCCATTTCACTCATACACACAACATGTTACATATCTTGGTTACACTTATTCTTGTTTTCTTATACTCACATGTTACACTATGCCTACTATGTTAGCCAGATATCTAGTATATCATTGTATTTATCATATACACATGCACATTCACTTGTTCTATAGTTGTGAATGTAGACTTCCTTCAAATATTTACATGCAACACAGATGCTTGGAATTGTACCTCTTACCAGACCGACTGGGGATCTTGTGGGCATCTACATTCTTACACATTACAGGTGTTATTATTTCATTTTACACTACTTCCTATTCTTACTAGTACACTAATTTACATAGATACACATATGATTTGACATACTCTTTATATTTCTAACATGGTAACAGGTGCTTCATGTGTAACATTTACCTTGCATGATCTATTTTCCACCATGGTTGTTTGATACTTTGTTTGTTACTATTTACTATTGTTTGTCATTGTATGCTATTGTTTGTGAGATATGCCCTTTTTCTTGTATGTGCATTGTATTCTTTTGGATGCTTTGGCCCTGATTGTCTTGTGACATTGTAAGTGATGTCCCATGTATGAAACCCACTTTTTGCAGTATATCTTGTCTACTTACTTGTCACACTATTTTCTATTGTGTGATTACTAATTTTTCTACTAACACATTTTTCTAGTCACTTTGTTTGCATGTAACTTTGTTTCTACCATGAAAATTCCCTCCCCCTATAGGGATACAATTTAGTTAAGCATTAGGTCCTCTCTTTGGGCTGCATTCTCCTAACGATGTCGTATGCACCCAAAATGAGGGGGGGGGGCATACATTGGGTGAATCAATCACCCCACACACTAGCTCAAAGATACAAATTAGATATACATAGTACATGAAAAACACAAGATACAGTCTCAAAAATGGCCTAGAATCTAACTTGGGTCCTCAAAAAAGCACAGACTCCAATGCACAGCTTCAAACACTAGCTCCTAGGTGATCCTGACATCTCCTAGGCACATATGTCCTAGGGGAAAATACAGACACTTTCTCATATCAATACATTTTGAAGTAGTCTATAGAGAAGTTTTCACAGTACAGGGACAGTCCTCCAGCAATCAGAATGTATTCTTTCTCCATTTCTCCAAAGAATAAATACAAAACTAAATATTGTACAACTCAAAATTAAACATGGATCACACCATGTTAAGTGGTGTATATTTTGGGAAGCAGTCATGGAAGGAGAATAACACTTGACCTCTCTCCCCAAAACTATTTTTTCGTGGCGTGAGATCGCCCAAAAAACTCACACTTGGCATGATATCACCCAAAAAACTCATTCCTTACATGAGATCACCCAAAAAACTCTCTCTTGGTGTGAGATCACCTTAAAAACTCACTCTTCTACAACAGTTTAGGTCACTTTCTATCCTTTTCACTCTTCATGGATTAGGTGCACAATTTCCTTTTACTACTTGTACACACATTTATATACTTTTGGAAGATTTTTCATAAAGCACGACTTTGACTACTCTTTCACTCTTCTTTTGTAGGTCCATTCTCAATACGCAATAAGAAGCATCCCTACATCAAGCATAACAAAAGGTAAAACATAATACACTTTCACCCCTATGGCCACTTCCTATTTCTTAGCTTCCACGCTTCATTTTTTTCACTTCCCACTTTCACTTGTCTCCTCAACATGTTATCGCCATAAAATTCGGCATGGTTATCAGGTATGCATCTCTTATCTACTTTATGTTATAGATTATTCAATCAACAACATAAAGTGGGGGAAAATGTAGACACAGAATCACACACTTCAGTACATTTCTAGGTCATAAAAACATACTTGCATTTACATGATTCCTAAGTGAGAGAAATATCAATTAACAATTATATTTGGCCTCTTTTATTTGTTTCTGGTATTTTACAACCTACAACCTAGTCATTATTTCACTTACTTATCTTGTATGACTCTTAACACTAGCGGCTAGACATGACGCTAGCACCTAAGTGCCCCTATCCTTCTGGGGGGCCTTGACCTTTTTCTATCTTACTCTCCTCTTTTGGATCTCTTTCATCTTTCAGACATCTTATTTTCTTATGGGTCAACCTTCTAGTTTTCAATTACGAAATTCAACCAAGGGAACCATATAAATACCAAGCTATGTGACCAAAATAAAGGACTAAGCACTAAGCATCTATTATCATCACCTAAGGTTGCATCCAAAGTCATCTAAGAGCATCAAAGGCATCCATCTAGAACTCACTCAAGGGACAAGGGACTACATTTTTTGAATACACGCATAGGAGGGAAGTTCATTTTTCCATCCACACATCTATTTACATTTCTACATCTAGCTATCACTCATTATCAAGTGCATCTTGCACAAGATCTTCCTAGGGCACAATTTCTACATAGACGCACAAGAACTACATGGAGTCTGAAATGTAGTACAGCGTTCGGTTGTAAGTTCACTCAATCGAGTGACCATCAGGGTCAGTCTGACTCCCCATTTTCATATTACTTTTTTAGGATTTGATGTGTTTTGGGGTTTGACAAGATATCATTTGTTTTGTAGGTTACAGTAAAATTTTGCGGGTATAGTGTGATATATAGGTGACAAACAGTGAAGGTCAATGACCATCTTGCGATATAAGAAAAATCAGTTTCCGCACATTTTCTCAATCACGAGTGCCCAGCAGAGGTCTCCAGCACCCAAGCACCCCTGACCCAGTTCAGGTGCCCTAGTCTTGGCTTACTCGACAGTTATAGAATTTTCTAGGTTTGGTTGTGATAGTCTGTTCCTCCTATTTGCTAGTTTTTAGTCCATCACACTTCGGGATTTATTGTTAAATCATGTAAGTCTTCTACTCTCTCTCTTACACCTTCCATTTCATATTTCTTTAGCTTATTACTTATGTCCTCTTGTATCTAATAGCTATTATTCATTGTTTACACTTTTTACTTTGTAATATCTAGGGTTTTACAAATTTCTATATTTGTTAATTCAAACACCTTATATTTTATGTTTGGTTTTATTTGTCACATTTTAGCTTGGCTTGGTTTGATTATTGTAGCAAGGTTCACATACATGGAGCTTGGCTAGAGGAGGGATGACCGAGAAGTGAAACAACCAACTAGATCTGGCAAGGACTTGGCTCGCCCTCACTTCGTTTGGCTTGTGGTAAGAGGTTCAGCTCGCCTCCTCAATCCTAACTTGTTCATCCTATGGATGACTCAACTCAACTTTGGCTCACATAAGGAGCTCGATGTAGAGATCGATATGTGACCCAATCCTCTCGATTCAACTCAATTTTACAAAAAAAAAATTAGTTCAGGTTTTTCTCGAATCGCGTAGCTCTCTGTGTAAGGTCGCAGGGGGAACGACTCGGTGTGTAGTACTCTAATATGTGACTCAGCTCGGGCTTGGGTAAAGGTTACAACGTGGGGGTAGCTCGATAGCCACTCGAATGGTATGTTTAAACATGGCCCTCTTGCATAGCTATCTCAACTCGCCTATCCCAACTCACCAATATATATATATATATATATATATATATATATAACTAGCTCACCCAAGAAAGAGACATCTCAGTCCTCCAAGTAGCTCTCCATCTCGATACAAAGCTCGGTCTCAACTCACCTACTTGCCCCTTATGCAAAACTTGGTCTGCAACTCTTTTGGAGGGTATTTTCAGCAGAGATGTCTCTACAGAGGTATAGAGGGGATTGTTTTGTCTCTTGATGATGATAAAAAAAAAACCCCATATTGGGAATAAAAAATCTTGGATTTTTTATTTTTTATTTCACAATTCCTCATATTACTATTGAGTGTTCCTTGGTGCAAGATTCAATGCATGGGTGACTCCTCCTTGCCCAATGCACAACAAAACACAAATTTTGAATAAAATTGCTTGCACACATATACAAAGACCTAATTTACACTGCAGTGAGTGTAGGAGGTTGGGTATGGTTCTGGGAAGTGGTAGAGGGCTTCATTGGATCCTCTTCTATTGTTCAAGCTTATCCTAGTCCTCCAAATTTTCCTGCAACCTCTCCTACACAGCTCAATACTTCTCTCTCCTGCTCCAATACCAAATGTGAACGAGGAACAAGGATGAAATCCTGATAATAGTATTAATATGCAATTAATTTACAAAGCTATAAAAGGTTGCAATACTTATAGGTATTGGACAACAGTTACAAAACAATAAATGGTTACACATGTGCAACCAAAAAGCATACATGATTCAATAAAACAAATATATGGTTTTAACTATATAACAATATCACGAATTAATAAAACTCTATAAAAACCAAATAACCACATATTAATACTAAATTACCTATGGGGAATGTTAAATTAATACTACACAAGGTTTTATGTAACACATACACATGCACTTTTGTTATGTATTCACAAAATATTACTATATTATTTTCATGTAAATGCATCAACATTACATGTGTTTCTCATCTAGGTGTGTGTGTGTGTGTGTGTGTGTGTGTGTGTGTGTGTGTGTGTGTGTGTGTGTGTGTGTGTGTGTGTGTGTGTGTGTGTGTGTGTGTGTGAGAGAGAGAGAGAGAGACTAAATTTAAAATGCCATGATTCATCTTCTCAGGTTATCATAAATCTATTTGACCAATTCTCTCTAAAAATATTTCCAAATTCAATTATTACTATTTTTACGTTGTAAAAAAAAGACACATTAAGTTCCTTTTATCCCCAATTACCATTCATTTACCCACACATAAATTTTAGTTTTATCTATGTATTCAAAATATTAATAATATTGAATCAACTTATCTATAGATTTTATCACTAGAAATTGCATGAGTTGCAAGATACGCCAATGGGAAGCATGTGGAATGCTCTCATTCAATAGTATGGTTTAATTTTAGTTTGTTTTTAATATGAATGTCAACTTTTCTAATAAGGAACGTCTGAAAATCCACAAAAATTTTGAAAAACAAAAGCCATAAACATGTAAAGTTCTTGTGCATTTTGTATGATTCCAAATTTTACATCCATGTCTACTAGGGCATTCCCAGCTGCAACATCTATAAAAAATATCTTTCCCATAATTCTTTGATGGATGTACACACCCCATTTTAAGGATCCATTTTGGCACAAGTTAAGAGGATGTTGGACAAGATCATAGATTTTAGCTTTATACCTACCAAATGTTTCACTTACAAGTTTGCAAGGCCTTCTCAATATCCTTATTTTGTGAATATATTGGCAAATGTGAATTGATCGAAATGTGCATCTTTTTGCTGTATTTGGTGAAATATTATCAATGGCTCTTAAGGATAACCATGTATTTTGTAAGTTGTAAGTATGATATTCCATAAAAATATATCGTGTTATGTGGGTAAGTGCAGCAAATTGGGGGGCCAAAAAGTGGACATGAAAACCTGAAATTCACATACCGCGATCGTGATTTTTAAACCCATGACCGTGGGTTGTTTTCTACAGGTTTAGGGAATTTCTAAACTTAAAACCGTGATCGTAATTTATAAACCACGATCGCGATCCTCTGAGACAAAAATAACATACCCGTGACCTCTTATTTTCCCCCATTTTCCCCTGTGAACCATGATTTCTCCTCCACTATTAGCACTCGCGCTTTGAATACCCCCTACAAATTGCTCTTCAGACTTCTTGATCACAAAATTTTCAATGATGCCACCAAGATGAAGAGGTAAGCCCTTGATTTTGATCAAATTTCTTGCATTTTAGGTTTTTTTTGTGATTTTCATGGGTTTTTCAATTTTTTATTTATGTATTATAATTTCTTTGTTTTTTCAGTTTTTCAAGAAGCTTGTAATCCTCCAAACCATCCAAATATTCTTCAAAACCCTCCAAACATTCCTCAAAACCCTCCTCCAAACATAGATCTACCTCTTGTGGCTCCTTTTGTCCCCATAAAACCAGCAGGAACACAAGCTGATATCATTGGAAGAATCCGACAAAATAAAATTTCCATTGAGAACCTTATTCAGACAATAAGACAAAATCATGCCACAAATCCATCCCGCATGACTTTAGCCAACACATTGCAAACATTGATTGGTGAATTCAACTCTGCAACCAACCAAATAGACAGATGGAATACCTTTAGAGCTGATTGTAGGTGGTGGTATGCAGATAAATTATCCCATGCAGCCATAAAAGACAAAAAAATTGTAAAAGACCACATTTGTGCATTATTTACTGACCAGAGAACCAATGCTCCCCCCCCCCATGACTACTTGCAAATGGTTCCCAATCCATTGGTGTCATGATGACTGAATCAAGAACAATTTTTGGGACTGATGGTGGATGGTTTTTTATTATCCACCATGCAACAACAATGAGGTTCCTCTCTATTTTTTGAAGAAATTGTATTGTGAGTTTTTGCTTAATGAGGTCCCAAATTATTTTAAATTTTCTGAGTTTTACGGGCAAGGAGGTGGCTCTGCACAGAGTAGACCAAGTGCACGTGTTGGTCAACCTAGGATCCCCCATGCCCCAAAACCCCCACTGCCTTCAGTTATCCCTCCTACAGTGAAGGAGGTTGTGGAGATTGACACACTACATGCATTGAGGGAGCTCACTGACACTCTAACCCAGCATAGTGGCCAGATTGCATCTGGTGATGTTGGTGGAGACGTCAGTTCTAGCACACCACACCACTGCGGATCATGTGGTGTCGTATGCACTGCGGGTGAGACATCATTTGCTAGATCACATGATTTTTTTTCTCTAGATGAGATGATGGCAGATGTTTTTAGAACTGGTGCAAATGATCTTGGTCTTTCACAGGTAAATGTCAAATAAATAAATATAATATATATATATATATACAATAGTTTATTTCATTTGAGATTTTAATATATATGTATTTGATTACATCATACATACATGTAAAAACTAATATTTTTTTGATTTTAAACATCAAGATCTCGGTGAAGGACACATCCGGCATTGACATGCTAGCTATTGCAGCTGGGCGTGTTACAGACGTAAGTTTCAAGTTACTTACATTTCAAATTTCATTTGATTGCATGTTTATTATTAAATACACATTTTAATGTTTGTGTATAGTGTTTCACGTGTACATGTACATATTAATATGTTTGTCTTTTATACGCAAGATCCTAGCAGGTCATCATCTACTTTGGGCACTGAGGCTACTGACATGCCTCACGTGAATTTTACATAGGTTAGTTTCTCTTTACGTTGTTTCTAATTGTGTTTCTAATTGTGGAATTCTCTAGTAGTTTGCAATCCCATAACTCTAGCCAGTACAATTTGATCATAACATTAAGCTCTTATGATGCAAGGGTTAAGTAAACACTCTCCTAGATATACAAACTCTCCTTTTATCATGATCATGGAAACTTACCTCTATGCTAGACATGTTTCTAGAGCACTCCATCTCTAATGCTTTCTCCATCATCCCTTGCCTCTGAGGATCTCTTTTAGCTTCTTAGGATGTATGCATAACTGACCTTGCCAACATTGTTAGTTCTATGCATTCTTTATTAACCCTCTTCTCTCTAAACAACAAAGAGATGAAAATATGGGATAAGTTACCTACACTTATAAATATATCATGGGTCCCTTGGTTCATGTTTATCACCAATACTCCCTATGCAATTCTATACACCCAATCTCATATTATATATGTTATTCATCAAGTTTCTCTATATTTGCATTCTCATGTACAATGGATATAGCTTGGTGAGGCCTAGAACCAAGTTCTACATACCAAATACATTCCACATCTTTAATGAATTACTTCTTGAATATTAATGCAGGGGTTATGCTTGAAACTTGACGATTTAACTATTTTTCTTTAAAGGTTTACTATTCACAATGGTTGTTTCACAATATCAAAGAGCTTAAACTTTCTCAAATGACCAACCTATACCTACCCCTGCCTAGAGGATCTCCCTTTTGAGGGGTTATGCTGCTTGAACTTAGAAATAGAAGGGCTTAGGGGGTAACTGTTTTAAGCCTTTAAAGGTTTACATTCACATGAAGGATTGTTTCCAGCTATAAAGTCCACTTATGAGGTTCTTAGCAAACATACCTCTCTTCACAATGGATTCCTTCTTCATATGAAATCACAAGACCTCCTCCACCTGGTTAAGGTGTTAAGACATCAAATTTAAACCTTTATACTCCCTGATGAATACTCAAGCAATGAACTTCAATTATGTATTATTGTAATTCTACCCTAGGTATCTCAAGGTTCTTAAATGCCCAATTCAAGGTCTTCAATGGAATTAGAAGGTTTCCAGGGCATACCAACTTTTCAAATAGACCTTTCTCATCATGATTCAAGTGTCCATGATCCTTCATGTGTTGTTCTATAGCTAAATTTGCCAACTCAACTTTCTAATAACCCTTTTTGTGACTTAATATTGTCCTGTACAGTCAGATTTCATTCAACTGATGGAATTTTATTTATTCCTACACCCATAAGATCATTCAAACATCTCATTCATACTGATATCACCTTCATACCTAGTCTAAGATCATGATTTATCAAATTATAGTGAGAAGCCTGACTTTTTCCTTCATTTTTGTACACTGTACTTTTACCAGGTTACTCGAAATAACTGTTATCTAGATAACTTTCACTACACTGTATCAATCACCACGAAATCTTGGGGTCTTCTAATTCATGCACAAATAGAGATAATTTGAAATTTATAGCAAGATTCACTCTGTACAATCAAAAGTTACACAAATCCCTAGATAGAGCCCGAGAGCCTACAATTTGCTCTAAAAATCAAATTATGCAATTTCAAAACACATAAAAATTATGACTGTGATCTACATCACCTGTAGGACCTTTCCATATTAACAGTCAAGAGAGATTATGCAAATAAATAGGACTAATTATCCTTCTCTACTTTATCATAAGGTGTTTAGACTATTGGTTCGGTCATACACTTGCAATCTTACATAACTCTTTGTTTTAGGCCTTATTGCTACTAGTCCTCTTCTCATGCTAATACTCATTGCTACATAGTTTTCAATTAATGTTGATCTACATGTTTTTTGTACATCTTATGACTGCCATAGAGACTCCTCCCTATATGTAGACTGTGGAGGTTGTTGTAGATGTTGTCATAGCATCTGCAGATCCACTAACTTAGGTACAATTTTTCAAATTTGTTAAATTTTGGACGAATTTTTTCTTACTACTTATCTACAATATAAAATTGTACATGAAATATTTAATTTGATCTATTTATTTGTATGTAGCCTACCCCTCGTGAGTCTATCGTTGACCCTGCAGTGCATGTCAACGACAAATTGATAGGGATTATGAGATTGCGGTAAGATTTCACATGCATTAAAAATTCTAAGTTTCTAAATTTTGAATGTATTTTAAAAATTTGGGTGTTAAAAACTTGATGTTTATGAATGTGCAAGCTAGGTTGCAGCCAGCTTAGAGATGCCTAGGACCACACAGATGAAATCCGTAGTGGCATCTCCCTCCACTACATCCACATGTCATGGACATGCTTCTTCTAGCAGGGTGAAGAGAGGGAAGATGTTTCATGATTAGATTCATAGGACCCATGTATGTATGTATATATGTATCACCATGTATGTATGTATGTATGTATGCGCCATCTGGTCCTAGTTCATGATTCTTCATAGTCCATGTATACAGCCTTATGCGACCACATGTGGTCCTATATGTATGGCACACTTAGTTTGATACATTATTCTTATATTTTCAGAGACATGTGGCACACTTAGTTTGATACATTATATCCATGTTGGTTTTCATAACGATATTACTTCTATGTTTGATTTGATTTCATTGCACATGATATACTTACTATGTATGTTTTCATAACCATTTGTTCTATGTTTTTTTCATAACCATCGATTATGTGACCATGTAACCATATGATATATGGCCTTTATGTTATGTTATGATATATGATATATGATATATGATGTTATGCTATATAATGGTTTTGAAGGTTCTTGGGTGCAAGATCATTTTTTGTTCAAGAGATTCAAGTGTGGAGTTATATCAATTTTCTTATTTTAAGCACGTGGTTAACACACTCCAAAGTGGGAAAAAATGTACACAATTAAAAATGGTCTTGAGGGATTTATTACAAGTCATTTTATACATTTTTAGTGTACTTAAAATTTATTTGTTAAGTATTAGTCCAAATTAAGTGTTATTGATGTGTGTAACAATAAGGTCCTAATTTGAATTCACTTTTTTAAAAAAATACATAAAAATTGTAGTTTAGTTGGCACAAGATATGAAAAAAATATTCTTAACACTCTATTGTGTATTTACATGCTTTAAAAAGAGATCAAACAATCATTAGAGTATTTACATGGTAATGTGTTTACCTTGTTGCAATCTCATTGATGTGAGCTGAGTAGTGAGAAGTCATGCCCCAGGACATTGTGGGAGCGAAGCTACCACCACCAACGCATCTGGTTGGGGGAGTTATATGCCTTCGGGTGCTATGGCGGGCTCTAGGCGAGGCCCGGTTTGGAGTCGGACCACCCGATCCGGAGCCAAGAACCCCTTCCCTATTCATCCCAATTCACATTTTTTAGCAGAAACTTCTGACGATCACAACTTGGTGCTCGAGTCATCCAAACCAAGAACTGTCTAAGCCAAAACTTGAATGAAGGAGTCCCTCTAATTGAACCCAAGAATTCAGGGTCGTGGCATTCGTTGATCCTTCATGGCATAATTGTTTGCAAACTACCTTTTATAGGTAGTCCTAGGAAATGAATGGAGGCGAGTAGTGAGAATTCATGCCTCAGGATATCGTGGTACCAAACTGATGGTGCCAACACATCTATGGGTGGATGAGGTAAATACTAGAGGAGGCATCATTTTCGAAGTCTAGGGACAATGTCATTACTTTTGGGCTACTTCGTTTAGGATGTAGTCCCTTAAGATCCCTGAGACCAAAAAAATGTACAACTTCAACACGAGTGATTACTTGGTCTCCATGGAACCTAGAGATATATCGTCATAGATCTTAAACCTTGGTGTAGGAACACTCTACAATACCATGTCTTTGTTGTTTCCATATTCAATTGGTTATCTCACTGTCCTATTGTTTGCAAACACACAAAATAGTGTAGTTTGAGCCGGTGATAAGGCAATCAAACACTATACTTTTGCAAATGGTGGGTTGTAGAACCGAACAGGCCATCTACACCAACACATATCAGTGGCTAGGTAAACACTAGATGAGGCAATCGTTTTCAAAGCCTACAATTTCATTGTTTCTAGGATACTTCATTTAGGTCGTACTCCATTAGGAGCCCATGAGATTAAAAAACTATAGAACTTCGATGGTTTATTACTCGGTCTATGTGGCACCTAGATATGTCTTGTTAGATCCAAACCTTGGCGTAGGGACCCTCTATAATATAATTTCTTGTATTTTTCTATCTTTAATCGGTGTTCTCATAGCGCCCTATTGTTTGCAAACATGCCAAATAGTCGCAATTTGAGTTAGTATCGGGATCTAGAAAAGCTATATTTTGCAAACAGTGGGTATGCGTTACCGAAAGGAACTGTTATGGTGAAATCCTAGCACCCCATGAAAATTTTGAAATTTTATGGATTGAAAATTTTAGTGTGATTATTCAAACATGGCCTTTTGATAAATTTACAGTGACGATAACCGCCGCCCTGATGAAGGGCGGCGGTCCTGTATTCTAATACACACTGATCAAATTGCGGAGGATATACCCCTAAAATGCATTCATTTTCTAGGAATAGTTCATTTTGAAGATGACTACACATTAGAATGAAATATCAAATGTTTCACAAAGCTTTCCTTGCCTACTTGGGCATGCATTTATATTTTTGGTCCCCTGGAATAGTGTTTTTCCATTGTTTATGCAGTTTTGATTTTTGGCGAGGGTTGAATTCCTATCCACATACATGGCTTGTTCAGTGCCAAGAGGAACTTTGAATTCAATCTTTGGGAGGTTTTAAATCCACAAATTCAGCTTGTTAGAAAAGTTTGAGAAGCCATAGTACAAAGCAAAATATCCAACTTAGAACAATACCCCTCATTACAATTTATAGAAGAAGATTTGAAGGAGCTATTGCACAAACATAGAAACCCAAAAGCTCCAAAATCCTCCAAAAAATATTGTCCTATAATGCAGTGCCTTGTGATCTTCACCCAATCTCCCTTTGAAGTTTGTCTCTGAATTTCTCTTTGCATTGATTGTAGCTATCTATTTTTCTTAGAGTACTCATACTTTACCTTCATTTACCATGCTCATGGTTAGCATTATTCTAGCTGTTGGTAAGCCACATATCCAACTTGTGCAAATAGTGTTGTTGTTTTATCCAAATCCATTGGAATATAGAATAGTTTAGGAAGCCATTAAAGTTGCAGGTTTTGCTCTTCAAACAGGATAGTTTCAGGTTCTGGTCACTTTCATGTACATGCATGACTCGTTTTGAATAAAATCCCGCTAGGAATTGCATAAGCCAAGCTCCTGTAATCTTGCGCTATCCCTCTCCTACTCAACATTTTTGGTCTGCATTCTGAGATTGTGCCTTGGTCCCAATATCTACTCCTGTTTTTTCGGATGTTAGCATTACACGCTTTTCTAGATCCACGTGAACTTTTGAAAGAACGAGGAGATCATACTGAGGGGACAAGATCACACACACCATTCAGATTCGCCACTGTTCTGCGGAATCTAGGTTTTAGGGCTTTCAAAGTTCTAGTTTGAATCATATCAAATAGAGTAGATAATTGCTTCATTTCAGTGACAATTCAATTCTTGATATTGCCAGGGAAGCTGTGAGGATTGATAGTTTCTGAGAAACTATGATTCACTCCTCACTTCTGAGGTAGGATCGAGAATCTTGCAGATAGATTAGACTAGGAGCTATTGCTGAAATTTATTTAGACCCCAAAATCTACAAATTGCACAGACTGATAACTACACTCGGTTATTTTGTCTGTTTTAAATTATTGTTTAGTTGTTATTTCTAGATACGAAAGTTCAAAATAGTACATTGGACTTTAGACCCCATTATTCCAGTGTCGTTGACCCCAAAATTCTTCAAACTTCAAAATTTTGACATTCTTGCTTTTTTTCTCAGTTCTTTAGAAGTTACTCCATAATATGTTTTAGTATGAATTTATTCTTTGGGGTTGTAGTTACTAATACTCTGAAATCCACCTTTAGCTCTACATCCAAAAGGCTCCATATTCTGAATTTTAGATTTACATTTTCATTTTCGTATGACAATCCCACGGGACCTCAGGAGCCCAGGGGAATGCACATATTTGAGCCAATCGTACCTCAACCAAATCTGTGTCACAGCAATAGTTGACATAGACCAAAATCTCAGAATACAAGTGATTCCGGTAAACAACAACAGATTTACAACTGATCAGTTCTCAGTTGAGAGGGTTAAATATAGAACGCTGACGACCAAGCACACACGTTTTGGTCAAATCAACCAAATTATAGATTCACCCTAGGTAAACACTCACATGACTGTAGAAGGGTTCGAAAGAGATAGTAAATCTTTGGGTTGTGATCCTTTGGTCCCACAGCCAGGTGCAGGAGACACTCTCACAGATATAGATACCAGTTTAAGGATCCAGGTTGCACGAACGCCTGTGAGATATTCTGAGAAAATCACACAGTTGTTGGTCCTAAACATAGGAATCCTTTATGAGAAAGCATATGATTACTGGATACTAGGGATCAGGACTTGATTTCGCGCATATGACCATAACAGAACCGCTAAACAACCAAGAGTCTATTGGTTTGTGACTCCACAAGTCCCATAGCCCAACGAGTCCACAAGTCAATCAGATATAGGGACCCTGGCTAATACACATCATCTAGTATTCCAATCCACTAGTTGCAATTGTTTTCCACCCATCATCATTGAACAATTGTCCTTACTAGATATAGTGGGCTAACGAAGCTAGAGAATTCTGGACTAGGCCAGAGAATCATCCGTAGAGTCAATTGTTTCCACCATCCACCTTGTAGGCTATGACGTTATCTGGAGACATACACGAAACTATCCCAGGTCATTACTCCATGTATTCCATGGCAACCCATAGATACGAATCACGCTAGAGCTCGATATTGATTGGAGCCTTCGAGCAGTCATCCTTTGCCGATCGATCTATCACACCAGTTTGTTAGAAGGTGCCTTCTTTGCCTTAGATTCGTAAATTCCACTAGTGCGTGTCGAAGACATTAGACTATGCCTAACTATTTTGTCTGTAAAAAATAGAGAAGGTTTATATTCCATTCCCACCGGCATTGTCTCGGCACGACCTCGGGAGGTCGGGTATGCTGAGAAGAGTTACAATTGTAGATTCTCACGCTCGGTCTCTGTGGAACAAAAATAAATGCTCGTTAGATCCTACATCTCTACATAGGTGTACCCTATATAATATCCTTTCTTATTTTTTTGTCTCCTCATCCCTCTCACTGCCCCTATTGTAGACAAAGGCAAGGTCAAATAGTGTAGTTTGAGCCACTATAAGGCTGTCAAATACTATATTTTCGGTGGTGTCATGGCACCAAATGGGACTATGCAAAAATGTCTAAATGGCTAGGTAAATAACTTATGGGAGGAATACTTTTGGTGTGGGACAATGAATTATCTTCCAGGCTACTTCGTTCGAGGCGTAGTCCCTTAAGAGCCATGAGACCAAAAAACTGTATAACTTTCGAAGGGTGATTACTTGGTCTCTGTGGCACCTAAAGATGTCTTGTCAGTACACCTCGTATGGTTTATAACTAAAATCATCCTATCTCATTTTTTTTACAGTCTCAAATCAGGCTGCTCTCAGTTCCCTTATTGAAATTTGTACAAATTTTCTAAATAGTGCAATTTGAGTCAGGATGTAAGATCTGTCAAACACTATATTTTTTTGGATGGTGGGTCGTGGACCACCAAACGGACCATGTCAACACGTAATATTGGCTAGATAAACTCTAGATATGAGGTGTCATTTTGGTGGATGGAAAATGTCGTTGCTTCTAGGCTACTTCATTCAGGGGTAGTCCCTTAAGAGCACTCAGAACTAAAAAACCGTATCAATGTTCAATGGGTGTTACTCGGTCTCTGTGGCACCTAGAGATATCACAATCAGATCCTACACCTTATTTAAGAACCATATACAATATTCTATATTAGTTTTTTATGTCATTACAATTGGTGCTCTTGTTTGTCTATTATTTGCAAACAAAGCATCTAAAATATTCCTAGTTTGAGTCAGTGATCAAGGTTGTTCAAATGATATATTTTACAAACAAATGGGTTGTGGAACCAAACGGACTGTGCCTGAAAACACGTCTAGGTGGCTAGGTAAACTAGGGGAGACATCATTTTTGTGTGGGACAATGTCGTTGCTTCACAGGCTACTTCGTTCGGGCGTAGTCCCTTAAGAGCCCTAAGATTCAAAAAACTTTATAGAACTTCAATGGGTGATTACTTAAGTCTCCGTGGCACCTAGAGATGTATCGTCAGATCATACACCTCCATGTACAGGACCCTATACAATAGCCTATCTCATTTTTTTTGTCTCTAATTGGTGTTCTCACTGCCCTATTGTTTGCACGACCACACTCTGAAATAGTGCAGTTTGAGTCAATGTAAGGCTGTCAAATGATATATTTTTAAATGAAGGAAATTTAATGACAAGGACAACATAAACCGACCTACAAAACATGTATGTGTGTTTAGGTAAACACTTGAGGAGGCAGTCATTTTAGTGTGGGACAATGTCATTTACCATAAACATCTTCAAGGCTGACTTTGTTCAAGGCGTAGTCCCTTCAGAGCCCTCGAGACCAAAAAAATTATATAACTTCGACGGGTGACTACTCGGTCTCCGTGGCACCTAGAGACATCTCATCAGATCATACACCTCCACATAGGGACCCTCTATAATAACCTATCTCAATTTTTTTCCATCTCCAATCGTTTCTCTCGTTGCCCTATTGTTTGCAAACTCACTGAAATAGTGCAGTTTGAGTCAGTGTAAGGCTATAAAATGCTATATTTTTGCAAACGGAAGCTCATGGGACCAAACCGAATAGTGCGCCAACATGTTTGGGTGTTTAGGTAAATGCTAGAAGAGGTATCGTTTTGGTGTGGGAAAATGTCATTGCTTTCGGGCTACTTCGTTCGGGCGTAGTCCCTTAAGAACCTTGAGACCAAAAAACTGTATAACTTCGACAGTGTGATTACTCGGTCTCCATGGCACCTAGAGACGTCTCATTAGATCCTACACCTACAGTGTAGGGACCCTCTACAATATCTTATTTCAGTTTTTTCTATCTCCAATCAGTGCTATCACTCATATTGTTTTGCCCTATTAGTTTGCAAATTTTGCAAATGGTGCACTAAATATGTACATGCAGTTTGAGTCAGATTTTGGTAAGGCTTTGTCAAACAATAGGAACTATATTTTGCTTCTCTTAGCTTCGAGAATATAAAATTTTCTACTAACAGTGCCAACCACGTGAAGGTGGAATACTTTTTCTGGCACCACTAACGTGCATAAAAGTGTTAGTCAAAGAAATTTAAGTTGAATCAAAACCATACTAGATATACAAAATACACAAATTTAATAAAATATATGAACTTGAATCTAGTTGGACAAATTTAAACAATTTAAAAAATTATATATACCAGATAGAGCATGTAAATTCATTCCAATGAACCATCAGGACGTGAAAGTGGAAGCTTTTCTGGCACCACTAACCTGCATAAAAGTGTTAGTCAAAGAAATTTAAGTTGAATCAAAACCATGGATATTAGATATATATAAAATACACAAATTTAATAAAATATATGAACTTGAATGATCTAGTTGATAAATTTAAACACTTCAAAGAAATTATATATACCAGAAATAACATGTAAATTCATTCCAATGAACCATCAGGACATGAAGGTGGAAGCTTTTTCTGGCACCACTAACCTGTATAAAAGTGTTAGTCAAAGAAATTTAAGTTGAATCAAAACCATACTAGATATATACAAAATACACAAATTTAATAAAATATATGAACTTGAATCTAGTTGACAAATTTAAACACTTCAAAGAAATTATATATACCAGATGAGCATGTAAATTCATTCCAATGAACCATCAGGATCAGATCTACTCTGAATAGCAAAGACAATGATTGCTTCATGATCTGACTCTCGAACCTTCCAAAGAATCTTGTTATTAGGCCTTCCTCGATATCTATACAAATGAATATTTTTCGCTAGAACTAGATGCGAATATAAGAGTATTTTCTTATGTGTCTCAAAGTCTTCAAACACCCAAACAGAGGAATTTTTTAATGGATACCGTCAAAGCCAAGTTCCAGTAACTACCACTGACCACTGTAGGGTACTCAATATCTTCGCCATTTATAACAGGAGAAGTCAACTTCTTTCTTTCCTCGATGCAATGACATAAGAAATAGTATGTTCCTTCTTCATTGTCTTCTGTCGTAATAACTGCAAACACATGTCCTACAAAAAAATAAAGGTTTCAACTCAAATTTAAATTACATATTAATTTCAATGGACATAACTCAATACAAAAATTGTAAATAACCATTTACCTTATCGCACCAAAATTGAAATGTCTGTCAAATTCCTTGGATGTTGCAACTTCATCTAGAGAAACAAGTCTTAATGCTTGTGGAGGTTGATAACTGGGAAGCGGAGTTAGAGGCCTACAACTCCATCCATCCACCCATTCTTGTGAATCACACTCAGAAATGAAAAATTCGATACAAAATGCACAAAAACACAGCAACTTTCTTGTCCATGTAACCCATGAAGTAGCATCTAAGCTACAAAATGAGTGTAGATCACTAGACCCTATGAGTGTCATACAATCCTCGTAGTTAGCAATTTTTTGTTCCTCTATCAACCAAAAATATCTACTAACTGTGGAATTTTCTTGAGAAACTCGGGCCATGTTGTCAATACACCATTCCACTATGCTCTTTTCACCTTTCAATTTAGCACCATATTTGTACTTCAACTCTTCTCTTGCAAGAGCTCTTTTCACACATGCCCTTGCACCGTCATGCTCTCCTTTTCCATGTCTAACCTCAATGAAACTCCAACTATATTGCACACCCATCTTGATGTGCATCATGCCCACCCAATAAAACATTTGTGTATTCTTAAACTGAGAAGTGTAATTATCTGACCATATATAATGTTGATTGAAGCGGATGTCCCTATCAGACAAGTTTCCATAAAATAATTGGAAACACCCTTGCACAAATTTAGTAGAATGAGTACAATCATCACTAATATAAAAGTGGTACTCTCTTTAAAAAAATTGATCATTCTTTGTAATGTCAGGAGAATGTATAAATGTTATATGCACAAAAATGGCAACTTGTACTGAGTTGTAATATTGACGATTGAACCTCCATTTATGGTTGCAACGTGTAATTCTCTACAAAATCGACCACTGAAATAATAGTACCAATAGGAAATGTGTCCTTGCATATCTTGAATTGTTCATCCAACCACCGAGCTTTGTGTGTATGCCTAGCATACTCATAAACAATTTCATCCTTAAATTTTCTCATAATTGAAAAACATGCATATGTTTTGTAACTAGATCACACTGTTTAGACTCCTTTCCATCTTTCAATTGGTATGATACTGATTTATATTTATCAAACTCAACTAAATTATGTCCTATTGCACCTCCAATTTGCTCATGAATACAAATTTCCAATTTAGGTAATCCGCTCGCACGTACCATAACTTCCATCTGAACAACCATGACTATAAAAAAAATGTCTAAATTCTCTTTCACAAAATATCGTAGGAATGAAATCCCTGGAAGATATTGGTGGAACTTGAACACCACATTCCAGTAACATAGTTTCAAAATGAAAATCCGAACGAATACATAAAAATTTAGAATAATGCATCGCAAATTCAACATGTTGCCTACAACAACAAGTGGTGCGAGCGTGGTTGATTTTCACATAGAATGGTTTCAACATTTTAGAAAAAATGTTGACTAATTTTAATTTCGGGATGCTCCTGTTCAAACTTACGAAAAAATTGAGTTTGAGTCATATCTAATAAATGCTTTGGATGTGGTTCACGATTAGTATAACCAACTCTTTGTTTTACGACATCTCTTGTATTAGTGAAACTCTAGTGTTATCATGCCAAAATTGAATAACAACTTCTCTTATAACATCATATATATCTTTGTCTTTACGCAGTACTCTAGCAGATTAAAACAACCCACTTGAGAACCAAGAAACAACCTAGGGTTAGTTAGGAAAATTATGGAAATTTTTTTTATTAGAAGTGTCCACAACCAGGTTGCAAGACAACAGTTGATACTAACAGATTCCTGGAACATGTTTAATCCACTAGAACATACCTTTCTTTTATTAGTAATTATCAGAGGTCACAAGGTCCAAATTTTAGGGTTAGAAGTTTCAGTTAGGTTCAGGGGGTAAATTATCACCATACACACTCTCTAACAGGCTCACAGTTTGAGCTTAATTTTTCTCACACTTAATGCATTCAAAATTTTGCTAAATCACTCCCATTTGATAGGAATTTTTCTCACCTTTTCGACGATATAAAGAAGTCCTCCTAACTCCTTGTAAAACTCCAGTTATGGACCGGCAGATCTTAAGCATCAAATTTTCCCAAAGGAGTGGGCACAAAGATGAAAATTTTCCAAAGGGGACGGGTTGGTGGGTCGCGGGGAGACTTTTCCAATTTTTCTATTACACAGGGTAAATATCCAAATTGCATCGTGTGCCTGCGGGTCCGCTAGGGACACGTGGCACCCTAATAATAATGGTATAGCTTTGATACCAAATGATAGAATAGAATAAGATTGCAATGACCAAAGAGGGACGGAAGCCTCACAAATATTATTGATCATGAAATCAGATTACATAACAATACAAGAGCTGTAATATTTATAGATATTAGACAGCCTCATATGGATAGACATGACACCCTATCAAGCACCAACTACGAGATGATAAGACCCATCTCACATGCACATGTAATTACTACTAATACCAATATTGAATGTTATCCAACGTAACAATATTGAATGCAAGTCACTAGACTAGAGTGCACATGTTGCACATTATTAAATAAAAGACAATGCAATAAAATGCAATAAATATGCCTATGCTAAATTATGCTAACATTCCCCCCTTAATTTTGTATAGTTTCCAATGAAGTGGAGAGGAACTCTCTGAACAGTGTGAATTTGTCACGTGCAAGTGACTTAGTGAAAAAATATGCCTTTTGTTCAGCTGTAGGACAGAACTGGAGCTGTATGTTATGCTTCAAGACATGCTCGCGTATGAAATGAACATGTACTTCAATATGCTTGGTTCTCTCATGAAATACTGGATTACGAACAAGCTTCAAAACTCCTTCATTATCAACATATACTGGAGTAGATTTCTGTTGTGGTAGACCAATTCCTTCCAGTATTCGGCGTAGCCATATTGCTTCGCAAACAACTTCACCTGCAGCTTGATACTCTGCTTCTGTAGAAGAAGGAGAAACAAAGTTATGTTTCTTGCTTCCCCATGATATCATTCCAGATCCCATAAAGAAGACGAAGCCTGATGTTGACTTCCTATCATCCATGTTTCCTGCATGATCTGAATCTGAATATCCTGTCAAGAAGAAGTTGTCGTTCTTCTTATACTCTAGACCAAGGTCAACTGTACCCTTTAGATATCTCAGTATTATCTTTGTTGCTTTCTAATGACATATTTTCGGTTCTTGCATGAAGCGTGATAAATAGCTGACTGTAAAGTTGATATCTGGTCTAGTATATGTCAGGTAAATTAGACTCCTGATCAACTGTCGATAGAGAGTTGCATTCACCGGTGGTGATGGATTGGAACGAGATAACTGAAGTCTCGCTTCCATAGGTGTAGCAATAGGAGTGCAGTCCATCATCCTAAATTTCTTGATCTTGGCTGTGGGAGCAAATGTCTCCTCATAATCAATGTCTTCTTGTTGTGCATACCCCTTCGCTACAAGCCTTGCTTTATACTTGTCAATAGTCCCATCTAATTTGTACTTAGTCTTGAATATCCATCTACATCCAATGGGTTTCTTCCCTGGTGGAAGGTCAACAAGTTTCCATGTGTTGTTCTTCATCACTGACTGATACTCTGAATCCATGGCATCTTTCCAAGCTTTTGATTATAGGGCTTCCTGAACTATAGATGGCTCAACTATTTCAACAACTCTACTCATTAGGGCATAATTGACATCTTCACGAGCTTGACTGCGAGTTCTAGGTCCAGGATTGGATGATGTGCTAGGTGCTTCATCCAAATTTGCATCTCTTATTAATTGATCATACCATTTAGGTAACTTCTTAGTTGTTCCATTTTCTTGTGGTGGATCCAAGTTTTCCCCATCATCCAATTCATCACTGTCATCTTTAGTGGGAACATCAAATTTTGTCTTCACAAGAAGTGTATTCTGCTTGTTTGTTGAGTCGTTGAGTAGAGCATCTGCTTGTTTCTTCTCAAAGAACTCAACATCCCTACTTGTATATACTTTCTTTGCTTTTGGATCCTATAATCTGTACCCAAGTGCTTCTTCACTGTATCCAATGAATATCAATTTCTTAGCTTTCATATCCAACTTGTTCCTGTTCTTCTTGGGTATGTGCATGCTAGCTTTACACCCAAATACTCGTAGGTGTGCAATTGATGGTTTCTGATTTGACCATGCTTATTGAGGTGTCACTCCTTCAAGAGCTACTATGGGCACTCTATTCAAAAAATAGACTACAGTTCTTGCAGCTTCTGCCCAAAATGTCTTTGTTAAAACTGAGTCGTCAATCATACATCACACCATTTCCATGATAGTATGATTCCTTCTATCAACTATACCATTCTGTTGTGGTGTGTGAGTAGGAGGCATTTGTCGATGAATCCCATGAGCTTCCAGGTAAGTCTTGAACTCATTGCTTGTGAATTCCCTCCCTCGATCTGAGTAGAGAGTTTTGATCTTACGACCAACTTCATTCTCAACAAGTGCTTTGAACTTCTGAAATGTCTCAAAGGCTTGACTCTTGTTTCTAAGACAATATATCCACATATTTCTTGAGTAGTCATCAACACAAAGCATGAAGTATTGACATCCAGAATGACTTGGTTGCATGGGCCCGCAAAGATCGGTGTGCACCAAATCAAGCTTTCCCTTAGCTCTATATGTGTTCTTTTGGAAGGGTACTATGTGTTGCTTTCCAGCTAGGCAATTGTGACACTTGTCAGTGTTGTGCTTGAGTGTAGGCAATCCTTTCACCATGTTTCCCTTTTGAAGTGTTTGGAGATAGCCAAAACTTATGTGACCATATCTGCGATGCCATAGTTCTGCAAATTATGTGTCTTTGGCCACTAGAGCTTGATCATCCTTGTGGACAAAATCAAGTTAGAACATGTGTCCCACATTGGAGGCTCTTGCTACAATCTTGGAACCTCTTGACTTATCTCTTATCAAGCACACTTTTTCTCCATTATTACTGTCAAAATCCAACTTCAAGTTGTGATCAAGGAGCTGACTAACTGATAGCAAATTCTTGGTCAACCCAGGTACATACAATACATCTGTGATTTTACAGTCATGCTTTCCAAGAGGTAGTGAAATGTTTCCAATCCCCTTGACACTGTATGATGAGTCATCACCTAATGACACATGGTTCTTGTTAGGTGAGTCACGTAGTGTGTAGAACCAATCCTTACGTCCAGTCATGTGTCGAGTTGCACCCGAGTCAACATACCAGATATCTTGTGTGGACTTGGTTTCTTCATCAAATTGGGCAAAATACATGTGGTGTCCTTCATCTGAATCATCCTCATGTTCGGCAATCTACCCTTGTTGTTTGGGTTTTCTTTACCAATTACCATTTTTCTGCCCTTGATTGTTATTGTTGTTGGACTTCCCTTTATTTGAATTGTTGTTACCCTGTTGGTTGTTGGGTTTTGAATTGCTTGATGAACCCTTTTTGTAGGAATTGTACCAACAATATTTGATGTCATGTCCCCCTCTATTACAAATGGGACACTTCTTGGTGTTGTCTCGTTGACTTTGGTCCCTTTATTGACTTTGATTTTGATGGGACTTCTTGTTAATAGACTGAAATTTCCCCTTTCCTTTATGATTGGAAGATAGTGCTTACTCATCTTCATGATCTTTGTTGTTCATTGCCTCTTCTTGTTGGAGTAGATTGACCAACTTTTCAAAGGTGACTGTGTGTTCACTCATATTGATAGTTGTCACAAAGATTCTGTAGGAAGAAGGAAGTGCTCACAACACAATTGGTACGAGGTCTTCATCACTTATCTCTTTTCCCAATGGCAATAGAGATGCCCTCAAATTAGCAACTCATCTCAAAAAAACTTCAACCTTCTCATTGTGCTTGAACTTGAGAGTATGTAGTTGTGATAGTAGGTTGAGGATGGTATCCTTATTCTTTGCCTCATAGACTGTGCTCAACTTATCCCATGCATCTTTGGTCGATGTGGCATCTCTAATGTGGGGTTGCACATCGTCCGTTACGCCAAACAAGATGATCAACTTGGCCCTTTGATTGGCCCTGTCAAAATGAACTTGTTGTCTTCCATCATCGAGTGATCTTGTTGTTTTTCCATCTACAACTGTCCATAGGTCTTCAAACTCAAGTAACATCTTGATCTTCAGTTTCCATGCAGCATAGTTGTCTCCTCTAAGAAGTTGTGAATCTGGCAAGAAGAACTTTGGTGCTTGTGCACCCATTTCTGTAATCTAAATTTCTGAAACTCTGAATTTCTGACAAAGGGTAAGGCTCTTATCACTCCAGGTTTATGGTCTCCCTCTCAATATACCATCAGGCCGATATACCAAACCTTTCTATATACACTCCCTTCCGATATACCCATCGATACGTGGAAGAAGATCACCCTTTCAATATACCCGTCAGTACGGAAAGAGGTGTTAACGCACGTGAAAGAATTTAGTACGTGGTACGTAGACAGTACGGAGAGGGGTTTGTGCAAGCACAAACGGATGGGAGGGCTCAAATGTGTGTGTATTATGTCCTTATTACTCCCCATCGATTTTATAGGGTCGATGCCCAGACGACGTTTAGGCAGTTGTGTTAGGCATTAAGTGCAGTAGTAGTCGCGACGTCATCGCCCGTAAGCGCTTCCTAGAGGCACCGTATATACCGAACGCTGCGATGAGATCAAAGATCTCGTGTGATAGAACCAAACATAAAATAAAAAATTTACACTTTTTTTTTCACTTTATGCACCAAGATTAGTACAAAATGCTCCAAAAATACATCAAAATGAATTTTTTGTGTCCCCCCTTTTAGAAAAAAGGGCCTAGAATCATAAAATACACAATTTAGGCCAAAAATATTTTTTACCCCCCAATAGGTGGTTTTTCTGCTAAATTTAGCAGTGGCTCTAAATATGTTTGGTGAGCTTATAAATTTGGAAATCTCCCAAAATTTAGTAATTTCTTCAAATTTTCCAAAAAAAATAATTTAATAAAAAATATGGAGAGAGTGGAAATTGAACCGCTGACTTGTTTGTTCCCAAGATCCAAACAAACAATCTGAATATTATATTCACCTTTTCTCACAAACCGTGATCTAGGTTTTTCTAAAATTTTGACAGCAGCATCATACAATATTTTTCTTGAAACCCACAAAATTTCAGAAGAATTGGAATCTTAGTTTTTGAGATCTTACCAATTTACCAGCTAGATCTGATTTTTTTTAGAAAAAATGATCCGACTTATACAGAATTTTCGTCACATGTAGAGGCCGAATCTGAAGATGATGTAAAATACAAAGTTGTGCGTCTTCTTCTTACTTTCCAAAAAAAAATGGTACATCAATTTGACATTGTATAAAAAAGTTACGTCCTTTTTTCTAAAAGCTATCTGCTGGAATTTTGTTGACGAGACTGCTTCAACCTTTGCTCTCGAATTCTTCACACCTCCACTTTCAGATCTGATTTTTTTTTTAGATCTGATCTTTTTTTTTTCACTCTTTTTTTTTTTAGATCTGTAATTTTTTTTTCAAGATCTTTCTCCTTTTTTTTTAAGATCTTTTTTTTTTCACAAATCTTTTTTTTTTAAGATCTCCAAATATAAAATATTCCGCCAATATGTTGGATCAATTGGCTATGCCAATGACTAATAAAAAAAAATTACCTTCCAAATAAGTGGATAGGTCAAATTTTAGTTGAGGGATGCTTGGAAGGAATGGAGGCTACGGGATGCTTCAATGGCTCTCCTTTGATGCAGATCTTCTTCTCCAATGGATCCTCTCCAATAGTGCTCCTCTTCAACCTTGCTTGGATAGAACCTGCTCTGATACCAAATGATAATAATGGTATAGATTTGATACCAAATGATAGAATATAATAAGATTGCAATGACCAAAGAGAGACGGAAACCTCACAAATATTATTGATCATGAAATCAGATTACATAACAATGCAAGAGTTGTAATATTTATAGATATTAGACAGCCTCATATGGATAGACATGACACCCTATCAGGACCAACTACGAGATGATAAGACCCATCTCACATGCATATATAATTACTACTAATACAAATATTGAATGTTATCCAACATAACAATATTGAATGCAAGTCACTAGACTAGAGTGCACATGTTACACATTATTAAATAAAAGACAATGCAATAAATATGCCTATGTTAAATTATGATAACACGCCCAACAACCACGGTGGGGGAGAAAGGGAGAGGGAAGGGTGGGGCGGTATAATATTTTGGGAGATTTCGTCGAGGGGGAGATAAGGGGTAAAATGCACGCATGAGTCCGCGCGTTCTGCGAAGGGGATTACACCAAGGCGAGGGCAGGAAAGCAGGGCCGCGGGGTTTCCTTTACAAATTTTCCAAAAAAAAAAATTCAAAAAAACAAAGTTCGTGAGGGTTTTACCCCCTCCGCTAACACCCCATGCTGCCACGTGGTAGTACTCGATGGATGCGGGGTTGTGGGCCGGTTGGGAATTAAAGAAAAAATTTCCAAAAATGTTAAAAAGAAGCCCAAGGAAGAAAATGATGTTGTGCCTCCGTCGTTGCCTCATGAGGACAAGTGGCAGCCTCTGATTGGCTACGGGCCAGTGGAGGAAATTTTAAAAAATTTCCCCAAGAATTTTTCAAAAAAAATCTAAGGATTTTTACAGGGAATTTTTAGGGCTACGGGCCCGCCAGGGAAAATTTTCCCAAATTTTCCCGCCAAGGAAGGAAAACTTCAAAGGGCCATAACTTTTGCTAGAAAGCTCGGTTTTGGGAAAATGAGGACTTTTTAGAAAGCTCTCAATGCCCATTTTATACAAAAATCATAAATTTTACATTTTGATAAAGTTTGAGAGGTCATTTTTAAGAAAATGTTCTGAAGGATTTTAAAAAGCCAATTGGTAATTTTTAACTTATAGTTTTGATTCAATTTGATCTTCTCCTTCACTCAACATGCCAAACAGACATGGATGATTATTCTAGGAAGGATTTAGGATGTTTTAGGAAGGTAAATTTACTCAATTGATTTCAAATTTGAATTTTTCCAACAATTGACAGAAACAAAGACTACAAAATGATTGTGGACGGTTTGTGCCCGATTTTGCAATGTTTTGAATTATTTCCATTAAGTGTTTTTGTCAATTTGAGTTCATTGATGTCACAGCATGCTAAATTTTATTGTTTCAAATTTGATTATTATGTGCAGGCTCGAACTTTGCATTTTAATTAAATTATTTTTCAGTTTTAAAATTTACAATGAGATCAAATTAAAAGAGGTCCATCTAACTTTTCATCATTCAAGTATGGCATTTCATTTCTAATCTAATCTAATACATTCAGTTGTTTTAAACAAATCATTCTAAAACAAAATGCAATACTGAATTCAATTTTATACACTTCCCAAAAGATAACAAAATAATGTATTATTCCCACATACATTTCTTTTTTTCAAACAGAGATTTAATTATCCCTTTTGCTATACAATGAAACATTTAATTCATTCCATGCTAGTTTTAAGTGTTTTCCTTCTTCAAGCAATCATTAAAACAAGAATCCAGTTTCTATCTTTCCCAAAATCATATATTTGAAACAAGGCAAAATAATACAATTTCATCTCATGTGTTTCTTCCTTTTTCCACTTTCCAAAATAGGGATTCTAATCACAATTTGATGTTCCAATTCAAATCAACAATGCAAATAAGGTAAGGTCTTGCAATTCTTTATTAATTTCAAAAATAAATACATCTTTACATTCTTCCATTCCTTGAATGCAATTTGTAGATTTCACTCTCTTTCTTTCAAATGTACATAACAGAATATAAATATCCTTCACATTTCGAATATGCAACTTCCATAACCAATTACAAACATCTTTTCTTCACAAAATACATTACAATTTCATCCACTTCAAAGTGAGAAAGGTTACAATGAAATATATTTCACAAGGGGCTAGCAAAACTGTCTTCTTCTGCTCCGGAACAATAATATCCAAGCTTTCTTTTTCTTCCAATTCAATCACAAAAAAAGTGGGGAAAAGGCAACGCTCTCCACCCAACCAAAATATCCAATGAAAGGAGAAGCCATCCTTCATCATTGGCCCCCGAGCCCCAACCACAATGCAATAAGAAATGGATAATAACCCATGTCAACAACAGACTTCCACAACACAACATTCTTTCAGCATACACATTTCAAATTAAAACACAATTCAACACAAAACAACAGTTCACAACTGCATTGAATTAAAATAGAACTTAGTCTTTATCATGTAAGCCAAAGGAGCAAGGATTATGGGGTAAGTTGCTTATGCCTCCCAATGGAAATTGGGCATCCACTTGTAACAAACTGCCAATAAATTTCACCACACATATACTTATGTCCCCCACAATCCCTCCTTATGCCCCCCACAAATTTTCTTACACCCCTCACAAAGTAAGAAATGCAAGCTATTTCTTTTCCATGGTGGATCCCAAACCCAAACTCCCTCCACAAAATATGATGCCACTGGCATTCCCTTATGCCCCCACATGGATTCCCCATAGCCTTCTCCTACACCATCCCTATGGCAGTCTACCTAAACAGCCAACAAATAACAAAATATACACCATTCACACAAATACAAAAAGAAATAACAATATAAGAGAAGAAACTCAGCTCCTACCTCTCCATAGTAGCTCTTGTTTCCAAATAGCAAACTTCAATGCCAAAACATAGTCCCAAAACAGCAATTCCAGGTATGAAATTATCTCCAATCTCCTCCAAAATCCACAAGAGCTCCAAACAGCCAAAATGCACCCCAAAGAAGTATGCAAAATGATTCAACAACCCAAAACAAGCAAAGAGTTTGAATTTTATAGAGGAATGAAGAGAAGAGGATGATGTGGATCCATGTAGGATGCCACATCACACATCCTCAACTCCAATCACAAAAGATAATTTCATTCTCCAAAGCACAATAAAGAGGTGGGTGAAAATATGACAAATTACTTGCACACTCCAAAAAGCCCACACCCCAAAGGACTACAAAATAAAAACATGAAGAAAGTGCAATAAAAACATGCAACATGATTAATACAAAAGCATTAAAAAGGGCTAAAATCAACCCTCCAACCATAGGTATGATTGGTAAATAAACTTAAGAGGTATGGGACAAGTTTTACTTGTCCCACAAGCCTCCAAAAATAGTCCCCAAGGACAAATTCGAATTTCTAAGGAGGTGGAGTGTTTCATACTCCAAAATTTGACTTACACAACTCTTACACAAACTTACACATCCCTTACATATTTAATACAAAGAGCCAACAACTTCCATTATTACTTTCCCATATCCCAATTTGATTTATTTAACTTTAAACCATCTATTTTTTCACATTAATTCTCCACAACTTAACTAAACAAGGCCATTGCATGGCTTATCCTGCCGAAGGGATGGCATGACTGCAGGTGTTTTTGGATATAAATACAACTGAATTGTTTTTTAAGCATGCGCTGGGAGTAAAATAGGGAATAAGTGTATGGGCCTAATAATGCAAATGAAAGTTGTGTAAAAAACTTAAGTACCAATGACAAAAAGTGCAGAGTATATACAATATTGACAGTATTGTTTATATTTTTCAAAGGATTAAAAAGTAGCACTTTTAAAAACTACAATTTGTGTTGTCTGTAAAATTCTATGAAAATTCAACAAAGTTTTATTTCTCACACAAGTCTGATTTTATAATGATATTCAATGCAAAATGTGTTTCCAATATTCTGCGAAACTCATGCAGCGGCATAATAATTTTCGTATGGCATGGTTTTTTTGTAGAAAAGCAAGTTGGACACAATGTTAGTAATGTAGATGTTAATGTATCTACAAATCCAAAAAATAGATATGTTGGTCGTATGAGTTTTAAGAAGGAAATTTTGGAAATGAAAAAAATGTGAGTGCATGTATGTTGATATCTATAGACCGTATTGGTGGATGTTAGTGTTGACATTGAGAATGGTGTTAGTTTGATTGAGTGTAATGGTTCCTTGCACTATGAAAGTATGAAGGAGATGTTCAATGGAGATTTTGTTCTACACATCATTGTTCATGAATTGAATCTGTGAGGTAAGGCAATAATATGGCCAACAAAGGACCGGAAAGAGTGCATTTGACATTTTCACTTGCTGATGTTGCTATATTACAAACCAATTAGTGGGCATGATGAAATGCAGTCTTCTAGTTGCAATTTGCACATGTTATTGTTGTTTGTTGCAAAGCAAGAAGGTTTTCAACTTCAAAGTTACATTTTCTTCATACAATTTGGAATGGCTTGGAGTGGGCATTGGAGACATTCAATCTGCCTTTGTACCTGAGCAATGTCGACAAGAAATAGAGTGATAGAAATTAGTGTTATATACTAGAATTAAGTATATGTAAAGTGAAGTGGCAGCTAAATATACAACGAGATACTTTAAATAAGACAATTAGTTATAAAGAAATTTGTAATTGAAGGGAAGATTGCTGGATTTTACACTTTTCTTACCTCAATTGTTGCATTCAATTCTGATTGCATATATTGGAGTGTTTGTTTTGTCTTTAGTGGGGTGATAAATGTTGATTGGCAGGTCCTTAGTGCCTTTGGGTTTCATAAACAATAAAGGAAGTAAGATGGGTAGAGAAAATGCTTTGAATTCTCAAGAATCAGTATATTTTGTCAATAGAAATTATTGTTATTTATTAGAATTAAGTATATGTAATGTGAAAAGGAAGCTAAAAATACAACAAGATAGTTTAAATAAGACAATTAGTTTTAAAGAAATATGTAATTGACGTAAAGATTGCTTACCTCCATTCAATTGTGATTGCATGTCTGGGAGGGTTTGTTTGGTCTTTAGCGGGGTGATAAATGTTGATTGGTAGGTCATTAGTGCCTTCGTATTTCATAAACAATAAGGGAACTAGGATGGGAAGAAAAAATGCTTTGAATTCTCAAGAATTAGTATATTTTCTCAATATACCTATAAGGTCCGTTAGATTAGAGGGCATTTCCATGTCATGTTTTGGATAAATATTTAGGGTTAAACGCTTTTGCATATCATAACTAGCATAACTTACGGATATATCAATAAAGGTTGGAAAAATGAATAGAAAAATTATATTGACTTTTCATAAAGTAACAAAAAAATTATTAATTTATCACTAAAATGCTTTAAATTGTATAAATTCTTCTAGAGTGTATAAGTAACAGTAGCACTCCACATTACTAAATTACAATGATAACAACTTAATATGCTAAAAAGGGTAACACCACAAAAAAAATGAATGTGTCAAACCCCAAATATTGAAAACTGTTGTCACTGGGAGTGAGGGAAAATAATTTACACTCTTATAAAACTCATGGCTTAACAATAAGAGCAACAAGACTAAGGTGCACATTTTAGATGTTCGTAAATGAGTATGAGCTGACAGATTAAAAGAAAAAAATACTTTGAATTTTCATAAATCAATAGATCCTGTTAATTATTTGTTAAATTAAGGAGCATTAGAGGAAGAAAACAACTCTGAGATATTATTGCACGTTTATTTTTATTTGTAGATTCTAACAAATTAAAATTACTGAAATAATAATTGAGGTAACCTCCATTACTGCACCAACAATAGTTGTGGTTGTGGCAGTCTCTATTTATAGCCTGGAAGTTCTTATTAGAAAATTGGGCTAAGGAATTTGTTAGAGTAGTCCTTTTTGTGTTGGAATGTACACTATCCTATCAAAAACCTATGTGGAAATAGGCAGCTGAGGTGAGATTCAAATAGTTATATATGTCTCGCATAAAACAAAGAATATTTATGCAAAAGTGGAAAAACCATCTTGGAAGATGTAATCAATAGTACAATGTAAGCTACGGCAACATAAAGGGAGCTATGTTACTCCACTACAAATGTTGACTAAAATAAGGAATTATAAATATTATGTATTTTTAACAGATCCTACGCTAGCTTAAATATTATGTATTGGTAACTGTACAATAGTTGTAGGCCTGTAGGCAGTAGGTCTACTTTTTATATTAAAACTACAAAAATTGCATGTATTCAAGCTATTTGCTGGGAAAAAGAGTAGTATTTGTTGGTTAGTAGGAATCTCTTATCTGTTTAGACTTTTAGCCCTGAATTATCAACAATTTTGGAGTAGTTGAACTCCAAGGTACTCTTCCTAGTCAATCAACTGACATGTATTTGCATCCTATCTCCGCTTGGAAGCTAAAAGTTTAGTCTTCACTCCTTGATGATGTTCTGATAAGTTAAATTCCTATCATTTTTTAGTTATGTTTATGTAAAAAGGAGCGTATGAATGATCTAGCAACATTCAATACAAATACATCATCATATTCACATTGTCTATATACAAGAAATATACAACTAACTTATAGACGACATGAATTACATCAGGCTTCCACCACTAGGGAAAGACATAGGTAGATGATTGTGTAAAGAAGTGTTTAATTTATAATACTATACATAAGAAATTTAGATATAGACACTAACAAAGAAGCTGTTTCTGACTCAGCTTGAAATTCACATGATAGTTTAATTGTGAAGCCATCTTTTTGGTCATGTGGTTGCATGATAACATTGTGAAAGAAATTTCACTTAACCAGGGCTTCTTCTGTTGACAGTAGTAGAATCTTAATGTATCCACTTTCGTCTAGCTAGAGCTAGGGATTTAGGAAATTGAATCCCTTCTCAGGATTTTAAAGGAAATTACTATGTTACCAACTTTATTATTTCCTTCATCAATGGGTGAATGGTTACATTCAGAATTGCTCTTAGTTCTAGATTCTTTATCAGTATTTTGTGCCAACTTCTCATCATGTTGTTGTAGGGCTTCTTCATGTTCCAAATCCTCTTGAAGAATCACATATGAAGCAGTCTTTCAATTTCCCTTGGCCTCTGCTAATATGGGAAGTTCAGAGTGAACAAGAGAGATTCCTAAGTTAACCAGGAAGAGAGCATAAATAAGGTGAGACACATTCAATTTGCATTCCAGTTGGTTTCTATTGGATCAAAAAAAATTCTAGTAAGCTAGATCAAACTCTAATAATAATACAACAAGTAAAATAGACAAAATTCAATAAGCACTGCAAACATACTAAAATTATTATTGCACTCCAAACCTCACTTGGCGTACCTGAGAAAACCAAATAAAATCGAGTGGTCGGGTGCTTCTAGCACGCATGCGTTGAGTTCATTCATTTCTGCACCTACTGCTATTTGAAAATGCGGCAAGAAAGGACCACCGGAACAACCACTGGAATTAAAAATCAAAACTCTGAGATAAAATAATATTGAGTTAAAATCTTGTATAATGTTTGACACTAAATTATGTGGGGATTAAAGGTCTTTCAGAGGGATTAATGCAGTCTCCAATCTTACCTCACTCATTATCACTGAAAATAATTTTAGTGAACGTGAGTGAGGTGGCTCACTTCTGGTTAAAGCCTATCAATGTAGTCATCCAAAAGATTTGGGACGAGTAAAATTAGGTGAAATTTAGACGAAAATACGATATACAATTTATTTCTTTACAGAAAAAACATTCATTACAATTGTTTTGTTCAGGATATATGAATTTCTTTAAAGAAAATTTTCATTACAATTGTTTTGTAAGGATACAAGATTAGGATTACTAGGCTTCAAGATTAGGTTCACAACTAAACTAATTGATGATTGTTGTACCTAAAAGTCTAAACATCAGAAAAATTGTGATGACTACGTAAGTAAAATGAGGCAAGTTATTTGATAGAAGCTTACCGTCTAGGTCCGTCTGGTTTTGCCATAATATGACAGATTATCTACAACCTCTATCGCACTGGGGGACAAGCCATTTTGCACAAATTTGTGGACTGTGATGCATTGAGATTGTCCTTGGGAAACCTTTGTCCTTCACAAATCATATAGAGCTCCATCGGAACATAGTTTAGTCTATCAAACTACTTGCTCAAATCTAAACAAGGAAGCAATTTGAATTTAATGTTCACACCATATTTTTTATTGTAGTATTCCTCCTCGCATCTACCTTAGATGCACTAGGGCCTCCTTTCTGGTGTTGAAATGATTTGTAAAGAGGCGAATCTATGACCACGCTTTTTTTCTTCCTGTATCGGGTCTTCTCGCAGGCTTCAAGCTTCCTCCACTTCTACTGACACTGCTGCAACTTATATCCAAAAACCCCTCTAGTTTTATAGATTTCGCAACAGACACTGTGTATGATAAATTTTAATTTACCAATGGGCATAAACGCTTAATGGATTTCTTCATATTCAAATTGTGAAATGTCACAAACAGTAAAACAAAACGCTAAAATTTATTCATAAAGGTAAATTTCCCTGCGTCCGCCGAAAATTTAGAAAAACAAAAGATTAAAATTGTCTATATTTAAAAATTCCAAAAATCGGGGTAGTATAAAAATTTACCAGGAGAAGGGGACGAGGACGAGGAGAAGGCCCCGAAGTAACAATAATAAATGTTCAATAAATGTCACCGTTAATATATTCATGATTCATGTCAAATTATTTAATGCTAAATTTTTTCATTATAAAATATTTCTGTTTTCCAATGCTTAAACTATAGAAAAGCAAGAATTTCAAAATTTCTGGTTTTTATTAATTGAAAAATCTGAGATGCTTATAAAAATATTTCAGCAAATAGAAAAATTAAAATAAATATTTCAAAAAAATGAAATAAATATATATTTATAACAAACTATATAACAAATATATGAAATACTAAATGGAACTTTGTGATTGGCTTGTAAGAACAAAGAAACTAAATTTGTGGTGCCTATAAAACCTGCCGGCGGCAGGATAGTAAAAGAAAGGGACACATTACTAATAAAATACATACAAACAATAAATAAAAATTAACCACATTAAAATTACACAAAACCCATGGTCACATTTAAAGGTGATCCCCCCCATGGGAATCCTTAACAACAAAAAACACAACACAAAAAAACAAGTTGTCATGGTGACCGTGTTGAATTCACCTAGAATTCCATTGTGGTTGGTCTCCAATCCCTTGATGTTTGTTGTGATATTTTAACCTGCAAAACACAAATACCTCCTTCAGCCTCATGGCTATATCAGAACATCCAAAATGAATATAAATATAATTTCAAATTCATCTATATAAATGAATCACAACAACATCAAAGTAACAACTATATCATTCGTAATTTAATCAAGAACTATATCATCATCATATAATGTCCATTTTCGAGGTCTACTCACAATATCCAAAATGACATGTCCGAACAACATTCAAACTATATCCATGTCAAATAGTATATCATCATCCACATATGAAGTCTCTAATAATCATCATACATCATAACCAAATCAATATTAACAATAATCTATGATCAAATATCTAACATCATACTAAATCAAAGCATAATAATTTCCATAATGTAATCAACAGTATCAAGATAGGTATCAAAAGGTGTCAAAGGGAAGTGGGCACTACATGGTTGATTTTCACATAGAATGGTTTCAACATTTCAAAAAAAATGTTGACTAATTTTAATTTATGGATGATCATGTTTAAACTTACGAAAAAATTGAGTTTGAGTCATTTATAATAAATGCTTTGGATGTGGTTCACGATTAGTAGAACGAACTCTTCGTTTTATGACATCTCTTGTATTAGGTGAAACTCTAATGTTATCATGCCAAAATTGAATAACAACTTCTCTTATAGCATCAGATATATCTTTGTCTTTACACAGTGCTCTAGCAAAAAATGCCCAAAAATCAGTGTTATTGAGTGATTGAAGGATATTATGCCTTTCAATTGCTTTCATTGGATTTTTTCAATTAACTTTCAACATTCGACTTGTTTGCCTAATCAAACGTTATTTTTTGTTGATTCACTTACAACACTAGTATCAAGTACATGATGCACAACATTACTATCCCTTGTGCGTCTCTTGACACCAATAGTGTGATATACATCGTGAAGGTTTTCAACAATTGTAGAGGTTTGACCACATGTATTAGATGTTTGCAATCCTAAGGTGTTTAATGTAGGTCTCATTTTATTCAATTTCATCAAACTAACCAACAACTGGCATATTTGGGAATCATTTAAAATTCTAAAATAATTATACCAAATTTCAGTGGCTTTTCTTCTGTTTTTCCGTTCAAAAAGTTTGTCAAATATTGGTTTCAAAATTTTCTCATCAATTTCAATTAAATAATTAGGTCTCTTACGTAAGTTTGTCAAATTTTTCTTGTCTACGGTTTAAACCTAAATTTCCTTATTCACATTTTCATTGTCTCTTTTAATTTCAACATCAGCTACATCACAAGTATTTAATTCATCTTCAACATTGACAATAAAAACATCTTCATCAAGAGTATTTTATTCATCTTCAACATTTACAGTAGAAACATTACCAAGTTCCTCATTTCTTATAATAGTAGGGGTTAAAGATGAACCTCTTCTTGATTCACAAAGTTTATGCATTCGCTCAATATCTTGAAATCTTTATGCCTCTAATTCGTATGGTGTTTTTTTAGTTATTGATTTCCTTTTTTTACTTTGTTTCTTGTCTCCGCTGATGTTTTGCTTCCGATGATAAGAAAAATGTGCAGAAAGCAACATGATTTTGCAATAATTCGTACAGTAAGGTCAAACATTAAAAATCACATGGTAAATCGAACGTCTGGATCTATGTAAATATAATTTAATAACCGCGATCATGGTACTTTTATTTAAACCATGATCACGGTTCTTTCTATATCATAAAATTCGGCCCTCAAGGCTCGAGAAATCTCTATTATTCCTGAACCAGAGCTTTGGGAGGTCATTTTGGCATGTGAAAGGCCAAAAAGTTCAAATTTGCTCTTCTGCGGACTTGAACCATGCCAAAAAATCAAAAACATGTCACAAAAATGGTACCATCACGTAGGGGAGACTGTTAGCTTCGTAGAAATATTGATTTTAAAGAGAATCGAACAAGATAAATATCATTTTATAATTTTTTAATAACAATAGGTCTTCAAGACACTTTTTCCCGTGATTGTTCATGTGTTAAGGCTGTGATTTTTGTTTCACTTATCAGAATGTGATAAAACATATACCATCCCAAGCATGGGAACAATCTATACACGTTCAAAAAACAAAGTATTTGATTTCGATATATTTATATGTAGTTATGGTAGGCAAATGAAAAGTGCTCTGTTTTCTAAATTTTTGCAGACCACTTTCACGGAAAAAATCATTAAAAAAAAGATTACTCAAAAAAATACAAAATAAAATCCATCCCAAGATAGATAGTGGTATCTAAATTTTCACAAAAGGAAAAAAAAAATAATAACTTTGGTCATCCAAACTGCGGGAAAACGGACTACAATCTTATAGGTCTTTTAAAAAAAACCAAGTCATAGAATTTTAAGTGTTTGATATATCTAAACTTGTTCGTTTTTTAAAAAAATTAGTATTTTAGAAACTAAATTCTAGATGATACGATTAATATTTATATAAATTTTGCTAATTTTGAGTGCATGTATTGCTAATAATCCCTACAATTTGAGGTTTCGTTATTTTTTGCAATATGGTGTCCACTTATGACCCCTTTTTGGTCCCCCAACTTGGTGCACTTACATGTGTCATTTGGTCAAACACTTGGTGTCCATCTACTAAAGTTCTCATTTTCAAGTTTATAAGTATGTGAGGCCTTTTCACTACAATTTACATACATATCAAATAAGGTACCTTCAACTATAAATTTTGACTAAAAGGACTTCATATTATGTCTCAATGGATGTCTATACCATGTTGCAAAGTTCTTATTTTACTTGAGGTAGCACATATACTAGAAAAGGCAAGTTGATTGGGTTGAATATCTATTTGTTACATTTAGTGAAACCATCTCAATGGATCTTGAGGATGACCATGTATTATGTAAGATGTAATTATGATATTCCATGAAAATATATCACATCCTATCATTTTGTCAAACACTTGGGGTCCATCTACTAAAGATCCCATTTTGGTAGTTAAAAGTTTCAAAGGCCTTTCCAACAAACCCAAGCTTTATGAATATCTTGAAATCACCATATCCCATGAGATGACATATCTCTAGGGAATTTTATCAAATAGTTCACATACCTTTTGTATGCTTCCAAATTTTACACACATATCAAATAGGGCACCAATAACCACAACATCCAAAAAAAATGCTTCCTAATATGCCTTGATGGATTTCCATAGCTTGTTGTAAAGCTCTTATTTTTCCACAGATCACGAGTATGTTGGAAAAGGTGATATGATCATGTTGATTTTTTAAAATTTAGTGAAATTATCTCAATGGATCTTAAGGAAGACCATGTCTTATGTAAGCTGCAATTAAATGATATTCCATGAAAAGATATCACGTATTGTCATTTTGTTGAACACTTGGCACCCATTTACTAAAGCTCCCATTTTGGCATTTAAAAGTTTCCAAGGCCTTTTTCGAAAAACCATTTTTGATGAATATCCTAAAATCACTTCATTCCATGAGATGACATCTCTCTGGGGAAATTTTTAAAACAATTTGCATGCCTTTTGTATGCGTCCACAATTTAGATACATATAAAACAAAGAACTTGTAACTACAACATCCATCAAAAAACACTTCATATTATGCTTGATGGATGTCCATAACTTGTTGCAAAGCTATTATTTTACCACGGGTTACGAGTATGGTGCAAAAGGTGAGTTAATCAAGTTGAATATTTTTTCATTATATTTGGTTGAAACATCTTAATGGCTCATGTCAAGCATTGATTCATTTAGTAGGAGGGATTAAGCCCCAACAAAATAGAGGTGGCGTGTCATTTATTTTAGGCATTAATTTGAGAAGTCTTAAATCGTCATCAAGAACACCATTTTTTTACATATCCTAAAATCATGCTAGTATGTGAAACCACATACCATGTCCGCTAACCAATGCAGGATTGATTGTTTGATCAAATGCATATTTTGAGAGTCATAGAAAAAATTCCAAGATGCACTAACTTGCAAAGGTTGTGGAGTCTGGATGTACACCATCTAATTGCATTTGCTTCAAAGTTTCCAAAGCCTTTTCAACAAACTCCTTTGTGTACACCTTGCTATCATAATAGCACATGCACCCATATTGCTTTCAGAAATTTAGTTAAACATTTCACATGCACATTTCTTTTATGCATTTATTCGAACAACTCACATGCTAAATGCATACCTGTACAATTTCATACATGTCCACAATAGCGTTTACAACTACAATACTTCAAAACACACACACACACATGTATGTATAGATGAATTGTCGAATAAATGCCCAAATTTAAGCTGAAATTCATGTGAACCTACGAGATACGAGAATGGATCACATAAATACTTGTTAATAGCAATTCAACGACACTAAATGTAATTTATATGGAATTTGTGTACAAATATGTATTTATGTTATTTGAATGAAATGTTTTGGGAGTATAGATTGAGTGAATAAAGTGTGAGGATTTTTATTCCAAGGTATTGTTAACTTTCAGTTGTCATGTTTTTTATTATTTCCTAATTAAACATTATAATTGGTTTTCCAATTAATGTTTTGTTTTCCAATTTATGGTATTTTAGAAATGAGATATCTCATGAATATCGTAATGTGATGTCCTTCATAGATATTTTGTCTCTAAATTTATGCCCCTTGGTCATAAATGTAAGCAAGGCAGATATTTCTAAAGGTTAAAAGGCTTAGATTATAGCTTTATGGAAGCCATTTGTTTCCTAAATGTTGAAAGGCAAGCCATATAAGGGGAAAGGTCAGAGCAAAACACTATTCAAAGTTCTAACCATGTTGTTCTAATCTACAATCCTCCTCTGTTTGGTACTCATGTCCCCTTGTAGAAGCCATCAAACAAATCCCAATTCCAAAGGGAGGTTAAATTAATCTTTGTTGGGGCATAAGTCAAACAGTTCACATCACAGTGTAGGAAAACATTTATTTTGGGCATATAATCAAACAATTCACACGCCAAGTGCCAGAATGAAAACACATTTCTTCCAAAACTTCTAAATAAAAATAAAATAAAATTGAAAATAACATCAAAACCAAAGACCTACCTACAAATACAAGAAGGTTGTCCACTATAAGCTTGGAAATACCTCTGCATAAATTCCCAGTAGATAAAAGAAGCAAAAACTTTATATAATAATGAGTGCTTACATGGTTTATTGATGTATAGTAAGGGCGGCGAAGACTAGTTATGGAAGGCAATTATGAATCTAATAAGTTGCAACAGATCATGGATTTGCACATTAAAGTTGTATGGCTTTACACATGCCAATTACATTTGTTTAAAAGTTTCCCAAGCCTTTTCAAAAAACCCATTTTTACATATCTTGCAATCGTTGTAGTCCATAAGACCACATATCTTTCAGACATTTTGCCAAAAAATTCACATGCTTCTACATTTTGAGACATTTCTGTTAGGGCACTTGCAACTAAAACATTTTTCAAAAGTCCCTTCTTCATAATGCTTTGGCAAATGTCCACACCCTATTTTAAAGCTTATATTTTCGCTCGGTAGGATGCTAGCAAAGAATTGATCATATGGACACATATTCGTTGTATTTGGTGAAATAATGTCAATGCTCTATGAGGATGCCCATGTCTTTTGTTAGCTATACCATATCAACAAAGAGGTCATCAGGAAAATGTTTGTCAGAATACAGACATTTTTTGGAAAATGGCACTCCAAAAATGGATGCCTCCAACATAATTACAAATTTAGTAATTTGCATTACAAAATATTGACTATCCCATAGTTTAATTCATTATTTGATATGATGCAAAACATTTATTAATTCTTATTTATTTATTATTGGTGAGAGATGTTTTTTATTATTGTCCTTCAAATTATCAAAGAATAATATTACTAGTACATGTATGTTAAATAAATCTATCTAAAATACACGGAGACATCAATTTCAAGGCCCATATCTTAATTTTTTGCCATATCACAATGATTAATAACTCCATTATTTTCTATGTTTAGGGGAAATGGGCCATAAACTCAACCACGTGGCTACGATATTACTATTTTCTAATTGACTTCTCTAAACAAAAAGAAATATTTTAAGTGAAAAATCAAAGGAACATCAAATTTAAGTTTGAAATTGTCTTAAGACGGTCAAATGAACGATCAAATTTAATGTTTAAAATAAAAATTCATTGTCACATAATCACATCCCACCCCTTGCTACCATTGTAGAACACCTAGCATCATAATTAAAATATTGTTTAAAATAAAAATCCAATCTTTATTTATTTTAGCATTTTTTAATAACACGATGGTCATTTTTCAAATATAAAAATTCTCAAAATTTTGTACGTATTTTACAACTAAAAACACAAAAAATATATAGATACTCTTAAATTGAAGTTTTTATACACAACCATTATGAATTGAAAAATATTTTTCGTGACTTTGACTTGCAAAGTTTAAATTTGATCGCCGTTTACATGCTATACAATACTCACAAATTATTTATTTATTTATTGATGAGAAAAAGTTGAATTACATAGATGTAAGCACAGCTGTGCATATTTTAGATAAGGTATAGCAAATTACACTCGTGAGTAAATATACATCGAAATCAATGTCTTTCTTGGCTAAACAACTCCCACTAAAGGTATCCACTTCGTCAAAGTAGATTGTGACAGTTTACTCGTCCTGTCTGGTCCATCATCCTCACCATTCAACTCCAACTATTACTCTGCAAAATTTGCAGGCTGTTTTTTTTGAGTTTATGTGCTTCAATGGTGAAATTGTTGAGAGAAGTGAGAGACAAGCGAATGCAAATCTGTGAAGGAAGATCCGGCTTCACCCACGGCCTTACGCGCTTCGCCTCTCAAACATTGTGCCCTCTCTCTCATCTGCATTCCCTCCTCGCTCGCCATCACTCGTTTCACCGCCGCCTCGATCTCCTCCGCACTCACCAATTCATTCTCCTCTGCATTTCTCCACTCTTTCACTCCCACTCCGACCTTCAACTCCTCCGCGATCAGAGCCGAGTTCGCAAACTGATCAGAATGGAGAGGCCACGCAACCATGGGCACTCCCGCGCTGATGCTCTCCACCGTCGAGTTCCACCCGCAGTGCGTCAAAAATCCCCCCGTCGACTCGTGAAGTAAGATCTCGAGCTGAGGTGCCCAATTCCTCGCAACGAAACCCCGTCCCTCAACGCGCCCCCTCGTACCCTTCTGGCAGAAATTTCGAAATCCAATCTGACTGCACTTCTGTCGAAAAATGCGCGCTGTCGGAAACCCTGAGCACCCATAAAAAAGGCAGTCCGCTGCGTTCCAGTCCCTCCGCGAGCTCGCGAATTTGTGATTCTGGAAGAGAAGAGACGGTGCCGAAGGAAACGTAGAGAACCGATGCGGGCGCCTTGAGTATCCAACCATTTCACACACTCGGCCGTATCCCCTCCTGATTGTAAGCATCGATCGTCATTGAAGAATGGCCGAGGAAGAAGAGGGCCGACCGTCCACACAGGCTTCCCCTCCAAAACTAATTCTCTTCGAAACTGGTTAATGAATTCTGATTCCAATCCGCAGAAGGTGTTTATGATTTGTCCCTTTGCAGGCCCTTGCAGTGACCTTTGGCGGCTCACAAACTCCAAGTATTTTTCGGGAATGCATCGCTTCAGCGATATGTTAACTGCAGGAAACAAGCTCCTTGTCTCGTTCCCAGATCTAGTCTCTTCCGTCTCACAGTAAGCCCGTTTGAGCCATAGATTGGAGTAAGCCCCGGTGGGTCGAAAGATATAGGCCTGGAATTTCATATTTGGTAGCCACCATCTGAACCCAACCCATGAGCGGATCGTACACCATCACCACTCTATTGTTGTTTTGCGAAACAGAGTGTATGAACCAGGCGGTCCAGATGAGAACGCAGGATGCCCTCCGTCGCCTCGAACAGAGGAACCAAATGTGTGGGAAACATATGAGTGGCTTGGGCATCAGGCTCGAGATGGGGCGTAGGCAGGGGCAGGGGCACTTCCTGGAAGTGAATATCGAAGTGGTGAGGATCCCAACCATGAACTCTGTGGCGGAGTTGGCAGATATGAGTGGAGGTAGCAACGAACGATACGCTTACTCCTCCTTCGGCGATGGCTCTGGAGAAATGCAAGAGCTGGTTCAGGTGTCCCTGTGCGGGGAGCGGAACCACCACTACTTGCAATTTCTCTGAACTCAAACCCATCTAATAATTACGAAGCAAACCAGACATAAACCTTCGCCTGGAATGATTCCAGCCTCTACAAGACGGTGGAATTGTGAGATGTAGTCAGTGGCATGTGCTGCCTGTGACCAAAGAAGAGGGATATGGTTGCTCCGTTTGACATTTGACATCCGTCCCGGGTGTTTTTAAATGGTTTCTACAGTTTTACATAAACTGTAATCCCACGCGAATGGTTTTAACAGATGCATTGAACAAGTTAAATGGGAGGGAGTAAACTATCAATCGTAAGTAGTGGAATAGTGGAAGAGAAAGAGAAAGGGTCAATAAAGAAGGGGTACATGATGAGAAGTCTTAAGGATGGCGAAAGTGTTGCGAGGGACGATGTCAAACTTTTTTTTTTCCCACAACTACATGTTATTTTTTATCAATTGTTAGAAGGAGAAAAGGGTTGTGGTGTTCAAGATATCAAGGCTACATATATTGGAGGTATCTTAGAAGGCAAGGAGTGGTTGATCAATACTATTAATGTCAATAGTTGCTTGTAATTTGGGTTCTTGTGTTTCTAAGAGTAGTTAGAACACACATAAGTGTAAAGTGAATTTGCTTGTGCATATCGCATGACACTTTAGAGATAGGGATATGTATAATGGACTTGACATCCAAGGGTAGCGATATCATGCACTTTTGTGATCAAGGGAATCTCTCTAGCTATCAGGGTAATGGTTAAGGTTTCCCTCGTCAACCATCTTGTTAGAGTTTTCCATCAATAACCATTGACATCAAATGGATATGTTAGTTTTATCATGATCCACATTATCCTCTCCATCTCGCTTGTATTTTTCATGAGAATCCAATTTGTTCTTAAAAGGGTCAAAATAAAAAATGGAGAAAATCTAATAGGTTATGGGTTTGAAACCCAACCTCATGAATACAACATACCATGTTCCTTGTTCGTGACTTTGGAAGAAATGGCTCATATGTCTTTCATGCATGGGTTCTATCTATAATTTGATTGGCAAGGAGGACAACTCGGCATGTGCCAAGGGTTATCCAATGGTGACATCACAACCACTGACATAAAAAGGGGTTTGCTATTATTTTATTTTAATTTTTTAGCATCAAGTTTATTGATTTGAAGTTTAATTTGTTAGATAAGATAAACACATGATTGAAATGTTGGAAATAAAAAGGTGGGAATGAAATACATGCATGTCGTACACCTATACCACATCTTAGAGTGTCCCTACTAAAAACATATTTGCTACCTGTGGTCCACTTTATTGTCTCAACCTCACTTGCATTATTTGCATGAGCGCAATATGAGCTTGAAGGTGTCAAAAAATTTATAAAAAAAATCTAATAGGTTCAAGGTTCAAAACCCAACCACATTGCTTGCTTCTTGTAACACTGTGTAGGCCCCTTCTCAATTTTAAGCTCGACTATTTGTAGGGAAACATGAGATGCACAAACAATCATCAATGATTGAGCCCCTCAAATGGTTGGTCACATGAGGATTAAGTAGATTTTATCTACCTAAACATTTTTTGTTGTCTTTTTTTCCAGTGTTAAGGTCATTGAATGAACATCGTTTAATTTAGGAGATAACACATAGACATGAATGGAAAGATGGAAATAAACAGGTGCAAATTGTTTTTGCCCATAAAATATCTATTATATATGCTCCACTTTATCGTCTTGATCTAGCTCACACTATTCATATGAATTTAATTTGCACTTATAAGAGCCAAAATTAAAAAATGGGGAAAATACAATTGGCTACAGGTTCGAAACCTAAATGGTCTACTATGTCACCTATTTCAATAAAAAAACCACACTTCATCTTCATGTTTGAAAATATTTAAAGACAAAGCATGTGGTCACATTAATTGCATGTGTGTGCATCGTCAAATATTGTAAAAAGTAAGTATTATTTTATGTTGTTATTTAATGCAAACCGGTGAAAGGTTTATTATTCTATCATTAAATAGAAATTTTTGTATAATAGCAATAAAAACTATTTAGTGAATGTCTATTTGTCTACCACATAAGTAATTTTTTAATAAATATTTATATATCATGAATTTGTACATTAATTTATATGAAAAAACAATATCATGTTTAAAATATGCAAGTTAGAAGAGATGGGTATTCAGAAAAATTGCATGTATTTTACAATTAGAAACATGGAAAACATGTAAACATCCATCAAATTGTGACCCTTGGGGATTCATTTTCAATGATTCGAACTAAGTGAAAAATTTCTTGTTGGTTGCATTGGAGGCATGATTTGAAAGAAGATGCTTACAAGTGTTCTTGTTGGGTGCACCAAAGGCATGAGTAGAACTAAGTGAAAAATTGTGGAGTTATTTTTTGAAGAAAAATTGGATGTTGTTCGGAGACCGTTGCAAGTACACTTAAAATGCGTGACAAAAATATTGTTTTTAGTGTTGATGTAGTTTGAACTCGATACTGTTGTATGCATAAAATGAGAGTAAAAAAAATTGTGAAGATTGGGCAAAAAAGGTAGTTTTTATTTTGTGTTGCTCTTCGGTTTGAACGTGCAGGTTTTATATGAGCCAAGGAAGTGGTAAAAAATATCATAAGACTGATTAAAACTGATAATGTTTTGGTGTTTCCTGGCTCTTCTTGGTGACAATTTTATGCCACTTGAAAGGTTAAAAAGTTGAGAATCACCGAGGAAAATGCATCTGCATTCCAAAACATTGATTGGATGATCACAATTAAAAAATATGTCGTTGACGTTGACTCGGCATAGTATCAGAGAAGGGTAGGCTCCATCCATAACTAGGAATGCGCCTTCGACATAATTAATGACATGTTGACAAAAATTATTATTAAAAAATTACGCTCACTTAAGAATAATTATTTTTTGAGAGGCATAAGTGTCAGTGAAAAGTAATGCGGCAACTAAAACTTTATTTCTTAGTTAAATACCTTCATTTTTTCCCCCATAGACCATGGTATTATATGTTGGGGTTATGATGACCTAAGAATAGTCATGTAGAAGATACATTCACCTTCAACTGTCGAACCCAATAAAATCTTGCCAAGTTCAGAATTAGTGTCGTGATAGAATGTGCAGGTGCGTGACACGTCGAATGGGCATAACAAACGTGGAAGGAAGTCGTTAAGTTTTTAACCACACCCACACACATGTCAAAGGGCTGATATAGTCTACGCCCTTCCTACCTCCACCATCAACAACGAAAAAATCTGCATTGGGGAAACTTTGCATTTAGCACAATATATAAGTAATTACCTACCAAACTCCATTTGTCATTTTTCGCCAAGCCCTAAGGTGGCAACAAGCATGTCATGCCAACAAAGGTGGGGGTTTCCTTGTGATATCACTGTCATGTATCCACGTTCCCCGCCTGAAATGCTAATGTATGTCATTATTGTGTGCTAAGAGAATTGCTAATGTATAGCATTGAATATTGTTAACGCCTTATGCTTGTATATGTTATGTTCTAGAAGAACTGGGATTACGATTTCAGAGGGAAATATGTGTAACAGAGGTAATACTTTGGTGGTAAACACCCATTTTGAACTCTATTATCCCCATCAATTGTTTACTATTTTTTCTTGTCTTTGCTTGGATTAGTCCTAGTTTTTAGCAAAACTGGTATTCTTGTTCTAGGATATGGAATTATTTACAATATTTCTTTGTCCTTATGATTGTATATTGGTTTTAGCTCAGCCGTGTTGGAGATTAGTTTCTTGCACCTTTGTGGAATCTTTTTTGTGCTCGAGTGAAATCAGCGCTACATTTACTGAAGATATTTATGGATTCTTATTTTTACAGGGACAACGACGACCATTGGAGAATTGGCTTATGCACTATTCAAGCTTGCATAGGATTCTATTAGTCGGAGAGGGAGACTTCTCATTTTCTTTTGCTTTAACCACTTAGTTTGGGCATGCAAATAACATTGTTTCCACATCAGGCTTGGTAACATAGGTCTATAGAACTTGTTCTTCATGCTTTTTATAAAGGCATTAATCAGTCCGAGTTTCAAATCTTTTTATTGTTATCATGAATCAAATTTCCTTTTATATTATGTGATTTTCAACCTTTAGTACTAACATACATATTTATGTGCATTGTGATTGTAGAGAAGGTTATAAGACTCTACAAATATGTGAGGATTACAATCAGCAACTTGGAAAAATGTGGAGCTTGGCTACTACGTGGGGTGGATGCAATCAAAATAGATCAGCTGGCAGATTTTAGAGGAAGAATGTTTGACAAAATAGTTTTTTAATTTTCCTCATGCAGGCCTTTGGGGGAGAGAAGAAGACCCACAGGTTTTAAAGAAGCATAAGGATTTTATGAGCATGTTTCTTTAGGAGTACAAGTATGTTGTTGGCCAAATATGGAGAAATCCATGTCAACCACAAGAAGGGGGAGGGGGGGTAGGGGGGCATATAATAAATGGAATCTGGAATAAGAAGCAATGAAGTGTTGCATGTTCTTAAGTTCAAATATGTTTGGATAGTGATTTGTGAAATGTTGCCATAAAGAACGAAGTTGAACCACGTCCTCTGAACGTAACTATTTAATAGTACTGTGTCATTGATGCATATCCTGTCAGTGTAACATTCCCATTTTAAGACACTAGAACAAGGGAAATTTTTTTTTTATAACATTCTCTACTCTAAATTACACAATTCAGAACACATGATCAAGTTTTAATAATTGTTCATCTGTTCTAAATGACGTAATTTAGAACACACAATGCTTTAAAACCCAATGTTCTCTGTTCGCATATTCATATTATGGAACACACATTCCATGCCATTCAATCATAGAACAGATAACCATATGCTGTTTTAATGACTCGAAGAAATACAGATCTCCCATTTCATGGCTCGGGGTTTCATCGATCTCTCATTTCATGACTCGGTCTACTTACTAATCCTTCATGTTAGTCCATGCATTGTATACTACGTATACTTGGTTCCCTGTACCTTCTCAGTTATTGAAGTGTTCCATTTAAGAGGCCTATCTGAATATATGTTACAGATATTCATTTGAAATCCTGCTTCTTAAACTAGGTGATTTAGGACAACGCAAACAGCAGCTTGCGATACTTTGGCCAAAGATTTTCACATGCTTAGCATGATCATATTCCTAGACGTCATACTCGTCAATAGAATACGTCCTTCAACCCACTTCATCTGTTACATAGAATGGTCTTTTCTGACCTCTGTCAGTCCTCTTGTCTAAGGTTGAACTTTAACCCAAGATAGCAATATGAAAGAGTATAGAGAGGCACTCGTGGTGACTAAAGGGTACGCAGACATACCTCGTCGACATTAGTCGACTGCATGTGTCTAGTTACCATTAGTCTTCACGAGTCACTTTGTACACAAGGTCACATTCCTAACTTGGTCCAAAGTAAAACTGAGGCCAAGTCCAAGCTTATGTAAACCTCGATGATTTGATTCGGAAGGGTGTTACAACATGTCAGCTGTAACATTGTGTCGTCATGAAGGCCCCACCTTCATGAAGACACCATATTGCAGCTGGCGTATGCCAATATCCTACAGAATCCTCCCATCAAGGGTTACAACATCCAGCTGAAAGTGTGATTAGATTCTTAACTTTAATATTATTAAGAATGAGTTTCAGCAACCGTGTTGATCCTCTAACCTCATAGTTTGTTATAGTATCATAGCTAGGAATGACTTGAATTATCTCATAGCTTAATATACATTCACCCCTCCTTACCGAAGGATTGCATATTTCTATCTTAGTTCATTAATTAAAGCTTCTGACTTACAGTCCACTCCAGCTTAATGAAGTAAGATTAACTTACTAAGCTTAATCGAGTTTATTCACAACTGATTATAAATTTAGGTTCCCTTTATATTAGACGTCATTTGAATGAAGTCTATTTCCCAAATGAATGTATTGATTTGTTTACAATTACCTTTCTTTAGCTTAAGGTTTGTTAAGAGGTAGTATGATTCCTCCTTCCGAATATCGTTTGGGTAAGACATCCCAAGGAGTTTTAACGAAATCTGAATATAGAATTTCATTTGTCCTTTCCTTTACATTCATTAGTTAGGATCTAATTCCGTCTTTCATTTATATAAGAGTTCATATGCATCTTACTCTTTTACTAATGTCAATTTAAAATCCATATTGACCTAAGTACTAAGCATTTTCACATCCCAACTTAAAAGTTGTATTCAAGTGGAGAATAGACGTTATGTCCTTTTAAATCTAACAGCCTTAATTTGAATAAATACAATTTCAACGAGTAAGAGTATATTCTCAATCATATTTCAACAATTCAACAATGGTACAACAATTAAAATAACACTTCCATTCCCTTCTTTCATTCCTCTAGATAAAATTTATACATTTCACTAATCTGAACAGCAAACCTTCATTCATGTCAATCAACATTGATAACTCAAAAAGAAGAAGAATACAACTTTTCATTTTTCCATTTCCTTCGGGAAGAATGATAAAATCTCATAAAAGATCCATCCTTTAGATAATCAGAAGAAACATCATAAAACAACGTGTCTTCATTATTACTCACGAAATCCATCTCCAAAAGTTACTAGCACGGGTCAATTCATTGAACTGAGCATGTTAAGCACTTATCAATGAAATGAAGTGCTCTTGACTAACTATCTCAATAAAAGAACTCTGCTTTTATGAAACGTTCCATAATTGAGATGGACATCACGTAAGAGTTAAGCACCGATAAGGATGAACAATTTAAACAACCTTATCTCAATAAGTAACATCAAAATCAAACAGTACTAACAATTAACAACTCCCCAATTTCTATAACAGCTAACATGCAATGATATATATATCACCATTTTCATAACTATTCCCTTTAAAAACGAAAAGAGTTCATTCCAAATTTAGGCAAATATTAAAGGAAATATTTTCTCTAAACAATCTCATATTATAGCTTTTGTAAGAACTGATTTATATATTATTGTTCAAATGCAATCATTGTCAAACCCATTTCATCATTATAAATGAATTTCATATAATGAATTGACTATAAATTTAAACAGAACTGCTTTACCTTCTTGTTACTCACTTGACTTCAACCAAATCAAATGCAGAAGTGAAAAGCAATCATACATCATAACAACAACATATTTACTTTTCTGAATTTAACCGGCAGTGTAGTACTCATCTATTTCAGAGAGAGAGACAGAACGTAAAATGCATTTGCATACTCCTGAGGGCAGTCATATGTGACTTCAATACCTTTTTAACAGAAATTTGGATAGGATACTAAGGAAAAGAAAATGCTATTTCCAATTACCTAATCCATAATCACTTTTATTTAATTACAACTAAATTAATTGATTTTTATGCAAAAGGAGCTAACAACCAGGGATAATAGTCAAGAAGAGAAATATTTAGAAGTCAAAAATCAAAGGAAAGGAAGAGGATTCACGTTACCTCTTTCCAATTCACATCCGAATATCGAACCATGACGTACAGACCTGTTATCCATAGGATAATTCTCCAATCTAGACTGTTACAATCTTAATAGTTTACTAACTACTATTCGAGGAAACTATTCAAGAATTCACTTTGCATCCGAACCGCAAGTATTCAAAATAAAAAAACTTTCAATTACAACTGTTCCATTAGTTTTATTCATTGAAAACAGACGCATCTATCCAGGTATGAAACAATTAAAAGTGTACAGCAAAGTAACAGGATCCCAATTTCACTGGAATAATTATAGAAATCATTTTTCAACCACAAGAGTAAGGAACCTACTCAAATTCAAATTCAATGAAAACAACAAAGAAGTTTTTAAACCCGCAGGTTACATGTGTGTGTGTGTGTGTTTGTGTGTGTGTGTGTGTGTGTGTGTGTGTGTGTGTGTGTGTGTGTGTGTGTTCATCATTGAGTTCTAGAAGAAATAAAAACTGTACACTCTACCCAGTCCATTCAATAAACAAACTACTATGTTCCTAATTCGATAAGAATTTCTTTCCAAACCGTCATACATGGGTACCAAGAACAAAATAGGTAGAACATTGTATCGATTTAGAACAAACAAATGTAAAGATGTTGCTATGATCTTATAGTCCCTGAGAGGATTCACCTCACCATACACTGTAATACGACAAGAAAAAAAGTTCACACAAACAGTCTTGTCAAAGCATTCTCACGGTTTTCATAACCTTTTGGGCACACGAAACTTAGAAAATAGCTTGCACATCATTGTCACCTTCAACAAGATCAACCCATAATAGATAATAAAACCAAATACCCATTACTTTCAAAATTCAAAACAGCAGAGATGAAATTCATTTCATTTACCATTTCAATAAGAAAACACCCATTTTCCTCCAGTATGCATCAAGAAAATACCCAAATTGCATTTGTTTTCAAACGACAACTCAAGCCAAAGATCACATCAAAACATATCAACATTTTATTTTTACAAGAAACACACAATTATAAGAGCAGAGTTCTTTTTATGAAGACACTTAATAAAGAGCAAAACTATTTAAAGAAAAGAGCCTAACATGCCTATATAACTTCTTGTTAGCTCGTAGAATGTCACAGTCGAGCTTATCCAAAGTTTCTTCCTTCCAACAACGTTATTCACCAGTTCCTTCAACTACTTCCATGTTTCCACAGGCCCAAAAACCACTCAAAGGCAATCGAAACAACAATGGTCGCAAATCAAACTTGCAGGCTCGAAACAGCAACAAAAAATGTAGAGAAAGAAAACCCGAACCAAAATGAACAACAATAACTAAAAAAAAATTCCTCTTTCCTCTTTCCTAGGTGGGTGGTTGCCAAAACCAAGACCAATAAATGCATTGAATGCATTTCTTTTTTCCTCTTTCTCCATGCCACCAACCGACTTAGATTTGGCAAGCTTTTTCTTACAAATTTTCTTATAATTCGAATTTAGTAGTATGGTTTAGTTAGAAGCCTCCAACTTCTTTGCTCCCGCCAAACTTGGCGTTTAAAACTTCAAGGACAACATTTAAGTTTCCATTAAAGTTTAAAACCTCCCCCCCCCCCCCCTTATCCTCTCATCTAGCATGTATCCTTAGGTCCCTTTTAGGACTAGCAATAGTTTAGGTTACATTGTCAATAGTTAGGTTTCCATCTAGGTCGCAAATCATTAGGATTTGTAATAATTTACATCCTTTTAATTTAAAATCCACATAGGATAATTATTAGGTCATAGGTTAAAACATAACCCATAATATTTTAATTAATAGGTTCTAAGTAGGTTTTACCGACTTATGTTCAAAACCAGTATAGTGCAGGATGTTCCGTCCAATGCTTAATATATACCTTGCTAACTTTGTATCAAACCTCTTTCTATCTTATGCTTTCTAGTGTTTACAACTCATATGTTTTCAGGAAATCAAACCTTACTATTGGCAGCATGGTGCCGAGTAAGTATACTTGTATCCAGGTTCTTTAAAATTTACAACAATCTCCAGCCAGGTTCCAGACTTCATTTTATTTAGAAAGTTAATCGACAAGATGACAATAAAGAAGGTTGAAGCATACCTTGGATCAATGGAATTGATTCAAGGTGTGCTATCAAACATAAATATGAGTTCATCAAGTACAAAAGCAATTCTACAGGTTCACACTTTGCAAAACACAAGTTATAATGACATCAGTCCCAAGTAATCCAAGTTACAGTATGCATGAATTCAGAACAGTAATACTTACTTATTGCAAACATGACTTTCAAGGTCAAGGAATACACCTTCACATGACAATATTCATTTCCATATTTGCATCATCTCAAGAAGAAGTTATTGTAGTAACTGCCAAGATCAAGGCGTTACAGTCAGAGTTGGCAAGGCTCCACCCATATACATTCTGACTGGAAACACGCCTTCAACATAATAATTGCAAACAGAAAATGTTGGGGGAAACCTACGTGAAACTCAATATTTCGACAAAACACATATGGACCATGTGTCATTTTTTTCAATCGTTTGAAGGAGAAAGGGGATGTTTGTGCACAATCAATGAGATAGCGTACTTTAGAGATATCTCAAAAATCAAGGTGCAAGATTAGACCTCATGATTTGCAGATAGTTAGAGCATGTACTAAGTTAAAAAGAATTAGCTTGTGCATGTCTCGAGACCCTTTAAAGATGAGGACATGTGGGGGTGCACTTGAAATCCCATGTTGAGTCGATATAGTAAGCTGAATTTGATAACCACAAATCATGTTTGGTCAAATACTTTTCTGTCATCTTTTATATATCATTATTTTAGGTGATTCTCCATAACTTTCCCAAGCAATAAAAATAATCAATCGCAAGAGTTTTCCTTATGGATTTGTAGTTGAAACTGCCTCTTTAACATTCTTGGTTATTAACACTCATCAAATTTTAAGCAATGTCATGTGTATCTATATCAAGGAAGGTATTGACAGCTTCTTCATTACTAGCAATGTTATCATCAAGGTTTGAACACATAACTTGACACTGACCTTATAACAATTACCCTACCGAACTGATCGACAGATATAAAATAACACTAATTAGTGTTTGGGTGTCACCCATTGGTGTCCTGCATAGAGAGGTTGGTCTTCTAGTCGCATCACAAAGTCTCCTTCGCTGCCGCTTGTAGATAGGGAAACTTCCATATGTTTGAACTAAAAACTCTACATATGTTAAGTACAAAAACCTTGCATTTAGAGTTAGCTACGAAAATCTATGGTTTAGGATTTCTTTTTTCATTAATTTCATGCATATTAGTGATTAGGGTTTCTCTTTGGTGATTAAGGTAGCGATTACAATTTCCCTTAACACCAGTCTTAATGACATTGTCTGTAAACGATCATCAACATAAAACCTCAACCGTAATTTCCCCAAATCGGTTGTAATTAATTTTTTAGGGGCAGAAGACAAAAATTAAAAAAATTGTGTGTTTTTGGTTCTTCCTTCAATGTTCTAACTCATCCAAGGTTATAAATAAGGAATGCTTTAGTTAGAAGAATATAATTTGGTTGATTGATTTGAAGATTATAATTTGGTTTTTTTATCATAGCACTCCATACTTATTTGAGATTTATTAACATGGTCATGGTGGTATGGGTCATGAATTTAAGAGGGGGCGATGTAGTGTCAGCATATGTGCCACCAAATTGAAATGAAAATGTAAATGTTAGAGCATTCATCTCATGTCTAAATGGGAGAAGTACAAAAATGTGGCAATGAGAGGCTCATAATCATCAACAATAACAAAAAACTATGATTCACTACTCAAGTTTTCTCTTTATAATCTACAGTATATTGAATCAAGTGTGTGCCCAAACCATATGTTATGATCGTCTCAAAGAGGAGGGATCATGTAGTGATATCAGTGCAATGCTCCACACAGCACATGTGGGATATTCGTGGGGGTAGTGGAGGGCACAACTATGAGGGCCTCTCCTCTACCTCTCATACCCCTATTTTTGACATCATCAATCTCATGAAATTGGATGAAGTTAAGGTCTATGTGAATTCCAAGACAACATAGGTAAAGTCTAGCGCAACTATGGGCCAGTTTTACTTTTTCATTGCAGATAAGACTACATGTAATGGTTTCCCTGTGGGAGTCTTTTCTACTAAAGGCATGGGTGGTCATTTGAGTGGATGTGGATTGGGTTTGTTCCGCAAGAAATATGGCATGTCTACATACTATAAATGGGAGGAAGAGATAATGATATAGAAATTTTGATCTCGGGTGTGGCTAGGCTTGTGTTCCACTACTGAACAGGGTGCCCACGCTTGCTACGCCACCTCTTTTTGTGTGCAGCGTGACCGTCATGCTTTCTTGAACATGTGTGACTCACCTCTAGATGTACAATATCCTTATTATCATTTATCTCTAACAATATTTGAACCGTTGCTTCTGTAGCCACAACCAAACATCCAACCCTCTTTTTTTACCACACCAGTAGAGATGTTGGGGACATGTAGAAAGGACAATCATTCTTATGCAAACCCGATTGGTCAGTTGTGGTACAAAATGTACATTGTAATGCCCCACCTCGAGACATATAAAACCACACCAAATGGTAGTTAAAATTTTGGGTAATTGTTTTTTAAAAAAGTAAATACTAATACAATACTTATCTGATTCCCGTTATTAAATATTTTAAACCAATATGATTTACCCAATTAATTAACTATTTGTCTAATTCCAACTTAATTATTTATTTCTTATCATGGTTACCCTACTAAACATTTGTTAGGGTCACATTAGAAATTCTACACCCCCTTTTAATTTAATTAACCCCCACACACCCTTCTTTTAATTTTATTTCCTAATCCCACAAAATCCCATGATTTAAAAGTTTCCCTAGAGTTCTTGGCCCTTCCCTAATCCATTCTTATGTTTTTCTTTTCCTTTCTTTTCTCTTCCATTTGTTTCATTTTGTTTCTTCTTTGTGAAGGTTGAGGAGGAGCCATGGAGTTGTAAAGGATAATATCATTATTATTATTTATTTATTTATTGTATGTTTCCTTTACCAGAGAAGATATATATATATATATATATATATATATATATATATATATATATATATATAATGTAAATCGAATTGAGAGAGCCCGAAAGAAGAAATCCGCGTAGGGTTTCGGCGACGGATTGTTAAAACCGTGGGGCTTTGGAGTGGAGATTACGGTAGAAGGGAGGGCAGAGGGTCCACGTGGAGGTGTGGGGGTTGCTTGGAGTAAGGGGGCTGGGGTTTGGTAAGGGTGTGTGGCGTACTTTAAGGGGTTGGAAGTATGGGGGTGGTGTGGCCTATGGCCATACCACCATTAACATTGGCGCAGGGTTCGGGGAGGGACTCGGCCCCTCCCAAACCTATTTTTTTTGTTTAATAAAACTTAAACATATCAGTTGGGCTGCAATTTGTTATTTTATTTCATATTTATAATGTGTAATGTGTGTGCGCGCGCGCGCCACTATATAGTATATATTATTTTCTAATATATATAATATATGTATTTTTATCAAATTCTCTTTTTTTCCTTAGAAAATAATAAACCAAATTTCTAAAATTTGTACAAAACTAAGAATCAATTTTATTCTAAAATCTAAAATCATTTATGAGGAATAGATTTCAATCATAAACAATTTTAACTATATAAGATCCGAAATGGTTCTTAGAAATAAGACTTTTCCATTGAAAAGTAGTACTCAAATTTCTACAACTTGTATGTAAATAGGAGCAAATTTAAACCTGGTTTCCTTATAACTCTCATCTCATAATAATTTGCAATACTAACAATTAGTGTAAAGATAGTAATGTCCTTTTTCAACAACCAACTTCTTATTGCAAAAAACATTCCTTTCAAATACAATAACTAAATAAATACTACATATTTCTAACAAGAAGGAGATCCCACAAAGAAATATCACATTTTCTTTTAGTGCTCTTAATATCACATTTTACATTTTTATTGGGGAAAACATATTTCCACTTACAAACTTTCTTTTTCAAAAATGAAGTTTCCAACAATGCATATTAAAGGATCAACTATTTTACAAGATTTCATTTCAAAGAAGCTTAAGCTCACAAATACAACATATTTCCGAAATACTTAAGATATACAAGGAACCACATTACAAGGCTTCTTTCCAAGATTGAAGGAAGATTACATATACTAATGTAACACAAGTTTACAAAGTCAATCCCAATCACAAAATGAGAACTTTACAAGGACACAAAACGTCCCAACAAAGCCATATTCACATGATTACAATAAGTAGAACTTTCCCAAACAATTTGGGAACAACATGATGCCAAGATATCAAGTAAACTCCAACCATCTTCCAAATTTGAGCTCCACCTTTTTGTGCTCTTCATCATAGAAACAAACACATAGAGAAAGACTTGTTTTACCACCCAACCTATAAGCATCATTACATGTCATTTTCAAAGGTTAGAAGACATGCTAGCGTCCCCTAAGCCCATGGGAGAGAGAGCTAACTTCCACAAATGAGCACAAAAATAAGAGAGAAAATACAAACAAGCATATCACATACAAGACTAACTCATACACTTAAAGAAACATAACATTTACTAACCAAAAGAAAAGGGGAGAAAACCATATTCATCCTCAACAATGGAAAAGAGTGGATGAGACATCCAATAGTGAAAAATAGTGTGGCCCAACTATTTGATGCACATTAGCAATTTCTTCAAAAAACTTCGTTATCCTTCCAAGACAATAATCCCTCCTTATTGCTCCATCCATTCGTCTGAAATCCTCCTTGGGAGGATTTTCAAACCCATTGGGTTTCCTCTCCAAGGATGGGGAAGGGGGTTCAAACCGTATGAACCACCTTCCCCACCTCAAACCATATGAGTGGATAAAGAGAACCAACATGGCTTGCCCATCAAGCCATAGGGTTTAAGAGGGAAAATCCCTCCCTCTTCCCCAATAAAAATCTCAAATCTGTTAAGTCATATGATGGATGGAGAAAATAACAAATAACATACTCAAGAAACATACAACACATGCAAAAAAGCACAAATTTCAACCACAAGCAAATCTAAGATCTAACATGCCAAATAACACAAAAAATATCAAAGAGAATACCTCTTACAAGCTCTTTAAATCTCTAAGCTTTTCCCAATTCCTTGTCCAAGCAAAACTCCAACTTCAAAAGCCTCCAAGCACCAAGAAAAAGCAAAACCAAAAAAGTTCTTTTTTTCCCCCATGAGGGAGTATTTGAAGAAAAACAAATAATTTTCCTCACAAATGAGGGGGTGACATGTGTCACCCCTCTCTTCCCTCCAAGTCAATATTCCCAAAACAAAATAGAGAAAATATAAACTCACATTTAAACGCCCTTCTCCCAAATTACCCAAAACAAAAATGAGACAAGCTTATGTAACTTTTCACAACACACATATTCCAACCCATCTTACTTGGATGGTGACAAAAGAGAGCTTAAATGGGATGGAAACTCCATCCATGCCTTGGAATCAAGCCCCCCTACCTAATAAGTAGGGTCCAAGGGCTTATTTTCATGCTAAGTGAACTCCCAAAACTAAAAGGGATCACTTAAAATGCCAAAAATAGCCCAATTCGGGTTTGGTAGATTTGGGCACATATGTAGAGGATGTGGGGCCCACTCAAGGGTTCTCATGTGACCCCAATCCTCCCTAATTAGCACACACTTACAAAAATACATACTTAATGCTAGTATGGACCACTAAGTACCCCAACCTAGTTTACTTAAACCAAATTAAACATCCTAAACACCATTAATTTTACATAAAATACAACATTACAAATAAGGGTCACTTATGGTGCCCAATAATACAAGCAAACAATAAGGCCTCATACAGCTAACATGGTTAGGACTTAGCCCCGTGGTCTACTTGTGCATAATTTGAGTAGCCGCTCTGAAACCCACGTTCTCATGTGCCCTATAACTTGCACACCCAATGCACACATTAAACGCATCCGTTCAATACAAGTGTAAATCAACTACTCAGTAAATGATCAAGTCTAAAAATGCAATCTAGAATCGTAAATGAGAAACATGCACAAATTCACACAAATTCACCATGTGTTAGCCATTGCAATACATATAAATGACATATATCCATGATATCATGTGTTCTTGTCAATAATCAAATAATCTATATCATCAAGGTGTGCAACTAAACTAAGTATCCATCATATATCAATTAGGCCCAAATAACATAACAATATGTTAGTATCCACAACATATAATGAAATGTGTCAACATACTAATCAAAGTTAAATTGGCTCTATGCTCCCAAATCATCGTACATGTCCACGAAGATCAAATAACATAATATAATGTCCAAAATATGGCAAATCATAACTATGAATAAAGAATTCAATAGATAACTGAGGCTATAAAATGTGGGCACTACATTTATGACCGAAAAAATCTTACATGTATAGGCTCGTGATCATCACATCATTATCCATTTACGGAGATAATGTTACATATTGTCTTGTAAAGCACATTTATCAACAATGTATAATAAGATAAAATAAACAAAAATAGATGTATAAAATAATAACAAACTATAATAAATGTAACATGCTTAGGTATGGGTTACATAATGTTCCACTAGGCAACTACTAATTATTATTAGTGTATTAGACTAAGATCAATATATAAATTGTTGATGTGGCATTGTATAATTGGGTGGAATTTTGAAATTACATATACAACTTTGTGATAATGTAGGGAATTAAGAATCGATGTACCTTCATGTATGATCTACACACTGAAAATATAGCTTGCCAAATAAATGACACATTCACCCTAGTAATTAACACCTAATTTTTTATTAAGGTAACCATTGCACATGTCTCCTTTAGCTTGAAATTCTAGTATATACATAAGAGAGGTCATGCTCTCAATGTTTTTACATTTTTCCCCAGCAGAGGAAAGAATAAAATTCATACAAAAATAAAGGAACTTCAAAACCTAATCTTTGTACAAGAATTAGTGGATGGAGGTTGTAATGGTTTTTAAATGGCAGTGTGTTGGGTGAATGCTCCATTGCTGGTGAAGAAGGAAAGGGTAGAGTTGTGTCCTTGCCCTCTTAATACTATGTAAATATGTAGGGATAGAGAAGAATAATTACCATCGTAAAGAATATATAGACATCTGTAAAGATCATGATAATGATAGTAATGTTGCTTGGAGTGTTGCCCCATTTTCCAAGAAACATAGATGACATGGTTGGTAAAACTATATCAATGAAAATATCGGCCAACATCAATAGTTCATTTCCTTTAAAATGTCATAAAAATAGTAGTGGAAAAGTTTGTTAGATTCAGCAACCTGTAGTCTAGATTGGAAGAATGCTTTCAGCACAATTACAAATGTTTGTTGAGACTTTCACTATTTTTTCATAATAACACTTATAACTAGCAATTGCATATGAGGTGCAAGTTATGTGAGTTGGGATATAAATGCAATGTTTCTATGGAAATGTCAAACCAATATTTACAAAATTGAATTTCTTACATTGCTCAAAGATCTATAAAACAAAACATGTGTACGCACATTCACTGCCCCAAAAATTTACATAAATATTTTCTTATAAAAACATTAAATAGATAATAAGCATTTACATTATTATGTGTTTTAATTATATAAGTGTTGAATTAATACAAAAATATCATTGTAAACACAATAAAAAAAGAAAATATTTCAGATTATAAAAATGTCCTATATTTAAAAAATCAACACAAATTGTAAGTGTTACAAATAATTGATAGCTTTAAATATTTTCAATAAAATATAGATCAAATATATATCATAATGTAAGCGACATTAATTCCTAACATGCAAGCAGTAAAATTGTTCTAGGGCTATCACAGAAGCAAAAATGCCATAATAATATTTACAAATTTGATTCTTCAATATTCCTCAAAGATTCAGAAGACAAAACATGCATGTACATATTCAATGCCCCAAGAATTAAATTAATATTTTTCTAAACAAACATTGGATACACACACACACACACACACACACACACCCTTAGTACTTACAAAAAATTATAAAAGAGGATACCACTAAGTGGTACCCTTATGAGGGGAATAACATGAAGCAAATATGCCATCTTATAAGACAATTGGAGGACCACAGAAAAATTCATTGAATGTTGTGGATCAAGAAGCCTGTGAAAATAATGCAGCAGCTTGGACACCCAAAGAAGAAAGGTATAGAGTAAAACAAGAGGAGAATTTAGTTACAACAACTTGATTATGTGTCAAAAGAAGATTATGTATGTCATAGAATACAAGCTCTTGTCACCAACTATGTGTTATATATACCTTATGCCTAGTGTCAAATTTTACAGCAATAGTGAGTCTTTGAGAATAAATCATGCTTGGGTGCATAATGTTCATGGATGCCTTGTTGTACCTATTTTTGAGTTGGATTATCGTAGTTGTATTAGTGAGAACTGCAAGTGAAACCAAATTTGTTTTAGAACTAGACCACAAATGCTAAGCTTTTCATACTTTTATTTTTTTGCATAATTATACAAACTCTTAATGTGAAGGAATTACAAGTTTATTTGATTGAAAATAAAAACATGAAGGAAACACATTTTTGTAAGATTATTAGACTAAGTTCAAACGTGTCGAAAATACTTAGAACATTGGGATGATACTCTTGGGAAGTAAACTCCAAGATTAAATCAAATCCTTGGGTGAAATCATATGACACAGGTGCCTATGCATGATAAAGTATCCATGACTACATGATAAAGTAGCCATGAGTGCATGTTAATAAGACAAAAATGAAGCTTAAATGGCCAGGGTATGTTCCATAAGGCCAAATCTCTTTGAGATATTAATGTCAAATAGTTGACTTATTGTGTGTATGGTGTAACATTTATCTTACATTTCTATTACAAAATGGGCAACTACATATGATAAAAATTATCTTCCATTATGCTTTGATGGTTTTCCATGTCTTGCTTTAAAGTTTCTTAAAGACACTACCAACATATTCTATGGGACCAACATTTAAGGAAAATTAGGAGTGGTACTAGAGAAATAATGTTTTTTGTTAAATTATTAGCAAGAAAAGGTTTTGAAAATTAACAATTAAGGGGGGAAGTAAAAAATTCTCTAAACAATGTGAGTATGTCGCAAAACATCAATTTATCTAATGAAACTCCTATATGTAAAAGGTCAAACATCATATCTAACAAAACATTTAGAGGGTTTTACAGCTTCATACCTAATTGCTCTAATGTACTTCCTCTCCTCTAATTACAAATAAAGATCCATTTCTTCATCATCATTTAATCTACATGTCTATTAGTGAATGACATGTACAACAAATTGGACAAAATACGGCATTTGATTATATGCACATGGATTTGCTTGAAATGTTGGAGAGATGTTAAGTTAAGGCACATAGGAAGATCTCATTGCATTAAATTATATATATCAAAGACCTCTTTAACAAACCCATAATTCATATACCCATCAACCATAGTGCTACAGTGTTGGCAAGATTTTATGTCACTTCATATTTTCAAATCTGGGCCAATGGAGGTAGTATAAAATTTGCAACAACTAGGGAAAACTAACTATTGACAAGGTGATTTTCCTATTCATTTGAGAGGGGTGGTTCCCTCATATGATGGGGGTATTTGAATTTTAAGTAATTTTGACCTAAAATCACAAAGGAGTCAAAATGGGAAGGAGAAAGAGAGGAGAGAGTAGAGATCAAAATAAGAAGGGAGAAAATATACGATGGAATAGAAACAAAGATTTTCCTGAATAATTCTAGGTAAACAAAAGGCCAAAACCCTCTCATTCTAACACATGAATGAATACAATACAATAACATTTGTAAACAAGAACCAAAGGCATAAAGTCTTCATAACCCCTTAAACCATACAAATATGACACAAAGTTCACGTATAGATACATTCACCAAGAAGTCTTAGTACTAGGGTATCGCATACACTAAGGGATGAAAAAAATGTTTATAGCATCATAAAATACTAAGGTATAGTTTTATGATTGAGGATCATAAACACCAAAGGTAGGAAAGAACACATGTATTATATTATATATTCATGGAAACTAAATAACATGTGTACATAAAGTTACATCAAACTCTCCAGGAATTAGACAGGAAAGAGAGAACCGAACCCTTACAACGAAAACAACACCCTTATTTATACTTTTATCCCATAACCACCTTCTTGGTAAGAATATATCTTTCACCTTTTTCACTTTCACTTAAGTTACAACTTAAAGTAGCTTTATATTTGAGTCACCTAAGTTTTACAAAATGCACTTTTGCCAACACAAAAAATGAAATGTCGCTTAAGTGACAGAAAATGATTTTCCTAATGGAGAAATATAAATTAACTCAAATAAAGAAGAGAATAATAAATTTTATCCATGGAGGTCCTTTGCTTGATTCACTCAATCACTTTCACCTTTTAAACTTGTAACTTGAATCCCAAAACAGTCTCATATACATTTTTCTCCCTTTGAATGAGAGTGTTTCCTAAAAAATTCATCCATGATTCTAAAGCATCTGAAATCATCAACACACATAATGACCAAGTTGGTGTTTTATGTTGAAATAGATAATCTCGTTGCTTGATACAATCCACTATAGTGGAATCTTTCTTTGATAGAAACTCACCTTCCACTGATCATTCTTTCTACGAAGTTGATGAAGTTAATATGATCAAATTTCTTATCACCAATGGGAAAAAACTTCAAAATAGTGATGCCACGGTGAAGAGGATAAATAAAAATTTTGAGCCAGATTCAATGATTAGAACTCATCCTATGAGAAAAAAAAGCTCTTATAATGACAACAAAAATAACACTTGAGAAATGATTCTCATGAAACCTTTATACAATGTTTGATGTTCTAAAACATGCACAATATTAATCATTCCTTCAATATATTTCCATATGTCTAAATGAATCTCAAATTGGAGTCCATACGTAAAATTTATAATCAAAACGAGATTGGTTCTAAAGTTCCATCTCATACACGGAATTTTGAGAGGTTTTGGGGACTTTAGTACCCCATGCACACTTGGGAAGCACCTTAGGAACAACTTAACCTTATTGTGCACTTATGATTGATTTTTGGAACATGTTTACATGTGAGGCACCCTCATGATGTACTTTATACACAAAAATACCCAAAGTTCTTATGAAGTGCACTTGTGGAACACCATCAGGAGGGAGGTGGCATTTTAGAGGATTTTTAAAACACATTAATATGCCATACACCCATTAGGAGTGACTTGGGTACTTTTTATGGCTTAGGTAACCCTTTAATGAGTTTTAAAAACAAAAACTGCATAAAATTGGACTCAGGAGAGGTTTTGGTAACAAAAGTTCCAAGTTATGGGGTATCTAGGGTATTAATGTTAATCTAGTTAGGAGGACTAAAATTCTGTAAATGAACTAAAGCAGTATGAAATAAATGTAAATAAACTACTCTAGATGAAATGAAACCCTAATGTGTAAGAGAAGAGTAAGGAAAAGACTCAGCTAATAATAGAAGACTATCGCACAGTGTCATGGATCTGGAAATAAAATCTGGAAGTGTAGACAAACCCTCAGGGACCCTGTGAAGGGTATATCTAGACTGTCTGAGATGACACAGGTATGCTTGGGAGTGTACTGGGGCACCCCGGGGTGCCCTGGTCTGCAATATGGGTGCTCGGAGAACACTAAATGCTCAGAACCTCAATCTAGTATGGTCATTAAATGTATTTGAGTCAAGTGCTTCCCGTCTATTGTTGGATTCATTAGATGAACTGAAGAATGACCTGTAATGCAAGGAGAAGTATCAAACCCTAGAAAAATGAAAGATGCATATGAATGGGTCGGACTGACCTCAACCGCCAAACTAGTGGTCTTATCACTGAGCACTGTTGCACTACATTTCAGACCCAGATGTAGTTCTGGTGTGTGTGTGTGTATGTCGTGCCCTAGGTGCTCTCATGTCAGTCACACTTTGTGAAGTAGCGAGCAATAATAGCTATAGAAATGTAAGTAGCATGTGTGCATGGAATAGAATGGAATCCCTCCCCCTATGAAGTGTGTGTGATGTAGATCTCCTATCTTGAATGCATGGCACTATGTGGATGCAAGTGATGTAATGGATGCAACCCTAGATGGAGTGATAGTAGTGATAAAATGTAATGACCTAGGACCCTCATTATGGTCTTATAACTTTATATTTATAGGGATCTCAAGCTTAATTTCGTAATTAATCCTGACAAGGCTGACTGAGAAGAAGATAAGGATGACCAACAGCTAGAAGTGACCTAAAAAGAAGTGGAAGAGGTTGTGCATAGACTGGGGTGCCCAGAATGGGATTAGGGCACCTCGGGGCACCCCAGTACAGGCTGGGGCACCCTGATTTTAGGCTAGAATGTCAGAAAGGTCATGAAATGGGTTGATAGGTATTGGGAAATACATGGGAAAGATGAAATAAAAGATAAGAAAAAGGCCAAAAGGTGGGATTAATTAGTACTTTGTACACTTGAGAACCTTCTAAATAGTAGTATAAGAGCGAGGCTAAATATTGTCTAATGTGTAATATTTGTGTCTACATTTTCCCCCACTTTATGTTGGTGAGCAAAAAGCTCAGTAACATAAAGTAGATAGAGATGTGTACTTGATAACCACGTAGAGTGTAGAAGAAGACATGCTGATGGACTAGACTCAAGCATGGAATGAAAAAAAGAAAAATGTGGAGGAGCATGGATTCTAAAGATGAAAAATGTGTATAAAAAGTGATGAGAGTGAACCTAGGGTGGAACGCATGTGTAGTTATTGTTATGTGTAGTGTACCTACATGGTTAGTAAAGGAAAATGCTTGTAGCGGTGTGTTGTTTTTTCATTTTGTCATTCTGTATTGTTGTTGCCCCCAATTTGACTGCTTGTTTCTCATACATGGACCTGCAAGGAGAAAATGATCAAGTAGTCAAATATGTATGTATGTAAAAATTGTTGTGAAAAATATGTAAAATGTAAAATACAGCTAGAATAGAAAGTGTAAATGGAAAAATGGAACATGTGCACCTGATCCATGTTGAGAAAAAGGGTGTAGAAGGATATCTTGTAGTGTTCATGAGTTTTTCGGGTGATCTCACGCCACCCTGGTTGAAGAAGTATAGGGAGGAACCATGTTGTATCCTCTAACCTTTAACCACTTCTACTAAAATTTTGGAAGAGATCTCTGTACTATCCTAGTTTTTTGGGTGATCTGATGCCACTGGATGGAGAAGTGTAGAGAGGCACACCCACTGTAACCCCTGAGCCTGTAACTGCTCTGCAGAATTTCAAAGGACACCATGTCCTGTTGAGGCCATTGTGTATGGAGTTTGTAGACTGGTTTGAACTCACTCATTGTGTGTGAATCAGTGTAGATATGTGTTAGTAGAAAACCCTCAATGATGCCCCCTCTTTGGGGGTACATGTGATGACCCTAGAAGGAGAATGTGGCCCCAAAAGAGGACCAACCGCACTCTGACCTGTAGAACTACACCTTGTAGGGGGAAAGGGAAACGCTTGGTAGATACCAAGGTGCATAAAAGGGGATGGCTAACAATACAAGTGTTAGTCTGAACACATGCATGCAAAATAAGACAAGTGTAAAATATGTAGACAATGTAAAACTACCAAGAAAAGTAGTGTAAACACGCAAGAAAACAAACAGACCACACAAAGTGGTTTCAAACATGGGACATCACTCACGATGTCGCAAGACATGCAAGGCCATCATGGCCACAAAAATAATCAAGTGTGCACACAAGTAAAGGGAAAAGCCCGCATACAATGGAAAATAACAGACAAGTAAAAACAAACATGTAGTCATGGAAACATGTAGTCCTACAAAACAAGTGTTGCACATGGAACACCTGTTAGCATGTTAGAGTGATAACCAATATGTCAAAGCATGTAGAAGTAAGTAGTAAAATATTCTAAGTACAAAATGAAACAATAACACCTGGATAGGATGAATGTGGATGCCCCCAACGACAGTATAGGAAGGGTAGAAGGCAAGCATCCATGCCATGTGTAGAGTCCTGTATCTACGATCACACTAGAACAAAGGCATGAATGTGCATGTGTGTATGATAATGACATATAAGAAAGTAACTAACATGTGTAATAAAGTGAGCATGAAAAACACTAATAAAAAAAGTAAATGCTACCAAGACAATGTAGTATGTTGTGGATGGATGGAATGGAATGCAAGATGGAATGATAGGAGAAACATGCCCCCTAAGTGAATGGAAGTGTATGCAATGAGGTTCATTTTGTTTTCCCCCTCAGTAGTCAAGAATGAACCGTAAATGAGAGTGCATCATCAGGAAATGGTCGAGTAGTGTTGGTTGTATCTAGTGCATTGTGATGAGTATGTGTATGGAATGGTGATGAAATGTGACATGTAGAGAGGTGTGCGTGGACCCTATAGCTAAAGCATATACCATGACTTGTTGAATAAGGAGTGATGATTTATCCCTAAACGTATATCACTATAGATGAATGGATGGGAATGCAATATATGGAAAGATGTGCATGGAACCTATAGCCTAATCGTATACCATGACTTGGTTGAATAGATGAGTGATGATTTAACCCTAAGTGTATATCACTATGGGATGAGTGGATGTGAATGAGACATATGGAAAGATGTGCATGATATCCTAAGTGTATACCATGACTTGTTGAATGGAAGAGTGATGATTTATCCCTAAGTGTATATCACTACTTGGATGGAAGAACATATGGAAATATGTGTGTGACAATTTAGCCTAAGCATATGTCACTATGAGATGGTGATGAAGTGAGTGATGATTTGTAAATGAGTATATGATGGATAATGGAAGGTGGTGTGTAGCACTAAGCATGAACCACTATGTGATGAATAAGGAGAGGGTGGTGATTTAGCCTAAGGTGTATACCACTAAGTGATGAGTAGGATAAATGATGAGGTAATAGAATGACATAGAATAGGATAATAGAATAGGTGATGATCGGATGTAAGAGGATAATGTAGAAATGAAGGGAGTGGTGATTTAACCTAAGGTGTATACCACTACAGGATGATGGAAGGTGTGATAATGTAATGGAATAATTTGGAATTGAGAAAATGTAAGAGGAGAGAATATCAAATGATAGAACATAATAGGATGATGTAGAAATGATGAAAAGTGATGATTTAACCTAAGGTGTATACCACTATAGTATGTGATGGTGCATGTGGTGTGATGATATAGCCTAGAGCTGTTGGGTGAGGAATGTGGTATTTGATGCATGGTAAACCCTTATTGGTAAAAGTCAAGTATGGACTGAGGAACTAAAGTGCGTCATAGGGTGGTGAGTGCAATGCGTAGAAAACAATGTAGTATAAACAACCAAGATATGTGAATGTGTAGTGTAGGTAATGTAATGTAGAGTGTGTAATGGGTATGGAATGTAATGGAATATGTGGGTAGGTAGAAATAGAATGTGTAATGATGATAGGTAAAACTAGACCCAAGTATAAGGAAATATAGTGTAGGATGTAGAATAGGTAAGATGTATGAATATGATAATAATGTATAAAAATGGTAGATGGAACGATGATAGGTGGAACTAGACCCATGTGTAATATAATCTAGTGTAGCGTGTAGGATAGGTAAGGTGTATGAATGCAATGTGGGTGTGTAGTATGTATATGTAGTGTGGAAGATACGATAATAGGTGTAGGTATAATATGTGATGGTAAAATCTAGACTCATATAAAATGTGACCTAGCGTAAATGTAGAATGAGAGGATGGAATGCAAAACTAGGCTCATATACAATGATGACTAGTGTAGTGTATGCCATGGATATATAATGTAGGATGATGGAATGTAAATGTATAGGTCCTGTAGTGCAGTGTGTGGGGTTCAATGTAATGTTAATCCCTCAACAGTCTAGTGTGAACCGAAGCACTAGGGTGTGTCATCAGGTAGTGAGGGTGTGATAATATATGATGAGAATGTCAATATGTGAAGAAATGAAAATGTATGAATGCAAGAGGTAGTGATGTGAGAGTGCGGGAGGGGGGGGAGTGTCTAATGGCTATGCCCCCTCAACTGTTGAGGAAAGAGGAATCAACCAATAAGGTCGAGGGATGGATGTCCATCAACCTGTACATGAGAGAGGGAAAGTGTAGAAGGATGCTCTAATAATGGCGGTATAGGAGATAAGCGTTGTAGGGGAATGAAATGATATGTATGTGAGGGGTGGATATAAGACAAACTTTCATGGCATAGTAAAGTGCGTAGGTGAGGGAGATCAAGGAGATGTCATGCGTAAAGAGGAGGATGACCGACGTGGGATAGAAGCGAGGTGGTGAGTGGTGGTGAGATGTTGTAGTGGTCTGAGCAGGAGGCCTATGCCGATGTGTAGGACTAACGGAATGGAGTGATTGGAAAGAAGATGGAAGAGGCATAGGAGGTAATGTAGATAACCTCATAGTATCTATGTGGGAAAGAGGAGAGGATGTACAAGCAGCTAGGATTAGAAAGTGAGGATGAGGGAAGTGAAGAGTGTAGGAAAGGTTGTTGTTGAGGTGAGACATGGGTAGCACGAGTTCCCCCCCTACGATGTGGGAAAACCAGGTGAGTAGAGCATAGTGTAGAAGAAGGGCGTGTGTTAAATGAAAGGAGACCTAACTACTGGATCTCTCTAATAATATGGCTCAACATGGCAAGAGTTAGTATGATGCCCTTGAATGCAGTGGTAGTGGATAGAATGATGGATCATGATAGTGGATTGGTTGAGGTGGCGGATAATGGTGATTAGATGGTAGATCAATGAGTTTATGATGAAGCAAGTGGCCAAGAATGTCCTGTGGTGTAGTAGTGGAAGGAAGAATAAGGGGTGAAGGTAATGGTACATTGTTGGGGTAGTAAGGGGGAGGAAAGGGACAAAGATTGTGTAAGGTCTATAGTAGTAGTGGGATTATGTGAGTTAGCGACATCTTTAAGTTGGTCGATCTTAGCATGAAGAGACACAATTGTTGCCTCCATGGACTAACACTATGTTTGTAGTAATTGTATAATGTCAAAGAAGTGGGTGGGAGATGGAGGATGACTAGGGTGCGATTCATCAACTATGGTGGTGGATATAGAAGAGGGTGTAGTTAGAGGTGGACCGCATGAAGGTAATGGAGGGGAAAGAGCATCAGAGGGATCATCAAGAGAAGTGTCAAAGTTGTACTAGACCACTCGAGATACATGATAGGAAAGTGTATGTGGGAGGTCATCTAGATAACCATGAATGCATAAAATGTACATGACCATGGTATATTTCTCATTGTAAAGGATGGGTAATGGGCATCCCTGAGCATACCAAACAGTAAGGTTAGGTGTATAGCAAGAAAAAGAACTACTACAAATACTAGTTGTGCCGAATGGCATGGGGAAGGTGATATCAATATGATCAGAATCAAGGGTGCCCCCAATATAATCTAACCAAGAATGGCCTAGTGTAAGTGGATAGGAAAGTAGGATGGTGTGTGAGATGAACCACAAGGTGAAAAACACGCAAACCATAAGCGGAAGTGAGAATAACATAACCATGATACAAATGCAGATCATTAAAGGAGTATGAAGGTAATCAAGGTGAAACCCTAGTCGACGGAGACCATCATATGAACATATGGTGGTAGGACATGAGGTGTCAAGTGGTATGTGCTCCCAAGAGAATTTTTTTATGAAGAGAGTGACAAGTGAATGATGGACATACTAAGGAGGTGGGGGATGGTGGTGAGAATGGGATGATATCAAGAGGTGGTGAGAAATCTCGGTATGACACAATAGCAGTAGTAGTGTCAGGTGGTGGGGAAGAAACAATACTAAGCATGCGAAGAGTGGCTGCGAATGGCATGTCATATAGAAAAGGGGACATGGGAGGAATAGGAAAAGTAACCGAGTAGTGTGGGGTGGGTGTAGTGGATGGTGTCAAAGTAACAACAGAAGTAGAAGGGACTAGATCAACCATGCAAACAACATAGGGACTAGGGTAGGTGGAGTTGGTTGAGGTGGAGACACGATCATGGAAAGAGAAGAAGGAGGTGTAGGGCTAGAGTCATTTATGTCCAAGGTGGGAGAGAGAACGATAGGATCAGGAGGAAGAGCTTGGACTTCGGATGACCAGTTGAGCTAAAGTAGTAGGATTAATAGTGCATAAGTAGGAGGTAACAACATCCACAATATCATGAGGATCCATCCCAGAAGATGGAATTTCAATAAAGGAAGGACAAGGGCTATAACCAGAAGAAGCAGTGGGAGTGTTGGTGAAAGCATGGCCATGACTATCAAATTGTAAAGTAATTAGGAGGCTTAGAAGAAGAGGAATTTCTATGACGCTTACCCATGGTGGAAAGTGCGGATTCAAGACCCTAAAAGGTGCAAGAAGAGAGGTCAGGTTCACCAAAATGATTAACAAAAATAATGATAATTACCTAGATGGCCTAAAGGGGTATCTAGGGTATTAATGTTAATCTAGTTAGGAGGAATAAAACAATGTAAATGAACTAAAACAGTATGAAATAAATGTAAATAAAGTACTCTAGATGAAATGAAACCCTAATGTGCAAGAGAAGAGTAAGGAAAAGACTCAATTGATAACAAAATACTGTCACACAGTGTCACAGATCTGGAAATAAAATATGGAAGTGCAGACAAACCCTCAAAGAGCCTATGAAGGGAAGATCTAGGTACTGTCTGAGATGACACAGGTGCTTGGGAGTGTATTGGGGTACCCTGGTCTGCAATCTGGGCACTCAGAAACACTTAAATTCTCATAACCTCAATCTGGTATGGTCACAAAATGTATCTTCAAGTGTTTATCGTTTGTCATGTTGGATTCATCGGATGAACTGGAGAATGACCTGTAATGCAAGGAGAAGTATCAAACCCTAGAAAAATGAAAGATGCATATGAATGGGTTCAGACTTGACCTCAGCCACCAAACTAGTGGTCTTATCACTGAGTCCTTGCACTACATTTTGGACCCAGATGTAGTTCTAGTGTGTGTGTGTGTGTGTGTGTGTGTGTGTATGTGTGCCCTAGGTGCTCTCATGCTCAGTCGCACTTTGTGAAGTAACTGAGCAATAATAGCTATAGAAATGTAAGTAGCATGTGTGCATGGAATAGAATGGAATCCCTCCCCTTATGAAGTGTGTGTGATGTAGATCTCCTAGCTTGAATGCATGGCACTAAGTGGATGTAAGTGATGCAATGGATGCAACCCTAGATGGAGTGATAGTAGTGATAAGATGCAATGACCTAGGACCCTCATTATGGTCTTATAACTTTATATTTATAGGGCTCTCAAGCTTAATTTCATAATTAATCCTGACAAGGTCGACTGAGAAGAAGATAAGGATGACCAACAACTAGAAGTGACCCAAAAAGAAGCAGAAGAGGTTGTGCATAGACCGGGGCACCCGGAATGGGACCAGGGTGCCTCGAGGCACCCCAGTACAGGCTGGGTGCCCTGATTTCAGGCTAGAATGTCGGAAAGGTCATGAAATGGGTTTATAGGTATCAGGAAATACGTGGGAAAGATGAAATAAAAGATAAGAAAAAGGTGGCCAAAAGGTGGGATTAATTAGTACTTTGTACACTTGAGAACCTTCTAAATAGTAGTATAAGGCCATGTTAAATATTGTCTAATGTGTAATATTAATAGGAAGTTTTGTAACAAAAGTAACACAAGTATTCTTAAAAAGTGCAAGAAGAACTCAAAAAGTGCACGAGGTGGGATTCTATTATACTAAGGGAAATGAAAAAGTGTGGGATGCACATGTGGGATGCAAGGTAGAACTCTACACGAGTTAAATTAAAGATACAAGGCATAAATCAAGATGAGAAACAAGAAAAAGCCATGCATTGATGATCATCATAAAGTTGATATAAGAACGCAAGATTTTTTCATTTTTGATGTAGACAGGCAAAATGTCAGCATGGTCATTTAGCAAATAATATGCCTAGCAATCCATTCCCATCATTAACCATATACTAATTAATTATAAAATTAATTAGTTATTATATGTAATTATACTTTAATTATTTCCTTTCATACATCCCATAATCCCATTACATCCTTAGAAATATTAATACATCATTAATATTTTATTTACCCTACTAACTAATCCTCATTAACTATTTTCTATCAATTTAAAAATACTCACCCACCTACCACCTACCTTATGCCTACTCTATGCCTAGCTTCTCCATCTAATCACTCCACTAAACATAATTGATCTCACCTAACTACAAGCTAAATGACCCTCTAAATCTAGAGGCCTCTATTTCTAGAAGCCTCTCCATTCTTCCCTCCCATTTTCAAATATTCAAATAAATGTTCACTATTCCATTGAATTTTTAATTCAACGGAGAGTTCTCCTAAAATATAGAATTCTCTAATTTGAGAGAATTCTCCATTCTCATGGAATTTCAACCATTCATCTAATCCTACATGGATTAATCTTAACCCTTCATTTAGTTATAAATAATGGTGTCACCCTCCATTTCCACCACCTTAGAACAATTACAAACTTATGCTGCCAAAATCTTCAAGCAATCTATCAATATCCATAGCATCCAAGTGACCCAAAATCATCATTTCATCAAGGGGAAGTGCTGCCAAAATTAGTCCACAAATCTAAAGCATTCCTACTTCATCAAAGGAGAAAATCAATCCATCAAAGAAGGAGAATTCTACTTGTGGGTAACTGCAGGTATATATTCTCCTCCCTCTTTCTATCATTGCTCAATATGAGGTAAGGGAATTAGTAGTGTTGGCTTAGGATTTAAATGTGCTTATTTCCTATTTTGAAAATTGCATACTAAACACATTATTTTTCTTACATTTTTGTGCCCACCATGGGGCTTACCTCCCAAAATTTTAATCATTTTGAATAACATTACTCTTTACAAACAAGCTACGAAAATTTGAGAAAGTTTCATTGATATTTGACTTCAAATTTTTGGATTTTCATGATTTTGTTCTATTTTAACGTATATGACCTGTAACAACACATATGCAACATAAAACAACACTTATGCTCTTAAATAAAGATTCTACACAAAATTTTAGTCTTTATGGTTGTAGGGACACACTTTAGCGTGTTCGTGAAACCTGTGGTGTGTTTGTCCACATTTCAGTGTGTTTGATTACATATAAACGTTTTTGTATCTATGTTATTCTATCTATGCAAGTTCAGTGTGTTTGTAAATATATCAGTGCGTGTGGTAGTACTTTAGCACTTTTGTTATATGAAACAATGTTTTTGTGTATATTGTCTTTTGTATATGCATGTTTAGCGTGTTTGATTATACTTCAGCACTTTTGCGACTTGAAATAGCGTATTTTCCGTTATAACTTTATGTTGTGTAGGATTAGTGCGTATGTTAACATTTCAGCGTGTTTGGCATCATAATAGTGCTTCTACCTTTCTCACTCTATGTTGTGAAGGATTGGCACATTTTCTAACATTACAACGTGTTTGCTCTAAAACAATGCTTTTATAGTAGTGTGTTTGTTCTTACAACTTTTTTGCATAATTTTGACCAGTTAATCACACTTTTTTTATTTTTAGTGGTGTTTTGTAGGTCATAACATTTTGCTTTCACAAGAATATTACAGAAACAAGGGTAAATTCTACAAGATTTAATATTCAAATAATATTTTACTAACATTTGTGGTTGCAGGACATTGATTAAATCAAAACTACTAACATTTTTCTTGCAGCCCGAGTAGTCCAAGAACATTAGGGTTTGGAATAAACTACTAATCCTTTTTTATAGGTTCCCTTGTCGAAGGCCCCCATCTTATAAATTTTAATTTTCATTATATTGTGTGTTGTCTTTTTATAAATTCATGTGCTTGCTTGTTTTAAATCCCAAAGGTGACATCGTGTATGCTCTCCTCTCACGTATTAAGACGATCTTAAGGATCAAAAGTGGTTACTCTTCCCTCCCCTTTTTTATTTTTTAGGGGGGTAACGTGACGTGGAAGTTACATCCATGCACTTATCATAGTCTTAAGGGTCTCATGATCGCGGGACTCACCTCCACGCACGTAGACACACCCTGTGTTCCGACAGGGTATATAAATCCTTGGAGAGTTTTCATTATTGGCTAAGTATTTAGTTGTTTTAAGAGCAGCGTGAAGTGAGGGGCTTCCACATCCCAATACCCAAGCCTCAGAAAACATCCTTACAACATGGACTTGGGCCCCACGTACCACAAGGTATATGGAGGACACCCTTAGAGAGCTCGTTAATACTATACTAGGTAGCCCTTTTGGCCACATATCAAACTATAGTGCAAGGATGTTGCACTTCCCAAGATCACTCGCTAGCCGATCACACATTAGCACATAGGTGGAGAGCCAATTATGGCACCACCATTGGTGTGTGGTATTGAGACTGAGCTATAGTTTGGTTGCAATCCCACCTGACTAGTTAGGGTTTTGCTTGCATGATTATACTTGTTTGACTGTTTTGTCGAAACCAGTAAATGGCCCTCACACTAATCCTCATAATTAAATCATATACCTATTATTCACTCATCTTTGACCACAACCTTTCATCCTTGATTTTTGAATACACATTATCAACTTTTGACCATATCTTCTTCATCACATACCATTAATCACACCTTACGCAATTACCCTATAAAACAAAACAATCCTCCTTTGTTGCCTAATATATAAATTTTGACCATACATTATCCCTTTGCCATAACACACATCCTAGTAACTAATAAACAAAATTTTGCCACCATAAAATTTAAAGATACACTACCGTTGTGTACATATTTTTATTTACACTTTCCACATTACCACAAAACTCCAAAATTTTAATTAAAAAAACCAACATTCCCATCTAATTAAAGAAAATTCATAATATTGATCCCACACTATTTGCCCTCCACTTACCTAGAAAAATCACATAAATAATAATCCATCTCATTTGTAATATGACATAAACACCCTCTTCCATCTTCCAAACAAAAATAGTCTCCTACATCCTAACCCACATAAGTCATACCATCTTAATTACTTGGCATTTCCTATTGGCATCTCAAAAACTAACCTATGCCTAATAAGACTCTAAAAACACATCCCAATTATATACCTATTTCATCACAAAATATGTCATAACCTTATATCTTCATACACATTTATACAAATACTTTCAATCCCAAATACCCTATATACGATTCCTTTTTGATACAACTTAACTAAGTCTTATTAATCAAAATATTTCTAATAGACAAAATACCCTTTATAATCTATCCTATTCTTCCAAGCCCTTATAACAAGGCACGTCCTAAGCCCTCTACTAACGAGGAAAATCCTTGTTCTCTCCTCCCCCTTAAATTTCTTTTGTCCTATAAGTAAGAGTAGATTATTGAGATTATACTGTCGATTAACCAAGGAATCATAACTTTTCATCCAACATCATTCATTTATTCAAAGCACCTTCATCTCATCAATATATCTTACTACCATCAGAGTCTAATGGCACGCAGGAGAATAGTAACTTGATCCCAATCCAGGATATGATGAGGGGAAAACAATCAATATAACATGGAACACGATATATTCAAACCATAATTATTATGATGCAAATGCCAAAGAAAAATATCGACCTAGAGGAGAATATGAGGAGACCATAGGTCAATACCAGTAGTGAGGATGACTCAAGTACATACTTCACAGGAGGAAGAAGACAGAGAAATTCTCAACTGCTTTGTCGATAAAAATAAAGATTCCATCTTGCTCCATAGTTATATCACATAGGGGCCAAAGGTTCCTCCTCATTACACCCATGACCAACTCCAAAGTATTCTCCAAGATGAAAATGATAACATTTTCCAATGACCACCATCCACACACCACCATAATCTGAACAACTATCATGTTATATACGACACGATGATGGAAGAGAGAACAACCCAAACATATCCAAAGAAATCATATTATCCCAACTTTACAACAAATGAGTAACCAATTTTTTTAGCCAGCTTCTCAAATCGGGCTGACAACCATCCAATGATCACACATCCCAACACTCTCAACCAAACTTTAATCTACCATCTACCAATCCTCCTGAACCAACCTTGGAGCAAGAAATGAAATATATGAAGGAAATGCACTTCAAGGGTTGCAACTCAACACACATCGAGGATAATTTAAATTCGAGGAACTTTGTCCCTATTCTTTTGACCGTGACATCTTACGGGTCCCTTTTCCATCATATTTTGAACCACCTGAATTCAGAAAATTACAAGGGAAAGGGTGATTCCTCATGAACACGTTAAGTATTTCTATATGTTGTGTCAATAAGTATCCTACAACGACATCCTATTTTCTAAGACTCTTATCTATAGATGTCTAGGCGGTTTCGACTTTAGAATGGTTCCTGTGATTACCCAAAGGCTCTGTTACAACGATTCACCGACTTGTCAAAAAAATTTGTAAAATCACTTCTCATAGAATTTAGATCATGATATAAGAATGATTGATTTATGTAATAAAAAACAACGTAATGGAGAAATTTTTCTCTTCCTTCTCTACAACTGATGGCGATGCCCTCTCCAGCTGCAAATTCCATGGCCCATACCCAAAAAAAAACTAGTTACCATTTTTGTCTTTAATATCAATAAGGAATTATCCTTCCATATACAAGTCCATTACGCAAACACTGTTTTATGAAATCATTGAGAAGGGAATCCAAATTTGAAAATTACCTTATTGTAAAAGGCCTTATCTAAAATATATTCCCGTGATAATCATAACCAATCCAATTAACCTTCTATATCTCTCAAGTGTAAATATCTTTAATACGATTATAAAAATGTTATCAGTGATGAAGTAACGAGAAACCAAGAATATCCAACATGCCCATACAACAATCCGCCATATCTTCGTCCCTAAAGGATAAGCTATCGGTCAACCCATAGACTCCAAATCAAAGAACCTACACCCCCCTTGGCGAGTCTATAGAAGCGATCCTTGATAAAATAATTGCTGTCAATATAGTTGTTTTTCCTCAAACTCAACCAATTGAAGATTCTCGGCTTAAAAATTTATGGTTTAAAGAGAATGAGTATTGTAAATTCCATAAAATCAAGGGTCATGCACAACACTATAGGCATATGAAATTAAAGAATTATATTCAAGATCTCATTAACCGAGGTGAAATCGAAATTGAGGAAAATGCTTCCACTTCCTCTCAAAATTAGAAAGCTTGGGATCTATCAAAATCCCATTCCTAATCATGGTCAGACTCATTCTTCTAACCAGGGTCAACAGAACTCTAGAAGTAAACACAGAATCATCCAAGTCATTGTTCTAACCACATCAATTACCATCGTATAACTAGTCCAATGCTGAGTCACTTCATTGGCCACATTCTCCACTTTCCTGCACTAATTAGTCCACCATTAAAGTTAAAACACCATCCCAAAACGCTTCAGTGATGATGTAACTACTCAAAGGAGTCATGTGGTGGTTCAATGAGCTCCAGTCCATCCTCTTCTAATCCCACAACACAACCTCAATACAACATCATTGAAACAATTCAAAAAAACTCCTGCAAACAAATATCTATCATGGACCTTCTTAAAACATCCTTCCATCCATTAAGATATCCTTTACCACGCCCTTCAAGAAACACGTGTATCTGAACTAACATAGAACCTATGACAATTCCATGCCCTCATTACTCACCTCTTTCCCTATCCAACTCTCCCACTCACCTTTACCTAGTAGAGACCTTCCACCACACGGTCCCACACATAATATTCCTCTCTATATTGAATTTGTATATCAAACATATCCATGTTAAACATGTGCTAATAAACAACTGGTCTGTTCTTAATCTTTGTACCTTAACTCTTATCCAATGATTAGGGTAAAATGAATCAGATCTCCAACAAGATATTATTACTATCAAATCTTATAATAATACCGAGTCGTAAATCAGATAGACACTATATATTTTCCTATTAATGTTAGGCCTGTTGTGCTTCCCACCCTCGTCCATGTTATAGACATCTAATTCCTGCACATAATCTATTGCTTGGCCCGACCATGGATTCATGAAATGCATGTCATACCATCTACACTACATCAATATCTCAAATTTGAGCATGCTGGTACAAGAAATCACCATCGACGTTGATCCTCAACCTTTTCAATATTTCTAAGTGCTTGAAGTAAATTTTTTATCAAGAATCCTATTGTCCTATTACCGAACCTGCATGATCATCACCACCATCATCATCCACCTCTTAATATGTCTATCCAGATAGTCTTCCATCCACATCACATAACACCTTGTCATCATGTGCTCCTCTTCTACCCACTCCATCCATATCCACTCCCTCTTTTACCCACTCCACACTTAAGCTAAAATCGACAGGGTGTGGAGAATATCAAACTTTTAGCATCGACCAGCTACCATTATCACCCAAATAGCACGTGCAACAAGCCTGGTACGTATGTCCAAGATAAAATGAAAAAATATTTATTGGGCTCCTCCACTTTTATGTGCTTTGGGTACCTTGTTGATGAGTATACCTTGATACCATATGATACTACATGGCTTATTGATGATTATGTATTGTCATCCTGCTGTTCTAATGAAAAATATTTGATTCCTAAAAGGATGATGGCCCATATGGTTATTATTACGGACGAGGACTAGGCCACAATAACAAGGCATCCCTGAACCTCCAGAAGTTATCCCCAACCTTCATGGATCGAGGACTTGGGTACCAACCACCCAGTGAAAGTATTTGCGATGACCTTAGTGATACTTCCAACACAACCTGAGGAGGCTCATTGATAATATTGACACAAGTTCCTTCTGTAGCTGATACGAAAACCTCACCGCCACTAATCTTTTCCATGATACTGACTGTCCTCACCATCAATATCACCCTCACCTATCCACAACTCATTCAATGGGACCAACGATATCAGAGCATGCCCCTCTTGTGAATCATTTCAAAATGATGAATTGCAATTCTTGAGTTCATGGGAACTCACAACGATATACCTGTTGGGGATCATAAAAAGAGGTTTCCAAATATGTCTTAAATGCTGACACCTACTTTGGCGCACATAGGATCCTCCCCTTTCCCTGTCAATCCCAATCCAATATCCCTCATCCCAACTTCTCTTGTCACCTTGACGAGGAAGATCCCCTTGCTGAATTCTTCAAGAATCCCCAAATCCCAAACACGATCCAATTATCGATCAACTTCTTCCATCTCCTGAAACACTGCAAGATGGCTCAGTGTCATTAATTGAGGAAACCATTGACATCAACATCGGCATAGAAGAAGAACCCAAGATTCTCAAACTGGAGGCATCTTTGTTCTATAGAGGAACAAGACACCTTTACCACACTCCTAAAATAATTTTCAGATGATATTCACATGGTCCTATGTGCAGATATGTCTGGTTTGGATCCTTCTCTCATGGTCCACAATCTTGTAGTGCGTAAAGATGCAAAACTTGTCAAACAAAAGCTTCAAAAAATGCATCCAAAAGTTTCATTTCTTGTCAAAAAGGAATTATAGAAGTTGCTTTGACGTCAGTTTTATCCGACCTATTGATTATTCTAATTAGATCTCCAATATTATCTTAGTAGGCAAGAAAACTGGGGGCATTCACTATTTGTATAGTGATTTCTGGTGACATTAATAAAGCTTGCCTGAAAGATGATTTCCCGCTTACCAAACATCGATATGATCATTCGACTCTACAGCTCAGGCATGAGATGTTGTCTCTCATGGATTGGTTTCTATGGCTATAATCAGATCAAAATTACCGAAGAAGATTAGCATAAAACAACTTTTACTATACCTTGGGGCACGTTTTACTATCAATTCATGCCCTTTGGACTCAATAATGTTGAAGCCACCTACAACATGCCATGACTATCATTTTTCATGATATGATGCATGACATAGTTGAAGACTACATTGATGATATTCTTGGGAAAATCTAAAAATCATGAGGAACATCTTATGGTCCTTCTCTAAATATTTGAATGACTCCAGGAATATAAAGTTCACCTTAATCCTAAGAAATGTGTTTTTGGTGTCACATCTAGAAAGATCCTTAGCATTTATTATCTATAGAGCATGGAATTGAAATTGATATAGATAAAGTTAAAAGTTGTAATTGAAATTCCTCCACCTGAAAAATCTCAAACAACTACGAAGCCTACAGGGAAAGATTCAAGCCATCAGAAGATTTATATCACAGCTAGCACAAAAATGCCATCCATTCCATCATCTACTCAAAAAAGGGAACACAAATTTCATTAGAACGAGGAATATCAAGCATCTATTTGATAAACTAAAAGAATATCTGATACATCTTCTTGTCTTGGTACCTCTACTCTGGGAATGCCTCTTCTTCTCTACATATCAGCTACACAACATGCCTTGGAAGCTCTCATATTGCAACATGATATCCATGGAAAGGAACAAGCCATCTATTATTTAAGCTGAACATTAATTGTGTATGATCTCAACTACACTCCTATGGAAAAAGCATGTCTTTGTTATAGTCTTTGCCTCTCAAAAGCTACGACATTACATGCTTAATAATACCGTTAAGCTCATAGCTAAAGTTGATCCACTCAAATATATACTTTCTAAATCAGCTCTCACATGACGAATGGCTAAATGGATCATGCTTCTTCAGTGATTTTGACATTGAATATGTTAATTAGAAAGCTATCAAAGGACAAGTTTTAGCTGATCAATTAGCAGAAGCTCCAGTCTCTGATTCTACAACACTCACCACTTGGTTTCCATATGTACTGAAGAATCAATATGGACATTATACTTTGATGGATCTTTTACATGGATCATGGCTTAGGAGAAGGCAATTATGTTTATCACATCCTCAAGGTGATCTTAATTCATAAAGTATTTCCAGCTTGCTTTCCCTTGTACCAATAATATAGTTGAATATGAAGCTTTTATTACCAGTTTAAAGATGGACATTTAATGGAATATCGAGCATATCAATATCTTTGGTGATTCAAAGTTAATCATTAAGTAGGTTAAATGATGAATATACCACCAAAGAATGATAAATTAATTCCTTCTAAACAGAATGTTCGAAAGTTTCAAGGCATTATTTCTAAGATATTCAGTTCAATTAAGTCCCTCGTATAAGCAAACAAATTAGTGGATGTTCATGGATACCATCGCCTCCCTTCTAGACATGTCCTCTAATGTATCTAATTCATAATTTTTGGTTAATAAACTAATGGTCCTAGTCTACGAATTTCCTGAGTTCCAAGATGGTAAGTGAGATTGTTGGTCCTAACTCACCCTTGGTACCGTAACATCTATACCTATCTGCATGATCATACTCCTCCTACCCAACATCTCCATTGCTGATCCATCGTCAAATCATTCATCCAATGATGCCTACTTGCTTCACTATCCTCGGTGATACCATTGTATTATAGAAGATTTCATACGGAACATTCTTCTGCGATGCTTAAATTCCCGAGAGGTTGAATCAACACTTTAGGAAGTTCACACAAGAATTTACGGTGCTCACACCATTGGTATGGCTCTCTAGCCAAAAAGCTTCTATGCAAACCGGTTATTATTTTCCAAGCATGGAAAAATATGCATGTTCATATGTCCGTAAATGTGTCCCATGTCAAGAGCATGATCGACCTCATCCATGTGCGTCATCCCAAGCCTTACAACCCATCACTACCCCAAGGCCCTTTTCGACCTAGGGTCTTGATCTCACGGGGAAATTAAATCCCACTTCATCTGATGGTCATAATTTCATTATCACTATAACAAAATACTTCAATAAGTGGGTTGAAGCCATGCTACTCACGTATGTCACCCAAAAACAAATACCCAAATTTATCCTTAACCACATCATCTACCGCTACGGTATCCCATCCTCTCTCATCATGGATAGTGGAAAAATCATTTAAAAATCGAATATGTCTATGAACTTTGTGACCAATTCCATATCAAACTCAATATTTCCACTCCTTATTATCTATAAGGCAATGGCCAATCGGAAGCATCTAACAAAACACTAAAGCACATTCTTGGAAAAATCAGTGAATCACGCAAGATGAGATTGGCACACATAGATATATCCTACCTTGTGGGCCTATCACACCTCCATCCGCATTCCCACTAGTGCCACCTCCATACTCCCTTGTTTTTGGTACTAAAGAAAATTTTCCCATTGAGATCGATCCCCCATCCTTACACGTTTCCCTCCAACACCTCATCAATGACAAGGAAGACTATCATGTCCATCTCCTTCAAGAACTTGAAATCTATTGATGAGAAACACCTTCAAGCTCATGGACCATCTTAAATCCTACCAAAATCTCCTCTATACGTCATTATAGCAAGCGTGTAAAGGACTAGGAGTTTGAAGTCGCAGACCTAGTCCTCAAAGAAAATCAATGCACAACACTAATGCCAATCGAGAAAAGAAGGGTAAGTTCAGAACCTAACTAGCTTAGAATATATGTCGTCATAGCTAAATTTGGCTCAGTTTATTATAAGCTTGCTACTTTAGTATAGGTTACATGAATTGGAAGAACCCATGAATATCATGCATCTCTAACGTTTCTATGCCTACCTAAATTCATAATAATACTAATAGTTCTTCCAAAGGTGAAAACCACTTCGGCGGCACCTTTGGAAAGTACCATGGTGAAAAATAGTTTTCGGTGCTATGGTAAATCAGATCCTTTGTCCCACTATCACTCTATGAAACACCAACATAAGACATATTGGGGGCAAAACTACCCCTTCATCCCTACATCCCTTTTATCCATGTTCACAATTTTCATCCCAATCCACCTTATCCATTCTCTAACTCTATACTTCATTCTGATCTCTTCTATAAAGCACATGATCTGTTATGATTAGGAATATCTATCCCGATCCCAAATAAGGCCGCATTGTCCATGCAATCATATCCTAGAGAAATATATTTCAAGGAGTCTGAGTCAAATGCCAAGAAATGTAACCCTTGTAAGATCCTGAGGCCTTAATTTATCTCCAACCCTCCCCCCATTTACGCTTTATTGTTACTTGCTCCATGTCACTTTCCTTTTTCTCTGACTATCCTATCACGTTTAATGCCATGGTTATATTGTAAATATTTATACAAATTCAAGAACATTTGACATCCATCTCATTTGTAAATACCATATATTACATCAATAACATAAACAAATAAACCACCATCTGAAAATCAAGGATCCATGATCTAAATCGTAACAAATAATCATCATCTCATCCATAATCCATAATCAATACTAAAAACCTTAACTCATCAATCACAAATACTACCCATAATAATATCCATCACTAACATGAGCTAACATACGACATACATCACATCATAAATAAACCATATACACCATCGTATTCCATCCTAATCACAATAATAATATATAATAATTATGATCCCATTCACATTTTCACCGTGATCAAGACAATCATCTAATAATATTCATTACAAATAAATACCACCCATCATTACACTACATCATCATCACTATAATTAACCATAATAAAATAAGCTACTATCCCAAATTTCATCATACATATCCATATGTAAATCACCGTTATAATTAACACCCTACGTATAAAATACACAACTTAAATAAACATCATCACATCTATATACCATTCACAATAAAGATAACATTATTATCAAGATCCATCATGTACATCATATCATCTAAAGCACTATATCATCATCATATCACAAGCTCATCATGATAACCATTAAATCATTATACATCATCAACATTATAATAAAGGACAAATACTCAATTATCATCACACTATATCATCAACATCAAAGTAAAATCGCATCATCTTATCAATAAATAACATATCATCACTATCATCAACACAACCATAACATAACAATATCAACTACATCACCATGCAATACATCCTACATAATCACCATACATACAAAATGATAGTCATCCATATACACATCCTGTAAAAAAAATGACCATCACCAATCATCATAAAATACCCCACTACATGTACATGCAATAACAAAAAATAATGCACCTCATCAAAAATGGTACTCATATATCGCAAATCATCCATATATATGCATAAATAATGTGGCCATCCTGGTCATCAAAATAATCACCAAAACACATATAATACAATACATTGACACTCATCAACGTGCCAAACTCCCAGTATCATCCCCCGCTGGTGGAGATTGTGGTACACTCCCAGTGCTCCCAAAAGCTGTGGATCTTCCAGGTCTCTATTCTAACCTCTATCCCACTACCTCTCCTGCCCTATATTGTGATACATGCTCTGTATAACGCATCACATATGACCACTCCCGTGTCACAATACCCTCATAATAATTTAAATCCTCCATCACTTCCTGATACTGCTGCAATGATAATGTGGTTGGAGGACACATCTGACCCAATCTCTGAGAGGTGTTAGGGGCTGTCACTGCTCATGTTGTCTGTGAACCACCTTTTGTCTCACTACCCCCTAAGGTTGTATACAAAATACCATATCTCACCTTGTAACTCTCCCACTCAACATAATATATGTCCCAGTGTTATATCGCACGGTCCCTCTCTTTCTTTATCTAAGATAACTCCCTCATGCAGTCATGTACTCTCTACCTCCCTCCGCCTCACTGCCATTATTAACACATGTACATATCTCATGCAAGCTACATCTCTCACTCGTAATCATGTTATCTCTACTACTCGTGCACGAGCCTCCCTCTCCAACATCTCTATATGTATTTGTAAATCGTCACCCCCATCACCTGATCCCCTTACTCCACCATCCCTTGATCCCCCTACTCCCACATCTCCTACACCAGCTCTCCCTGATCATGATCCCTCTATACCATAAGGTCATGCCATACCTTTCTATGATGCAAAAACCATATGTAAAGGCCTTGTAACATCATCTATCTTCATCACATCTACGTCCTGCCTCTCTCGGATCTACACTGGTGAATGTAGTACTGGCTATTGACCTGGAACTCCTCCTAATATAATAACAGGTGGCCACCAATACATGTTCCCACGGCATCCCTCTATATACCTAATGACGACCATGCATAAATCACATACCACCTCATGGTCATGTCAACTGCACCGGTCTAATCTCCACCCACCACTCCTCATACCCCTGCACAGTCTCTGGATCTTCTATTACTGGTAGCATTGCCCAAGGAATCACTAGTACATCATCTAAACTAGCTCTTACCACTACCTCTAGAATCACTTCTCCCCAATCCCATGTGTCACGTGTGGTTTGAGAAAAATATGTGTCAACCTACAGGAATACACTGTACAATACCATACTAACATAATATTCGATCTAGTCAATATCACTCCACTGTATAGGGATGGCCTCCAACTATATATTATGTTGTCAGAACCTGACCTAAATGTTTGTGATATCCCTCCTACACATCATACTGATGGATATGGCCATGCCAAGTAATACCACTTTCCTGTAGCTCGTCGATACATCGATGATACCAATCCAGCTCACCTAAATTCTCCCATCTCCCCTTGATCATCCGTCAGCCATACACAGACGAATTCCCCACCTACCGTGACTCCCTAATACCAATCAGCCTCCCCACAACAATATGATCGTAACTCCATATCTATAACAAGATCCCTGCTCCAATACTCCCCCTCCACAATAGGCCACTCTATGCAAATCATGATATAATCACGCCAGAACTGCTGACACCCCATGCAAATATTGTCTCCTCCCGCCACATCACATGCACGATATCTACAAACCCACTACTAAAATAGTGGCCTTTGTCTTCTAGGAATAAGACACAGCTAATCAATGAACATAACAATAATGGTATCCACTCCAGGTACCTGCTCCTACCCCCCCCTTTTCCATCCTTATCCATTTCACCACTAACACATATGCACTACTTTATCAACAAAAGTGTTAATACACACACATACACACTAATACACACTAACACACACACATACGCGCTAATACACACACATACGCACTAATATATATACATACATGCTGCTACACACCTTTGTCAACTATATCAAACACACTACTATATTGTGCATACGCACTAAACATTTCAAAAATGCTAAACCATATCCCCAAGCCACCGATACACGCTAAACTAAAACCATTTCCCCACCGACCACGCATACGCGCAACTATATTACATCTAAGTGCTAAAACATATCATATGCACTAAAACATATCATACACACTAAAACATATCAAAAGTGCTAAAACCCATACATCCCTTCCACATACGCACTAAAACCTATCACATAGATAAATTATATCCCTTCGTCGCATATGCGTTATGATTTATTGCATATGTGCCATTTTAGACACATATACACTAAATTGTGTGCATTTGCGCCAATTTTTATGCCTAACCCAACCCTAAAAACATTGAAAATGCTAAAATAAATTACGAAAATAAATTTTAATTTACTCACTGGTAGTCTCATTGTTGTTGATCACTAGTACTCTCTCACGGTGTCTACCCGGTGGTCCGCAATCCTCTCATAAACCATCTTGTTCTCCTCAAATCTTTCATTTTCAAACTATGCGTGGTGAAAATGACCTCTCTTGTGGATCCCGAACCCCTTTTATACCCATTGTGATGCCCTAAAACCTTCTGCGAGCCCGTTCTTTCCTTCCATGTATCTGTTTTTCCTCCCGTTTCTTCCTTCCGTCATTAAATTTCTTCCTCTATCACCCCATATTCAAACAAATTGTAAAAAACTAAAAAATCGTAAAAAAAAAATTTAAAAATCGTATAAATTCAAACAAATCGTAAAAAATTAAAAAATCCTAAAAATTCAAACAAATCGTAAAAAACTAAAAAAATCGTAAAAATTTTAAAAATCGTAAAAAAAACTAAAAATCATAAAAATCGTAAAAAACTAAAACATCGTAAAAAACTAATTTTTTTTAAAAAACTTTAAAAACTGTTAAAAAAATCTAAAAAATCATAAACAACCCAAAAATTGATAACGTTCAAAAAATGTATAAAATACAAAAATGAAATGTGTATGTTTTCTTATGGGTGTTTGTTTCTCCGCATTTTCATTATTGGCCGATGATATGAGGCCGATTTTGTCTCTTTTTTGCACGGACCAATGATATGAGGACCATCTTTTTATATTAATCTATCCAATGATATGAGGACATGGGCATCTGATAATTCAATCATCAATGGTATTTATACCTTGGTGCGTTTTGTTCAATGCCACAATCTTTCTAATGATGATATTAGTGGACACTTTATGGTATCACACCCCCTTCTATCATCATATTTTCATTTCATCACCATATCATTCACTATTTGACCTCCTCATCCAATCTATCTACTAATCAATCAATCATTATCTACATATCATCTCGCATCCAACTCACATCTTCTCATCCAAATTGATTCAACAACCAATCCTTATCCTCATCATCCAACATCCTATAATCCCCAATCCTCAAATCCTCACCTTTTGACTAGGGCATCCTCATATCTCAATCCAAAATATTCACCCCTTCCTAGGGGCACCTTCAAATACAAACATCCAAATCTTCATCCTCATTTCTCAATTCAAAATCTTCACCCCTTCACCAGGGCATCCTCTAATCCATTGACTGGGGCATCCAACATTCAACATCTTCTACTCTTCCCTCCCTCTAATCATGTCTCCTATTCCTCTAATTTCCTCATCCTATACTCTTCCAATCTCCTCCAATTTTCCATTCTCCTCTTCCTCTCATCTTCCCTTCTAATTATCTCTCCCCTTCCCCCCTCTATCTGACTCTTCTCATTCTACTATATCCTTCCTCTTATAATCCTCCAATATCCTCTCATATTCTCATCACTCCTTTACCAACTTGGACCTCTCTTCTTTTCAAGCAGTTACCCGAATCGTTCCTCCCCGCCTAACCCCTCAAGGGGGCATCACCTCACCATCTATTCTATCTCATGTTCTTTTCTTTGAACTGTCATTACTCTGCAATCACACTTTAAAGAGGGGCAAAATGTAGACATGTGAAATGTTAACATGGTCATTTAGCAAATAATATGCCTATAATACTATAGCAATCCATTCCCATCATTAACCATATGATAATTAATTATAAAATTAATTAGTTATTATATGTAATTACACTTTAATTATTTCATTTCATATATCACATACTCATATTACATCCTTAGAAATATTAATGCATCATTAATATTTTATTTACCATACTAACTAATCATTATTAATTATTTTCTATCAATTTAAAAATACTCACCCACCTACCACATACCCTATGCCTATTTTATGCCTAGCTTCTCCATCTAATCACTCCACTAAAAATAATTAATCTCACCTAACTACAAGCTCAATGACCCTCTAAATCTAGAGGCTTCTATTTCTATAAGCCTCTTCATTCTTCCCTCGCATTTTCAAATATTCAAATAAATGTGCACTATTCCATTGAATTTTTAATTCAATGGGGAGTTCTTCTAAAATCTAGAATTATCTAATTCTAGAGAAATCTTCATTCTCATGGAATGTCAACCATTGATCTAATCCTACATGGATTAATCTCAACCCTCCATTTAGTTATAAATAATGGTGTCACCCTTTATTTAGTTATAAATAATGGTGTCACCCTCCATTTCCACCACCTTAGAACAATTGCAAACTTATGCTACCGAAATCTTCAAGCAATCTATCAATATCCAAAGTGAGCCAAAATCATCATTTCATCAAGGGGAAGTGCTGCCAAAATCAGTTCAAAAATCTAAAGCATTCCAACTTCATCCAAGGAGCAAATCAATCCATCAAAGGAGGATTCTACTTATGGGTAAGTGCAGGTATATATTCTCCTCCCTCTTTCTATCACTACTCAATCTGAGGTAAGGGAATTAGTGGTGTTAGCTTAGGATTTATATGTGCTTATTTCCTATTTTGAAAATTGCATGCTAACCACATTATTTTGCATACATCTGGAATCATGGGAAGGGAAAGAATGCGAGAATGTTTTTAAAAATGAACATAAAAATTGGCATGATAACATACAAGTAATAAAAATTTTGTAAGACAATATGTCAAACACTTGGCATACATCGTCTCAAAAACCACATTTCATATACATATATATGAGAAAACTTGTCACAAACACGTGTAGGAATTAAATTTATTTTTGATAATGTAACTGTGAATCTCTTTCCCCTCTTGTAGAGCTTCCAAGAGTCCACAAACAACTAGAACCGTCGACATAGTGACTAAATTTGGTTTTCATCCTTCGAACAAAATTTGATGTACACCCTTAAATGCATCTACCAAACATTGATTATGAACAAATCAAAATATCATAGCAAACCAAATAATAACATTTCTTTTAGGAATTTCGTCAAACACTTTGCATGCAAAAGATGCATGGTTGCAATTACACTACATATCAACTAGAGCACCAGTCACAACTACCTCATATCCATGCCCTCTTTTAATAGCCTCCCCATAAATATACATACCCTGCTGCAAATCCATCAAACTTCCACAAGCCTTCAATTTAGTAGATAAAGTATAATTATCAGGTTGAATTCTGTGAAACTTCATCAGATACTATAAATTAATATATATTCAAACAATTGACATGCTTGCACATTTTTCATGCATGTCTGCTAGGGAACTTATAACTAAATCATCTAACAAACGTCCCTTCTCCATAATTCTTTATCGGATTTCCAAAACCTATTTCAAAGATCCTATTTTTGTAGAAACACAAAGTACGTTAGAAAAGGTGAATAGATTAGGTTGAAAACAACTGGTTGTATTGTAGGAAACAAATTATTTATGATATTTCATGTGTATTTTGTAATCCACTATCTAGCGAAGGAAGAGATGAGGGATCAAATGTGTGAACAAAGTGTAAGCAATCCGTTATTTTCTTCAACAATGAAGCCTTCACCAAAGAACAAGGTCAACATCATATTGGTCTATTTGAAATAACGAGATCCTAAATGTGTTGGCTTGAAGTTGGCACCCCCCATTCACATTCTCCATGACAATAATAATTATTACCAATAAAATTGATAAGAAAAACTCTTGTTGGAAAGGATTGGCACTTGTCGGTAAAGAGTATTTCAATAGAAGACACCTTTGGTGTGAATAATCCTAATACATCATTATAAATTATTAATATATTCTATACTAGATATGTACTAGCAATCGTATGCATGCAGTGTAATGGAGATGTTGATAAGGATAGAAATGAGTGTTATAAGGCTAGTCACATGGCGAGCACAACACGAGTGGATTTGAATGGGATATAATTTTTGAATCCAAGGGAAATTGTCAACCCCATTGAAAGTCCCCCAAAATCTCAAATCCCTTGTCCGCCATCTATGATCCTCTTCTTTCTTCTCGGAAGTCACATATGGAGTAATTTCCATTTTTTGTGAATGAATCGAAGTGGAAAGGGGATACAGACTACATGAAGGACACATGGTAGATGTTGACATTGAGAGATTTATATCCTATGTAGAGAACACAAAAGGATCTGGGAGTCTTCGATTATATTTCTGTGGAGCTTTTCATGATGACACAATGCGAGCACAATAAAGACATGATGCTTTCATATTGGTTGTCCTCTAGCATCTAATGCTTTCATCTTCCGATATGTTTTTTCTTACTCAATTGATGAAGACTTGATGCTCATTAATTTCGATATTGTAATTTATCTTTATCTCCCCCACAATGTGAAACACGTATTTTTTAAGACGTCAAATTCACTTGAAAATGTATTTGTACACAAACAATTTATTTGACACTTTACTCACAATGACTTACAAAACAATCTTGACAATAACACTATTTATCAATTCAACCAAAAGACTTAACTTTGACAATTTAACTACGACAACATTCATTTTGTATTGACATAGACTAGTGACAAAAATTATAGATATTTTGTATTTACTTGACTGGAATAATAGACATTAAAGAATGATTCATCAAAATATCACTGATTGGAACTTGTTAGGCTCGACTTCCTTCACTCCTCATAAAGTTAAATGCTTTAACAAAGTCATTCATAGACAAATATTCTATTAATGTTTTGTAAATTTCTTGCACCAAAGTACATCAAGAATAATTGTCATGGGTTTAAATTTCAAAAGAAATTATAACACACTTTTTTTAAAAATATCAAATCCACGTGGTTGTCTATTTTGGAGGACTCCGGAGGAGATGAGTCGCGATGTAATTGAATGTTGAATGGAACTCGCCAAGTAGAATGCATAAATTGCATGTTGAGCTCGATTACCAATAAAGAGGATCTGCCAATAGAGATGTGGAATTTGGCAAAATAAATGGATAATGGAACGTATTTTTAAACTAGCAAAAGCATCCCTAGGTGTTTGTGAAAGGTCTATAGGCACAACTAGTATAGATTTATGTTTTTTTTAATTATTTTAAAATGATGTTTTTTTAAGAGTTCAGTTCAATTTAATTTATTTATGATAGAAAAATTTCTACAATATAATATTAAAGGAGGATTTTTATGGTAATTGTCAAGTTAACATTATTGTATTATTCTCCTAGCAAACTAACGAATTAAATATTGATCATACTAATGGAAAATTTCTATGGTAATTTGGGCCACCATATATTTTACATGTCAAAAATCCTATAGTACTTGAGCATTCAAGTTAATTTCATATGTTTTATATGAGTAGTTAATTTAATGACACTCTCTCTCATGTAAAATATAATGAAGATGAAATAACAAAGGTCTGTCACAAGGATATACCATATTTTGCATACAAAAATATCAAATCTATGTCGACTCCAAAAAATAAAAGATAGTCTAATTATCCATCAAATCAAGGCACATATGTTATTTATGTTGCTTTTTAAATGAAGATACCTCCCATGTCAAATGTTAGGGAAAAGTTGACATTGCTTATCAAAAGTAAAGGAAAAGGTGCATATGATGAGTGTGCTCTTACTAGCAATCACATGTGTACAATGCAATGTGAACGCCGAATGGTACATGTTATTTGATTTAGAGGGATAGTTATTACTTTTGTAGTTGATGTTGTTAAGGGGTTTGATTGATTTGAAGTGTGGATATCACTTCATTTAAAGGTTCCATCTCTACATTTCAAACTTCTTACAAATTCGTACATAGGCTTGTGCAATTCTTATATCATGAGTGGTAGAGTTATGGGTAGTAGTTTATTTGAATTAAACATGTATACATGAAGTCTTTCGTACACTCAATAGGGCGTGTGATAGATAGTGGTAATGTAGGAATATAGATGTGACGTTACATTGATATGTTGTATGTGTACATTTAAATTTGTTATAGATTCGTACATAAAAAGTTACAAATCTTATATCACGAAATTTGAACTAAACATGTATACATGAAGACCTCCGTACATTTGAATAATTATATCATGAATGGTAGCCTTTGTAGGTTTATTTCAGCTAAACATGAATACATTTGATACCCCTTGAATGACAATTTCACTTAGGATAGAAGAAGTGTTGAGTAAAGTAGTAGCGAAGGTGCTATATAAGTAAAGTGTAGTATTTATGACGTGTTGAGTGATAGTAGTCTCGCTTCCTCCTTTTTTCTTTCTCCAAGTGTTGATAAACATTCAATGTACGGAAGAAAAAGCACAACACTTAATAGAGATAACCCAACAACCAATAAATCATACATAACATAAACATAATCGCCACATTACAAAAAATGACATTTATTTTATCCTAAATGGTTAATGTTGATAATTTCAAAATAGTTGTTATGTTGCAGGCTTTCTTCAAATCTCAAAAATATTAGATATATTTGAATAAATGTATTCTCTGTTGATAATTGCAGGCTTCCACGGTCCGTATTAATGTGGAAAGATGGTAGTGTTGTAAAAAAATAAGCTAGAAGTTATCCTCTATTTTTTAATCATGCAGGCAAGATTGTTTCAAACTGCAAGTATCTGCCTTACGTCAAGGTCCAACTCCAAAATCTATATTGACAGAATAATATCTCATCAAAGTGGAAAACAAAAGGGAGGGACAAAATAGCACTCTAGAGAAGGAAAGTGTAATCCATGATTACTACAATTTACCATAAAGATTTAATCAAAAGTCACAAGGAATAACAACAGATTAGACATGGTGTTTGAATCTAACCACATTCAACCATTTAAACATTGGATACAAATATGAAAACCCCCACTCAACAAATCTAATATTCATGGACTTTGAGTGGGTAATGTCGAGGAATTCTACGTAGAGGACATGTTGGATTGGGGTAAGTACAGCAAGTTGGTGGACAAAAAAGGGGTCATAAGTGGACGTTATATTGCAAAAAACAATGAAATCTCAACTTATAGGGATTATTAGCAATGTGCGCACTTAAAATTAGAAATTTTTATATAAATATGAATCATAGCATCTAGAATCTAGTTTCTAAACTACTCAAAATTATATGACGAGCTTAGCTATATTAAACACTCAAAATTATATGACTTGGTTTTTTTTTTTTTAAACCTATAAGATTATAGTCCGTTTGCCCGCGATTTGGATGACCAAATCTTGTTTTATTTTCATTTAGTGAAAAGTTAGATGTCGTTGTTTATCTTGGAATGGATTTTATTTTGTATTTTTTTGAGCAATATTTTGTTTATGATTTTTTCCGTGAAAGTGGTCTAAATTTTTTAGAAAACGGAGCACTTTCCATTTGCCCACCATAACTATATAAAAAAATATCAAAATCAATGTTTTTTAACGTGTATAGAATTTCTCCACACTTGGGATGGTATAAGTTTTATCACATTTTGATAAGTGAAACAAAAGTTGTTGTCTTAAACGTAGACATGACGAAAAAAATGTCTTAAAGACCTATTGTTAGTAAAAAATTATAAAATGATATTTATCTTATTTTATTCACTTTAAAATCAATATTTCTACGAAGCTAATAGTCTCCCCTACGCGATGGCACCATTTTTATGAAATGTTTTCAATTTTTAGCATGGTTCAAGTTTGCGGAAGAGAAAATTTGAAGTTTTTTTACCTTTTACATGCCATAATGACCTCCCATAGCTTTGGTTGGGAAAAAATAAAGATTTCCCGAGCCTTACGGTCGGATTTGATGATACAAATAGAACCATGATCGTGGTTTTGATAACAAACATCACGATCACAATTCTTAAATCATTTACACACATTCCAATGTTTGAATTACCATGTGATTTTTACTATTTGACCTTACCGTATGAATTACTGCGAAATTATTTAGCTTTTTACACGTTTTTCTTATCACTGGAAGCAAAACATCATGGGAGAAAAAATGAAGTCAAAAAAAGAATTCATTAAGTAATAAAACACCAGACAAATTAGAGGCAAATAGATTTCAAAATGTTGAGCGAATGCGGAATCTTCGTGAATCAATAAGAGGTTCATCTTTAACCCCTACTATTGTAAGCAATGAGGAACCAGATAATGTTTCTACTGTCAATGTTGAAGTTGAATTAAATACTCGTGATGAAGATGTTTTTACTGTCAATGTTGAAGAAGAATTAAATACCCGTGATGTAGCTGATGTTGAAATTGAAGGAGACAATGAAAATGTGAATAAGGAAATTAAGGTTGAAACTGTAGATAAGTAAATTTTGACAAAAACACCTCATAGGATTTTACGTAAGAAACCTATTTATTTTATTGAAATTGATGAAAACATTTTGAAACCAATGTTTGAAAAAAAAATTGAATAGCAAATCAGAAGAAAAGCCACTGAAATTTGGGATAATCATTTTGAAATTTTAAATGATTCCCAAAGATGTCAGTTGTTGGTTAGTTTGATGAAATTGATTAAAATGAGACCTATATTAAACACCTTAGGATTGACATCATCTAATATACGTGGTCAAACCTCTACAATTGTTGAAAACATTCATGATGCATATCACATTGTTGGTGTCAAGAGACACACTAGGGATAGTAATATTGTGCGTTGTGTACTTGTTACTAGTGTTGTAAGTGAATTAATTAAAAACAACGTTTGATTACGCAAACAAGTCGAATGTTGAAAGTTAATCGAAAAACTATAATGAAAGCAATTGAAAGAGATAATATCCTTCAATCACTCAATAACACCAATTTTTGGGCATTTTCTGTTAGAGCACCGCATAAGGACAAAGATAAATATGATGTTATATGAGAAATTGTTATTCAATTTTGACATGATAACACTAGAGTTTCCCCTGATACAAGAGATGTTGTAAAACGGAGAGTTGGTTCTACTAATCACGAACCACATCCAAAGCATTTCTTAGATATGACTCAAACTCAATTTTTTCGTAAATTTGAACAATAACATCTAGGAATTAAAATTAGTCAATGTTTTTTTGAAATGTTGAAACCATTCTATGTGAAAATCAACCACGCTCGCACCACTTGTTTTTGTAGGCAACATGTTGAATTTGCGATGCATTATGTTAATTTTTTACATATTCGTTCTAATTTTCATTCTGAAACTATGTTATCGGAATGTTTTGTTCAAGTTCCACCAATAACTTTCAGGGATTTCATTCCTACGATATTTTGTGAAAGAGAAGTTCGATAATTTTTTATAGTCAGGATTGTTTAGATGGAAGTTGTGGTACATATAGCGGATTACCTAAATTAGAAAGTTGCATCCATGAGCAAATTGAAGGTGCAATAGGACATAATTTAGTTGAGTTTGATAAATATGAATTAGTACCATACCAATTGAAAGATGGAAAGGAGTCTAAACAGTATGAGCTAGTTATAGAACATATGCCTACTTTTTAATTTATGATAAAATTTAAGGATGAAATTGTTTATGAGTATGCTAGGCATACACACAAAGCTCGATGGTTGGATGAACAGTTCAAGATATGCAATGACACATTTCCTATTGGTACTATTGTTTTAGTGGTCGATTTTGTAGAGAATTACACATTACAACCACAAATGGAGGTTTAATCACAATATTACAAATCAGTACAAGTTGTCATTTTTGTGCAAGCATTTATACATTCTCCTGACAGTACAGAGAATGATCAATTTTTTTAAGAAAGTACCAATTTTATATCATTGATGATTGTACTCATTCTACTCAATTTGTGCAAGGGTGTTTCTAATTATTTTATGGAAACTTGTCTGATAGGGACATCTGCTTCAAACAACATTATATATGGTCAGATAATTACACGTCTTAGTTTAAGAATGCACGAATGTTTTATTGGATGAGAAGGATGCATGTCAAGATGGGTGTGTAACATATTTAGAGTTTCACTGAGGTTGGACATGGAAAAGGAGAGCATGACGGTGCATGGTCATGTGTGAAAAGAGCTCTTACAAGAGAAGAGTTGAAGTACAAAGATAGTGCTAAATTGAAATATGCAAAGAGCATAGTGGAATGGTGTATTAACAACATGGCCTGAGGTTCTCAAGTAAATTCCACAGTTCGTAAATATTTTTGGTTGATAGAGGAACAACAAATTGCTAACTACGAGGATTGTATGACACTCACAGGGTCTAGTGATATGCACTCATTTTGTAGCTCAGACGCTACTTCGTGGGCCACATGGACAAGAAATTTGACATGTTTTTGTGCATCTTGTATTGAATTTTTCACTGCTGAGTGTGATTCACAAGATTGGGTGGATGGATGGATTTGTAGGCCTCTAACTCCGCTTCCCAGTTATCAACCACCACAAGAATTATGACTTTTTTCTGCAGATGAAGTTGCAACATCCAAGGACTTCGAAATTTTTTTGATTTTGTGTGACAAGGTAAATGGTTATTTACAATTTTTGTATTGAATTATGTCCATTGAAATTTTAATATGTAATTTAAATTTGAGTTGAAACCTTTGTTTTTTAGGACATGTGTTTGTAATTATTGCGACATAAGACAATGAAGAAGGAACAGACTATTTCTTATGTCATTGCATCAAGGAAAGAAAGAAGTTGACTTCTCCTATTATAGATGGTGAAGATATTGAGTACCCTACAAGGTCAGTAGTAGTTACTAGAACTTGGCTTCGATGGTATCCACTAAAAAAATTCTCTATTTGGGTGTTTGAGGTCTTTGAGACACACAGGAAAATACTCTTATATTCGCATCTAGTTCTAGCGACAAATATTCAGTTGTATAGATATCGATGAAGACCTAATAAAAAGATTCTTTTGAAGGTTCGAGAGTTAGATCATGAAGCAATCATGTCCGCTATTCTGAGCATATCTGATCCTAATGGTTCATTAGAATGAATTTACATGGTCACGCCTGGTATTTATAATTTCTTTGAAGTGTTTAAATTTTTCAACCAGATAATTTTTGTATTTTGTATATATATAGTATATATCTAGTATTTTATATAATAAATGTTTAAATTTGTGTATTTTGTATATATCTAGTATACGTGGTTTTGATTCAACTTAAATTTCTTTGACTAGTTCATTTTTATGCAGGTTATTGGTGTTAGAAAAGCTTGGACACTTTCACATCATGATGGTGAACATTGGAATGAATTTACCTGAGCTCATCTGGTATATATAATTTTTCTTTGAATTGTTTAAATTTGTTAGTTCTAGATTCAAGTTCATATATTTTATTAAATTTGTGTATTCTAGTATGGTTTTGATTTGAAATTTAAATTTCTTTGACTAACACTTTTATGCAGGTTAGTGGTGCTAGAAAAGGTTCCACCTTCACGTGGTTAGCACTGTTAGTAGATAATTTTATATTCTCAAAGCTAAGAGAATCTTTCATTGTTTTACAAGAAAAGAGAAGCAATTAACAACAATTTTTATACCTTTGGAGGGGGTTCTTGGCTCCATAGGAGGTAACCCAGAAGCATCAGGAGCTTAAAGAACTAAAACGACACCTCCCCAAGTGTTTACAAGACCATCCCTATGTGTGTTCACAGTCGGTTCGGTGCCACAACCCACCATTTGCAAAATATGGCATTTGACAGTCTTACACTAGCTCAAACTGCACTATTTCACGCGTTTACAAATAATAGGGTAGCGAGAGCACCGATTGGAGACAAAAAATTAAGATAGGATATTGTAGAGGGTCCCTACGCCGAGGTTTAGGATATGACAAGATGTCTCTAGGTGCCACGGAGTCTGAACAGTCACCCGTCGAAGTTGAACATTTTTTTGGTCTCGGGGCTCTTAAGGGATTACGCCCGAACGAAGTAGCCCAGAAGCAATGACATTATTGCACACCAAAACGATGCCTCCTCTAGCATTCACCTAGCCACCCAGACCTATTGGTGCATTCGTTTTGATGCCATGACCCACCATTTGTAAAATATAGTGTTTGACAACCTTACACTGGCTCAAATTGCACTATTTCATGTGTTTGCAAACAATAGGGTAGCGATAGCACCAATTAGAGACAGAAAAAAACTAAGACATACTATTGTATAGGCTCCCTATGCCAAGGTGTAGGATCTAACGAGATGTCTCTAGGTTCCACGGAGTCTGAGTAGTCACCCGTCAAAGTTGAACGATTTGTTGGTCTCAGGGCTCTTAAGGGACTATGCTCGAACAAAGTAGCCCGGAAGCGACAACGTTGTCATGCACTAAAACAAAACCTCCTATACTGTTTACCTGGCCACCTAGACGTTTTGGGGCAGTTGGTTCAGTGCCATGACCCACCGTTTGTAAAATATAGCGTTTGACAGCTGTACACAAGCTAAAACTTCACTATTTCATGCGTTTGTAAACAATTTGATAGTGAGAGCACCAATTGGAGACGGAAAAAATAGAGACAAGATATTGTAGAGGGTCCCTACACTAAGGTGTAGGATCTAACAAGATGTAACTATGTGCCACGGATTCTGAATATTCACTCATCGAAGTTGAATGGTTTTTTGGTCTCAGGGCTCTGAAGGGACCACGCCCAAATGAAGTAGCCCGAAAGCAAATACGTTGTTACACACCTAAATGAAACCTCCTCTAGCATTCATCTAGCCACCTAGACGTGTTGGCACAGTCGTTTCAGTGCCACGACACACCGTTTGCAAAATATAGTGTTTGACAGCTTTATACTGGCTGAAACTGCAATATTTCGCGCGTTTGCAAACAATAGGGCAACAAGAGCAGTGATTGGAGATAGAAAAAACCATGAGATTGCAAGAAGGTTAACACATTACCATGTAAATACTTTAATTATTGTTAAATGATATCTTTTTAAAGCATGTTAATACACAATAAAGTGTTAAGAATATTTTTTGCATATCTTGTGCCAACTAAGTTCTACAATGTTTCTGTATTTTTTTACAAGTGAATTCAAATTAGGAACTTATTGTTACACACATCAATAACAATTTTAATTTGGACTAATACTTAACAAATAAATTGTAAGTACACTAAAAACATATAAAATGACTTGTAATAAATCTCTCAAGACCATTTTTAATTATGTACATTTTGTCCCACTTTAGAGTGTGTTAACCACGTGCTTAAAACAAGAAAATTGATATAAGTTTGCACTTGAATCTCTTGAAAAAAATGATCTTGCACCCAAGAACCTTCAAAACCATTATATAACATAACATCATATATCATATATCATATATCATTTAACAATAACATTTAATAGATCATATATCATATCTATCATATCTATAATAGTCACATAATCGAGGCCATCAAATCAAATCAAACATATAGAACTAATATGGTTATGAAAACATACATAGAAGAATATCGTGTGCAATGAAATCAAATCAAACATAGAAGTAATATCGTTATAAAAACCAATATGGATATAATATATCAAATTAAGGGTGTGAGACATGTCTCTGAAAATATAAGTTCATAACATGTATTGAAATAAGTGTGTCATACATATAGGACCACATGCGGTCACATAAGGCTATATACATGGTCTATATGAAGAATCATGAACTAGGACCATATGTAACACTCAAAATTACTATAACTGGAAAATGAGGATTTTTTTAAATATACATAAAAATATATTACACAACTACAATCATATAGATTTATTTAATCAAATTATTTAAATCAAATTTATTCATTTGATCTATCTGATAACATCCATGTAAGCCATGTGTGGCTGAGAAGGGTGTATCCAGATCTCCACGATCTCCCTTCGCCACTACCTCGAGTGATAATGCTTACTAGCATTTTGGGTCAACCTTTTTCAGGTTTTGGGAACCATGTGAAAGTCCTTGGGTCTACCATGAAGCTAGTCTTCCGACTTCGTATTCCGGTATCCGACCATTGCCTACCTCATGTTTAGTGTTTAACTTCCCATGATCTGGTTACTGGCAATTTTAATTTAATTGGAGGACTAGGTGATCAAACAATGCACAACCATCAATGCATTACTTTGGCCAAAGTTTTCCACCATGCAGGTTACGGCTAAACTCAAGACAACACACTAGTCTTATGAGTTTAAGTCTTCTGCCACCTCACAACTATCCCTTTCACAATTATCTAGATCTTATAATTTGTATTTACTTTATTTCCAATTTGACCTATCTTGTAAGAGTTTATATCAAGATAAATGCCGAAGGCCAACTAGGATCATCATGAGATAAGTACATTCGTTACGCTGATATGTATCTATTTCAGCATTTTGCATGTACTTATCCCTTAATATGCCTAATGGATCTTTTCATCTATTTATCTTCCCATTTAGGTTCTCTTTTCCTAATGCTTGTTTTTTTTAAACCTTAAATTACCTTTTACAACGGTACTCTTCCATTCTCTATATAATAGGATTTACAATCTTATCATATTAATACCAAGTTTACCGAAAGGCCGAACTAAATATATATTAAAACATGTATATTTAATTATTCCTTCGATTAGCTACGCCACTAAATAGCTTATTTAATTTAGAAATTAAAGACAATTGATTGTTACAATAATTTCCCAACTATCGGCTTCATACATTGACAAATATCAAATAAATAAATTTAACATTTTATGATAAGTAAGATTTCTTACTTCTAGTATTTATCATTTACTCATATTGAGATATTATTATATACAAGGTAATCATCTCTTTATTAAAATCATAAATTGCATATGTCGTTAAGGCGAAATATATAACTATTACGGTAACTCTCACATAGTGAGGTTTGAATATTAACAATGGGTCCAAGATCCCAGTAAATTTAGTCAAAATTTTAGGATATCAACCTTCTACAAATTGAAATCCAAGTATCACATTTAGATCCAAGCTATGATAAAACTTCACAAGACATGAGTTTCTGCATATCCAAACGTGATGGCTAATTGTCCTGCAAGACTGGAGTAGTGGTATGATGTCAGTTCAAAATGAATTGGCATGAATATTGCCTCCATTTTCTGATGCAATTATTTAATAAAATATGAAACAATATACATGCTATTTTATCAACAAACGTATGGTAATACAGTGGAGGATGTATTAATACATATTTTTCATCAATATACAACTATGAATGTACACAAATAGAACAACCAATTTCTATTTCAGCAATCATGTTTCACTCTAATCACAAGGATTAAGACATAATCAAACCATAATCATTCAACATTCGAATTCTGATTAAACCACAAGCAAATCATGCTTCCCATGGCACAAATTCAACCATTATTTTTCTTACCTTCCAATCAACAAACAACATAACAAAATTGTCTGAAATCATCATTTTCAAATACCAATTAGACATATTCCCTCTAAGTAATGATAAACTCTATAAAACGCACAATAACTTTATTTCAAACAATCAAAATACATTTATATATATTTATAGGAACAGTCCAACTAAACAGTGTAAAAACACCTCTATTAAATCATTTTAACATGTTCTTTTCAGGTAACCGATAGATCAACAAAACAAATTGACCCACATACCACATGATGATAATTTTTAAGTCTATTTACATAGAATAACAACAATAAGTTTCTAACACTTCTAGTAACGAATTTTTTTAAGAAAAACTAAGTCATCTTACATAGACTGTTAACACTAATTTATTTTTCATTCAGGTAATAAAATTATACCTACAGGCAAATCAACTTGTACATATCCAAATCAGTTCATTCCAGCTTTAATATCTTTTCTGTTTAGAAATTATTAGAATCCGGAAGCAAATATATCAAGCAAAATGATGAAATACCTGGTAAAAACATTTTTCACACTACCCAGAAATCACTTTGCTCATACAAATAAATTATTGTTTGACTGTAATAAAACCCAGAGGCAGAAATCGATTTGGGTTTCCAGAAATCAAATTTAAATACAAAATAAAATAAAATAAAAATTGATTAAGAACACCCATCTGCGTTTTTTTCTAGGTTTAACTAAAACCACACAAGGAAACTTAAGAGAATACATAGTCCATCAATTTCCTTTTTAGATTTCATTTCCAAGCAATTAAATCAGAAGCTATCCACAAATTCATTTAATTTCCATTTAAAATAGAATGTGTATTTCCTCATTATTTACAAATAATTCTACAGAGAAGGGAGAAGATATTCATGCCTGAAGTAAACTTAGAATCAACAACCTCTTACTCTTCCAGCTCCAACAATTTGAATCCTTCCTTCCTCCCAAAACTCACGCAGGTATCCCAGAAGAGAAGAATGAAAACAGACAAAGGAGAAATAAAAGAAAATATAATGAAGAAGCTATACTATAATGGAGAATTTTTGGGCTTCCCAAAGTTGCTTCGTGCGTCAATGCATGCCACATAGTTGGTGTCAGATGAAGGCATGTCCCTTACAAAACACTCAGATTTTAAATATTAAAATATTATTATTTTTAACTTTTGATTTACATGTCAAATCCTTTTAGGATTTAAATATATAATTTCACAAATTAATAATGCATTTTTTTAAATTTTTTTTTAATTGATACCTAATTTTAATGGTAAAATTAATCATCATAATATAAGTCCACATATTGCCAACAATATGTTATCGTAATAATTATTTGAATTCCCATGTTCCATATAAAACATTCAGACAAATGAAAATCGCCAAGTCCGTAAATAATAATTTGAATATTCTCATAAAGCTGGTTTGATATAGCATTGTCAAATAAAACTGAGGCAGTATTCATCATGGTCATTGCAAAAGTCGAACAAAACAAAAGATGACCAAACCGATTAAAATAAAGTAACCGGAATACAAATGACTGAAAGATTCACTATCATTTATGAACCGTTTTACCTATGATTAAGGCCTAATCATGTTTTAGGAAGGATCATCAAGGTGGGTACGGGGTTATTCGTTCCACAATGTCATGCCCTGCAGTAGAAGCTGTGGATCATGATATGACAAACCAAATGAATTTTACACCCAGTGATGATCTCGTCTAATCCTGTTTAGACTTAACCGTAGTTAATTTAACTTACAAGAAATTTTGTGATGTTACACCATATGGCATATATTTATCTATACATCCAAGTCCTATGAATCTAATCATGAAACATCTTCCCTCTCTTCACCTTGCTAGAAGAAGCATGTACACAACCTGGGGATGTAGTGGAGGGAGCTGCCACTACGGATTTCATCATGTGGTCCTAGGCATCTCTAAGCAGGCCTGCAACCTAGCCTGCACATTCATAAACAACAAGTTTTTAACACCCAAATTTTTAAAATACATTCAAAATTTAGAAACTTAGAATTTAGTTAATGTATGTGAAATCTTACCGCAATTTCATGATCCCTATCAATTTGTCATTGACACGTCGCAGGGTCAAAAATAGACTCAATAGGGATAAGCTACATATAAATAAATAGTTCAAATTAAATATTTCATGTACAAAATTTGATATTGTAGATTTATGTAATAAGAAAAAATTCCTCCAAAATTCAACAAATTTGGAAAATTATACCTCAGTTAGTGGATCTGCAGATGTTATGGCAGTATCTACAGTAGCCTCCACAGTCTGCATATATGGAGGAGTCTCTATAGCAGTCATAAGCTATAGAAAAAACATGTGCAAATCAATATTAATCTAAATGACTACCACATAACAGACCCAAAGCATAATCAACACATAACAGACCAATACATATTAATTTGTTAATAGAACCCAACTAAGTAATCTAGGTTTAATGATCTTCTAGGGAAGCTTCGATGTTACTCGAGTCTCCAAAATTCCTAAAAGAGTAAAAAAACAAATGAACTTCCACAATTAGAAACAAAGTGTAAAGATAAACTAACCTACATAAAATTCACGTGAGGTGTGCCAATAGCCTTAGTGCCTAGAGCAGATGATGACCCGCCAGGATCCTGCGTATAAAAGACAAACATATTAATATGTACATGTACACGTGAAACATTATAATAATAAAAGTACAATCAAATGAAATTTGAAATATAAGTACAACTTCAAACTTACGTCCATAACACGCTCAGCTACAATAGCTAGCATGTTGATGTCGGATGTGTCTTTCACCGACTCTTGCTATTTAAATTTTACATGTATTACATGACGTAATCAAATACATATATATTAAAATCTCAAATGAATTAAACTATTGTGTGTGTGTGTGTGTGTATATTAGACATTTACCTATGAAAGACCAATATCATTTGCACTTGTTCCAAAAATATTCGCCATCATCTCATCTAGAGAAAAGAAATCATGTGATCTAGCAAATGATGTCTCGTCCGTAGTGCATATGGCACCACATGATCCACACTGGTGTGGTGCGCTAGAACTGGCGCCTCCACCAACATCACCAAATGCAATCTAATCACTATGTTGGGTCAGAGTGTCAATGAGCTCCCTTATTGCATGTAGTGTGTCAATCTCCACAACCTCCTTCATTGTATGAGGGATAACTGAAGGCAGTGGGGTTTTGGGTCATGGGGGATCCTTGGTTGACCAACGAGTGCACCAGGTCTACTCTATGCAGAGCCACCTCCTCGCCCATAAAACTCATAAAAGTCAAAATAATTTAGGACCTCATTAAGCACGAACTCGCAATATAATTTCTTCAAAAAATAGAGAGGAACCTCATTGTTGTTGCATGGTGGATAATCAAAAACCATCCACCATCGGGTCCCAAAAATTGTTTTTGATTCGGGTCATCGCACCAATGGATTGGGAACCGTTTACAAGTAATAAAGGGGGGGCATTGGTTCTCGAGGTCAGTAAATAATGCACAAATACGGTCTTTTGTAAAAATTGTCTTTTTACAGCCGCATGGGATAATTTTATCTGTATAACCACCACCTACAATTACCTCTAAAGGTATTCCATCTATCTATTTGGTTGGTTGCGGAGTCGGCTTCACCAATCAATGTTTGCAATGTGTTGGATAAAATCATGTGGGGACGAATTTGTGGCATGATTTTGTCTTATAGTTTGAATAAGGTTCTCAATGGCAATTTGATTTTTTCATATTCTTCCAACGATATCAGCTTGTGTTCCTGTTGGTTCCGTGGTGGACAGAAGGAGCCATAGGAAGTAGATCTACATTTGGAGGAGGGTTTTTGAGGAATATTTGGACTGTTTACAGGATTACGAGCTTGTCGAGCAACTGACAAAACAAAAAAAATTGTATATATAAACAAAAAATTGAAAAACCCATGAAAAACACAAAAAAATATCCTAAAATTCAAGAAATTTGATCAAAATCAAGGGCTTACATCTTCGTCTTGGTGGCATTGTTGAAAATTTTTGCAATCAAGAATTCTGACAAGTAATTTTTAGGGGGTATTCAAAGCTCAAGTGCCAAAGGTCTAGGAGAAATCACGATTTTGCAGAGGAAAATGGGGGAAAATGAGGAGTCGCAGGTCTTTTTTTTTGTTCTCAGAGGATCGCGATTGCAGTTTTAGGTTCAGAAATCACAAAACCTATGCAAAAAAATTCCTCAATCTTGGTGTATAAAACCACGGGTCGCAATACGTAAATTTTGGGTTTTTATATCCAGTTAATTGTCCACCAACTTGTTGCACTTACCCATTGTTAGTTTTAATCTTAAAACCCAACAGATATATGCCTAAGAAATTTACAATTACTTGGAAAACTCTCAATAACTTTTCGACCTATGGAAAAAAATATTTTATCTTTCATTTTTTAATGTTACTATTGCAACTACTTTTTGGTTCATCGCGGTTTTAGGTTCGGAAATCACCAAAACCTATTAAAAAATCCGCATTCACGGTGTATAAACCATGATTGTGGTACATAAATTTTGGGTTTTTTATGTCTAGTTAATTGTCCACCAACTTTTTGCACTTACCCCACTGTTAGTTTTAATCTTAAAACCCAACAGATATATGCCTAAGAGATTTACAAATGCTTGGAAAACTCTCAATAACTTTTGACCTATGGAAAAAAAGAGTTATCTTTCATTTTTTTAATATTACTATTGCAACTACTTTTTGGTTCTATGTTATATTCACCTGCTGGAAACAGTAAAACGAGTTATAAATTATACTTTTTACATGACATAGCAAGGAATTTATTTTCCTTTCCCCAGTTGTTCGAGGCCCTTAACCTGTACAACAAGGACCTGCAATTTTCCACACTCAATTCAAATTACTTAATCACCATAGAACTTCATTAGTACCCTTTTCTCAGGGGAAAAAATGGTAGGAATAATAAAAGCCTAGTGGCTACATACTACAATTATTTCATATTTTATTAATTTGGATGCTAGTTCAAGTCCCAACGGAAAGGCATCAAAATCAAAAGAATCTCATCTAAAATAATAAAAAACCATTTTTTGGCTTATCGTGCTATCATTGCATCCTACGACTGTACATTTCTATTTATGCCCAAGCTTAAAATAATAAATATCAAAAGTACTGTAAATACCTTAATGCACGCAACCGTATTTTGAAACTCTGCTTCCGAACTTGCACTAAATGAAGCGAAACAAATTTGTAGAGACCTCAATCTTACTTCCAACAGTGTTGAAGATTGTGTTGGATGTGTGTCTTTAAAGGCTATTATATGCAAAACCTAAAAAATAAAACTTAAAAAATATCAAACCTGCTTGCAACATGTAAAATTGGAAAAGCAAAATTGTTAAAAATAGCAAATATGCAAAAAATAAAAATTTGAAAAGCAAAATTGTTCAAAATAGCAAATATGCAAACCGTCATTTAAGTCATCAAATTTGACATAGTCCTATGAATATCCACAAATCCCTTTTCCATAGGGGAAACACCTTAGGCATAATTAACATTCTTGGAGTGCTTTCTCTTTTGGAGACATTCTTCAAACTTTCTAATAATGGCATTTTTGTGACTACCAGGGTTCAAAATTGAGCCCGTCACAGCCCCTTCCCAAGGCCTCAAACCTGTCAGAAAAGGGCAAGTAAAAAATTACGTGTCAAAAAAAAATCAAAATGTAAAAATCATTTGACAATAAAAAAGGGCAAGTTACTTTTACAACTGTCAAAAGAAGGGCTATGGTGAAAAAATGCCTGTGTCAAAAAATTTGTGTGAATATTATTATGTCTTAAGAAATATTTTTGATTAATTTTACAAACAACAGTCACCTCCAGCTTTCTAGACTCTGCGTATGACTCGTAGATACATTAGATAAGTTGTAATACTTGAAATTACCAACAAAAATAATATAACAAAATATACCACCACTATAATACTATTAAGCTCAAATTCCAAGTTACTAGCAAGTTTTTGATGTCAGCTACACAAATACTTGAGCACAAATACATAAAAAAGCAAAGATTTATTATTATTGTTTATGTTCTGGCCTTTTCTTGGGATTCATTCAAACGAAATATCTACCACTTTCTAATTTTTCTATTTTTTTGTTGCAGGTGCCACCTTGAGAAACATAAAACAAAGCTACGATCAACTTGCACAAAAATATTTGTGCACTTGGGAGATTGCACAACATGATTTGGAATAGATCCACTATGTAGACTGACCACTAGTTTGGATATGGGATGAGATGGATATCTGAGGTGTGGGGAAAAATGTGGAGAAAAGTGTTGAATTAATCTCAAAGAGTGACTTCAATTTGTGACTCATAATGTAGGGTGCCAAGAAGGCTCTATTGGAGCCATGTTGGTTCCAAAGGGTGGGATGAGCTCACAATGGTCTTGATCTAGATTTCCTATATCAATTTGAGCTCGACATGTAGACAAACTAGGGGCCAAGATGATTGGATTAGCTCTATTTGTATGAAATGGAAGAAGAATATAGGGGAAAAATGTAGATGAGGGCTTGCTTTAAAGAAAAAAAGTTGAGAAGCGTAAGGAGCTCACCCATTATGACCCTTGCAAATAAGAACCGAGCTAAGTGTCGAGTTGCTTCCTAATGCAAAGGTTAATTGGACCCATTCAATATGGAAGAAATGCAGAGAAGATGAGAGGAGATCATTTTAGAGAGAGGAGAATACATAAGAGATAATCTTCTTCATCCATTGAAAAAAAACCTCCAATTCATCATTGCTATCTTCTCTCTAACTATTGTTTAATATTAGTGATGTGAGAGGCCAACAAGAATTTTATATTCGTTGTTGTGCTCAAGACAATTTTGCTAAACTCTATGCCTGAGGAGTTGAGGAAGAGGCCTTGTGAATAGATTTAGGGAGGATTACAAAGGGTGTGTGTGTGTTGAATGAAGTATTCTAATTTGAGTAAAACATCATTTCTATTGTAGTATATTTGAATGCATACTCTACATAAGGTGAAAATCTTGGATTGGAAATCAACTAAGAATATTTAGAAGTATATATATTGGTGACATAGTTAGTGTGGGTGTTTCAATGTATAAATGCGCATTTTCTTTAATTTATTTAGAAGATGTATTCAAGTCAATGCATTTTACTAGTTAAAATTTACATGTGTGTTATTTTAGTGTTTAAAATATGAATGGTTTTTTTTATTGAAGGGGTAAGAATCCAAATTGGTTTTATTTTTAGGACTAAACTCCAAGTAGAAGTTAAAGTTATTTATTTTACTATTTACAAGTTTTCTTAATGATTTTGATAAGAGATCCTAGTGTAAGTTTGATTGTATTGATGTGTTTAGTGATTTGTGTGTCTTCTTATCTCATTTCAATTGTTTGTTTATGTATTTATTTATTAATTTTATTTAATGCTTATTTTAGTTATGATGATTTTTAGGAAATTATAATATTACAAATTTGGGTTTTATTTACATCAAAATTTGATTATTTTACCAGTTTAAATCCGGCTTAATTTACATCATTATGATAGAGAGGGGTCATTGTGTTTGGATTACTGAATTTTCCCTTTTTATTTAAGATGCTTATCAACTGGTGATTTTTGAAAAGAAAAAATATATCGTTCAAAAAAATTATTCTTATTATTTTTATGACGTACGTATTTGACTTATTCTTGTCATATGAAGTGTAAAATATTTGTGCTAACTTTTCATCATCGAAGCACTGGTCCAATACTTGCCCTTCAAAATAAAGTTCAGACCAACCCTTCAAATTTGATCCCTGGTGACTACATGGATTTTTTTCAAAATATTCTTTAAATTGGTAGTGTAATTGATGCTTCTTATTCTAAATATAAATGATCAACATTGAAATTGTAAACTTTTCAATCAGTTATTTTATGTTATATTAAATATGAACAATTTTTCCATTTTTTGTCAACAACATCTCTCTTGCACTACTCCTCTACAACATTGCACCCGAACTCACACCGCATTCCTCCTCCTCTGCTACCTTTGAATCATACTCTGAATTCTTCATCCTCATCTTTTTCTTCTGGTTATTGTTATTCCTCTTTACTACTGACCTTTTTATTTTTGCAACAAAATGGGACGAAGGAGGATCTGCGCAAAGGAACACCATTATTATTATTTTTCTTATGACAAATGGTGAAACTACTATTATTCTTCATGTAAAATGCGAATTCCAGCTTTTTCGCTCCGCTCCTTCAGTTCAACTTCTTAACAACACTCTCGCTCTCTCTATGACTTGTTATTAATTATTGGAGTTGGATTGTTCAACTGTAACTATCGCATACGGTGAAACACCAATGTCACGTCTTGTTTTATGCATTTCCCCCGTCGGTTAAATAAAATCAAGTCACAATTCCCTTCTCTGCAGGACTCGAAATTCGTGTATGGATTGCGAAACCAACTAAATTTTGCCGCGATAGTGGCGAAGCGTGTGTAGTTTGTGTGTCATTATCTTCTTCTTTTACAACAGTTGAGTCGCATCTTACGTTCGTTTCTTCTTCTTTTCTACTTAAACCCCCACAACTTGTTTCCCTTCAAACCAATCACACTTCGCCCTCTATAAATTCCCTCGTACGTTATCCTTTAGTTCATTTTAATGACAGCAGAAAATTACCAGTAAGCTTGTAGTTTATTTTTAATGCTTTTTAAAATGGATTTTCTGCGATTCGAGTCCAAAAAGTGCAAAGAGTCATCGACAAGGAGGAAGAAAATATGAATGGCATGAGGATTTCAAAGAAAAGTTCGGTGTGAGTGGAGTTATGAGCGCGACACCTTGTCAGAGCTATGGTGCGAGGATGAAGAAGAAGACGTTCTCCCTGGAGAAAAAAAACTTCAACCCTGAAACTCATTTTCAGTGTCATGAAGAGCCTTGCTGACGACATCATATGTAATGAAAAACCTTGTGTTTCTGGTGCCATGTTTAGTAGCATTCGCTCCAACAACACTACTAATGTGGGCATTAAAATATCTTCTCCCCGTGACTAACGACGAGCTTGGCATTCATCCAAGCCCTAATACTAAGGAGAGAGTTATTAACATTAACGACCCAATTCCTGAGAATCATGTGGACAAATTGATGGATAATTTGTGGCCAGAATTTAAACGCAAAGGGCTTAGATTCAGTTGTGTAATTTTGATCCCTGTTACGGTTTAGAAGAACAAGTTATTCTCCTGTTTAATAATGACCTTTGTCGAGAGTGATTGGAAAGGTCTTTAAATGACAACATTCTAAACGATTCTTCTTTTTCTGCTGTGGTGGCGGCGTGGTGGCAGAGGCGGGGGAGCAGGTGCTTATCATGTATTAGGACCGTCCCTTATGAAAATAAAATTTAAAATATTTTAAGAAGGTAATGATTATGAAGATGGGAGCTGCAAATAAAATTGAATTTAAAAAGGCCTCACGACCAAATATTCATGTGTAGAGATCAAATTAAGCGTGAATGAATTGTCATGTTGGACACCTATGATCTATATGTGTCCTTCTCATGATATAGCACTCTTATACAAATGTCCTAATATTTCATATCAAAATACAACACTAAACTACCTATACAATCAAGATATATTTTCACTCTCTCATACACAAGTGTAATAAAAAATAATGGCATTTCCCCTCACATGCTCTCACTAAGTCATATCCGCTCTAATACTAAATGTAAATTTGTTCAAAGATGAGAAAATCAATTACAGAATAAAACGTCTCATTAATTGATCTTCAAATAAGTACATATACATATAAAGGTCGAATAACTCCTTGATTTAACAAAAATATGTTTTTTTTGTAAAATCCTAATTGTAGAGTAATTGAATGTAATAATGATATACACCTACTAGATAAAATATGACACAAGCAATAAATAAGTAAAGTACAGAACCCTAAGAAAGAGATATAGTAAAGACAACTTAGTTGATTTACACTTGATCTACGACTGGTACATATTGGGAAAAAATGTTGAACAGAAAGTGAACGGTTTCGTCAATACTCAGGATAAATTCTGCAAACTCACGGATCAAGTTGGACATGGGTGCCTGGACTAGGTCAGGGGGCACTTGGGTGCCAAAGTCTGCTACTAGGCACTTCGTGACTACGAAAATGGTCAGAACTTGATTTTGAATATGTCGCACAAGTGTCGCAAATAGTCCCTGTTGATCTTTTGCATGTCGCACCTTGGTCGCCAAAAATACCTATAACCTACAAAAGAGATGTTCAACTTGCATAAACCACAAAACTGCATTAAATCCAAAAAAGAAAGATGCAATATCGAGAGTCAGATTGACCCCGTAGCGGTCACGTTGATAGAGTGAACTTATGGCTAAGTGTTGCACTACATCTCATACTCCATGTAATTATTGTGAGTGTGACTGAGGATTGTGCCCTATGATGCCCTAGTGCAAGTTGTACTTGAGTAGCGGGCTAGATCTAGAATGTAACAATGTATAAACATGTGTGGATGGAATAGAATGAACTTCTCCTTTCCTATGCAGAGGTGGTGGGGAGCAGGTGCTATCATGTATTAGGGACCGTCCCTCATGAAAATAAAATTTAAAATATTTTTAGACGGTAATGATGAATGAAGATGGAAGCTGCAAATAAAATTGAATTTAAAAAGGCCTCATGACCAAATATTCATGTGTAGAGATCAAATTAAGCATGAATGAATTGTCATGTTGGACACCTATGATCTATATGTGTCCTTCTCATGATATAAGCACTCTTATACAAATTTCCTAATATTCATATCAAAATACAACACTAAACTACCTATACAATCAAGATATATTTTCACTCTCTCATACACAAGTGTAATAAAAAATAATGGCATTTCCCTTCACATGCTCTCACTAAATCATATCCGCTCTAATACTAAATGTAAATTTGTTTAGAGATGAGAAAATCAATTACAGAATAAAACTTCTCATCAATTGATCTTCAAATAAGTACATATACATATAAAGGTCGAATAGCTCCTTGATTTAACAAAAAAAAAAATTTTTTGTAAAATCCTAATTGTAGAGTAATTGAATGTAATAATGATATACAACCTACTAGATAAAATATGACACAAGCAATAAATAAGTAAAGTACAGAACCCTAAGAAAGAGATATAGTAAAGGCAACTTAGTTGATTTACACTTGATCTACGACTGGTACATATTGGGAAAAATGTTGAACAGAAAGTGAACGGTTTCGTCAATACTCAGGATAAATTCTGCAACTCACGGATCAAGTTGGACATGGGTGCCTGGACTAGGTCAGGGGCACTTGGGTGCCAAAGTCTGCTACTGGGCACTCGTGACTACGAAAATGGTCAGAACTTGATTTTGAATATGTCGCACAAGTGTCGCAAATAGTCCCTGTTGATCTCTTGCATGTCGCACCTTGGTCGCCAAAAATACCTATAACCTACAAAAGAGATGTTCACTTGCATAAACCACAAAACTGCATTAAATCCAAAAAAGAAAGATGCAATATCGGGAGTCAGATTGACCTCGGCGGTCACGTGATAGAGTGAACTTACGGCTAAGTGCTGCACTACATCTCATACTCCATGTAATTATTGTGAGTGTGAGTGAGGATTGTGCCCTATGATGCCCTAGTGCAAGTTGTACTTGATAGCGGGCTAGATCTAGAATGTAACAATGTATAAACATGTGTGGATGGAATAGAATGAACTTCTCCTTTCCTATGCAGTGTATACAGAAAATGCAATCCCTTGTCCCTTGAATGAATGCCAAATGGATGCTTTGAAGTGTTTTAAGTTCCTTTTGGATGCAAGCTTAGGTGATAGTAGTAATGTTTAGAGCTTGGTCCTTTATTTTGAACACATAGCTATATATTTATATGATTCCCTTGTTTGAATTTCGTAATTGACAACTAGAAGGCAGACCCATAAGTACAAAAGATGCCCAAAAGATAAAAGAGACCCAAAAGAAGCGAGTAAGATAGAAATGATCGAGGGCGCCTGGAGGGGACAGGAGCACATGTGTGTTGTTGTCCTAGCTAGGCACTAGTGTCTGGAACCATAAAAGATAAATAAGTAAAATATTGACTGGGTTGTAGGGTGTGTAAGACCAAATATAAAATGAGAAACACAAAAAATAAGCCAAAGAGAGTCGTAAATTACTAGTTTTCTTGCTTAGGAATCATGTGAATGCTAGTATGTGTTTTAGGACGTTTGAAATATACCCAAGTGCGTGATTTTGTATCTACACTCCTATAATCAAGGAGTTATCTTAAACTAGTCACCCTACACATCATATTCTATGTATGTGGTTACAACCACAAATATTCCTATTCTACTTGATTTATGAGAACAACTCACTCACATTATTTAGTAAACAAACATATCTCACCCAACCTTATTTAATGGTAATGAGTTATTCACGTAACCATTCTCATATAGTACGTAGTATATTATCCTAGATACTATAATCACTCAAAAATTATTAATAATTTCCCAAAATATCATGAAGCACTAAAATTTCCTAACATTTCCCCTTAGTGTGAACATGGTAGAAAAACTATTACACTCTACAACTGCAACATGTCACCTTTGCTTGCTACCAATCTTGGTCCACAACTCAAACTGAACATTAGAGAAGGAACTCAGCAGCCTTTCATCAATCATGCATTGTTGAGAACTCATATAATAAAACCAGTGTGGAAACCACAAATAGTAATTATACATTTGTTCAACATTCACAAATGGTTTTAACGGGAATGACCACTAACCTAGGTATGAGCAGGGACACACACATCTACTCATCCTCTTCAAGTATCATGATGTTTGCAATACATTGTGCTTTTTTATTTTTCCATTAGGGGATTGCATCATAATTGTGCTCATTTATTAGAAATGTGAATAGGAATTTACCTTTGTTCTTATTCTCAATCACATCAAACTCAAAACATAAAACACAAAAAATGAGGACTAAGTCCACATCACCTCCTATATCCACTACACGCAATGAACGAAACTCGATCTCACACAACATTAATAGTCACCAATGCCACTAGTGATCACCCTTGGTATGGTCATTTTACACACTTTGTTCATCGTTAGTAACGTTGTGTGGGCTCGGTCACTAGTAGCTTGTGAGATGGCGTTGGTTATATTCCACTCTTTGATGCCTTCATCCTCCAACACATTGCTTCTCACTCAGCTAATGAAGACTTGGTGCGCATTAGTTTCCACATTGTAATTTATTTTTATCTCCCCCACATTGCAAAATGGATATTTTTTAGGAATTCGGGATTTACCTAAAAATGTGTCTACATACAAATAATTTATTTGACACTTTACTCAAAATGTCTCTTATAAGTCAATCTTGACAATAACACTATTTTTCAAATCAATTAAAAGACATGACTTTGACAATTTAACTATGCTGACAATTTATTTTATATTGACATAGACTAGTGATAGAAATATACTTTTGATGCACTTTAATGTTGACGATAAAGTGATATACTATGATATTACTTAACATTTTAGTCGAAAGCACAATAAAATGTCCCACTTTTGTGTATGTTTTGTACCTATATAAACATGAATTTCAGTTTCATTGATTTTCTAAAGGTAATAGCCACAAAATTGTACGGATTCATGAAATTCCACAAACTAACGAAATGTCATGTTTAGAGTGTAGAATACATGTATATTTTTTAAATTTTTTTGGCAAAAAATATGATCTTTTTCTTAATTTGATTCATACGTTGTTTCTTATGTTATAAAAGAGGAACAACTATCCCTCGATAGTGTTTTTAAATGAAAACTTTTTTTTGCCACGAAATTTTAGATATATGTTCAAGATTTGAATTTTGAGGTTCTGTCAAATTTTTGTATTTTTTGACTGATATATTTTTTAAATTAATTATTTAGTAAAAATATTTTCAAATAAATAGTGTACATATATCTATGCCAATAACTTTTAAGATTTATATCGAAATTGAATTTTTTTTTTCACAGGTAAGAAGAAGACTTCAACAAATATTTTTTTATATTTTTCAAAACATTTTGATATATTTTAATATTTTTCAAATTTGCTTGATTGTGTACTATTGATTGTCCTAAAATACCATATGTTAGCAAAAAATAAAAAAATCAATTGTAAAATAGATTTTTATAAAATGAAAATTATATTTTTAGAAAGCTAATAAAAATCTAAATTTTTTGTTAAAGTTTTGTAATTTTACTAGTTTGTTAACCCTAATTATGTAGCACCTAAGTGGCAGATTTTGGCTTACAATCATCCTCCAAATGCATTTGGCGTCAAAATGTGCCACATAAGTGTCACGTAAGTGCCACTCAGGGGGTTCGCACGAACCCCCCCTTAACCGCCTGCTTGCCACCAAAGCACCGCCCGTACGCTTTCTTTCAAAATTTGGTCATTTTACAATATGCTTTTTTTTAAACTATAGTTTTAAAATAATATTGTTTAATTTTTATGTTTTAAATGTAGTTTTTACAAATTCTATTTTTAAAACTAGAGTTTTGAAGCAATTATAGTTTTGTTTTAATTGTTTTTGACCAAAAATGTATAGTTTTTAAAAAATAGTTTTTTATTATTTATATATAATACAATTAACTTTAAAACATATAGTTATTTTACTTAAAAATATATTACAAAACTAAATAATTGTAAAATTAAATTTAAATTATATTAAAATTAGAAAAGTTGTTTTAAAGTTATAAAAAACTGAAATTAAAAATAACCTAATTTCTATTGAGATTTGTATATAATAAGAGTTGCATGTGTATAGTTTTATATTGAGTTTACTCTTAGAAATTCATATCTACCTCAATTTATGTGTGCAGGTGAAAATTATTGAAGTGGAGGAATCATGGGAAATGCAAAGAATGAGAAATGAAAATATATCGAGGAAGAGAAAGTAGAGAAGAATGCTAGAAGATTAGTTAGTAAGAAGGCACAAATAGAGAGAGAGAGAGAGAGAGAGAGAGAAGGCACAAAAAGTGAAAGACAAGGCTACAAAAATTAGTACATACATAGAAACCCTTGATAGATCATAATTTTATTTTTCGTTCTAGGGTAAATATGATCATACGTTTTTTTAGATTGGGTAAAGGTAAGGGTTTTGATAGGATCCCATAACCTAAAACAATATAAAAAATATGTGAAAATAAAAGGCTCTAACAAAAACAACGTAAGAACCAACCTTACCGAAAAAGGATCCACACAAAAAAATCATTCAACGAAACACTAATTGTTGAAATATCAACAAAACATCAACTAATCTCCCTAAATATAAAACATGGTAAAAAATATTACAACCACTCAATATTATAATTTGGATCTTGATCTAGCCATCTACTTTGTTTTTGTATTGCTTGTTACTCCCTAGCACACATGGTTGTATTGGTCTCTTAGTTTGATAAGAACCTTGCATATAATAAATCAATAAATTGCAGAAGATAACACAAGACCAGATATATGGGGGGCCAAGATGCCCAAATAATCAATAGATGCAGAATATTACCCTTAAGGTAGGGCAACACCATACAATGCTCCTTAAGGAAGGAGTAACTCCACCATCTCCCAAGATGGGAATCCACTTCGAGGGGGACACCTCCAATATATCTCTACCAAGTAGAAGACTCAACTCATACATCCAGCCTCTTCATAATGATACTCATATCCTTTAAATAGGATGAGTAACACCTAATCCCAATGTAGGAAGACCCATTACCCAATATAATTAATTCTTATGTGATCCCATATAACTAACTAAGGGGATGTGTGCCACATGCCGGCATCTCCATCAACCCATATACATTATAATATTATATCCCATGTGAACCCATACTATAAACTAAGGGGATGTCTACCACATGTCGGCATCTCCATCAACCCATATATATTATATTATCATATCCCAAGGAACATAGTATTGCCTCCCTCTTTGACATGTTTCGTCCCCGAAACATAAGAAGAAGCCATATAATGAGTATGCTTTAAATTATTGCACACTTGTCGCCATGCTCAATCATCTAACCACCCATATGAAATCCTAGTGGGTGACATTGCTCCAAACATGATTCCATATTCCATTGTGCTCATTTGATTCCATCTTGGTCCATATGTGTTCCTCATTGGCATCCATGCATATCCATAATTATTATTCATATGATTTCCATGTCATATAATTATTGTTCCATTGATTCCATGTATAGCCAAAATTATTACTCCTCCAATTCCCTGTATATCCATATATATTGTTGCCCTTGTGTGTCCTCTAATGCTCCATGATTGTTTCCTTTCATGATGATGTGGGTGTCTATATGGTGCAAACCTTAGTGTGTTCAACCTTATCAATCTTTTCCTCCACTTTATTTTCCTCTTCCAACTTGTTTGCTATTTCTTTTTTCTCTTGAATAGAGAAACTATTTTTTAATTTTTCATCATGTTCTTTGTCCTCTCCTTCTGATTCATCCTTACTCCCTTCTTCACCATCTTCAAATTCATCTTCATGATCCAATTTTACATTATTATTTTCCTGTTAAGTGTGATATCTTGCAATGTAATTTTCTTTCTCTTGTACCATAATTTCATGAATTTCTTTTGCACATTAATATTAATTATTCCCAATGTCTCCAACCAAGGATATCTGAGAACAATATCCATACCATCCATATCTAAAGCATAAAAATCTCAATGTAAAACATATTTATCCATAGAAAGCTTTAAATCTTCAAAAACTTGAATATGCTTACCATCCATTTGAGATTCTGTGATATGCTTTATTTGCACATGTAGATTGTGAGCTACATCCATATTGATGAATTTATATTTGTTGTTAGGGTTTATGGAAACAATTACCTTTTTTCTTTGAATGCACCCTTCAAACTGAAATATTGAAGCTTCCTTCCTTGGAGATGCACTATCCTGTGTAGCAGCTTCATCATCAACATTTTCTTCTTGTTGTTCTTCTTGTTCTTCTGATGCTGCTACTTTCTTCTTCTTTCTTCTTCTTCTTCTTCTTCTTTCTTCTTCTTCTTCTTCTTCAACAAACTTGTGTTTCTTTTTTGTTTCCCATCTAGCTTAGAAAATATCCTCCATTTCCTCCCAATCCCAATCAATAGATCTATATCCAAATAAGAATACCAATGTCGTGCTTTCCCACCAAGATGAAGATAAAAACTAACCTATACTAAACATTCTTCAAAATACATTTGTTTAAATTGTATCCACCATTTTTTTGCATCAATTTCCCCATTACCATAGAAAATTGGTATATCCATGATGCATAAAAAATTAGGGTTTCACAAACTTACTCCTTTGACCAATATTTGAACTGATGATTTCATCAATCATTCAGCCTCAAATCTAAAACCACAAAGAAGTAACCCCTAATAAAATTTTGAGAGATTTCCAAATATGTAAAATAATCAAAGAAAGATAGAAAATTGCAACTTGTAGGCTGATTTTATATAAAACCTTAAGACTCTCAATATCTTCTTTAAAATAGATCCAAAAATTCTGAAATTTGTACCATAGATTTTTGAAAGGAATTCAAAATTCTAGAAAAAAAATAGAAAATTAATTCCAAAAATACAGCCCGTGAAGCAAATTTAGGCAAAAAAACCCTAAAAATGCAATAACTTCCACAAAACACTTCAAAACGTTCTGAAATTTAGACTGTAGCTTTATGAAACCCTTTCGCAGCTGTGTGGTAAAAAATTGAGAAAAAATTCACATCCATTTCTAAAATATAGCCGAATCACTAAATTAGGGTTTGAACCCAATTTTTTTGCCAAAATCGATGCTCTGATACCACTTGATAAGAACCTTACATATAATAAATCAATAAATTGTTGAAGATAACACAACACCAGATATATGGGGGGCCAAGATTCCCAAATAATCAATATATGCATAATATTACCCTTAAGGTAGGGCAAACACCATACAATCTTCCTTAAGGAAAGAGTAACTCCACAATCTCCCAAGATGGGAATCCACTTCGAGGGGGCCACCTCCAATATATCTCTACCAAGTAGAAGACTCAACTCATACATCCATCCTCTTTATAATGATACTCACATCCTTTAAATAGGATGAGTAACACCTAATCCCAATGTAGGCCGACCCATTACCCAATATAATTAATTCCTATGTGAGCCCATATAACTAACTAAGGGGATGTGTGCCACATGTCGGCATCTCCATTAAACCCATATATATTATATTATCATATCCCAAGGTAAATAGCATAGTTAAATCTAAGGTTTCTATTTAACATCAACTTTCATTCTTCAACATCCTCTCTCACCTCTTAGAGAGGCTCTGTTTTAGTACCCACCAACACCTTTCTAACTTAATCCTCATAATTGGGTCATTCTCAAAAAAAACAAGAACCTTTTGTATTCCTCCTATCTATACCTCTATAGTTAACCCCTTGACATTTTGTTTCTTTATTCTAGATTTTACCTTCTTTTATCCTTCAAAATTTGGCATTTTTCACCCATCGTGCTTATGTGTTCCATTCAAAAAATAATTTTCTATCTCTGGATTTTGGCCTTAACCCAATTCTTATTTATCGTGATTATGAAGGAGATCGATCGATTGATGCCCACACCATTGTTGAATGGTTGTAAGAAATATTTTGCAATTTAGGCTTCAACCCCACAAGCTTCAACCCCACACAGAGTGTTTTGAGAGATCACATGTATGCGCATTTAAAAACATATATGTATCTTGATGTGATTTATTAACTACAAGTTACAAACTTTTTAAAAAAAATCTTAATTTTGATGTTTGTTTTAAACTTTATTGATTTTGAGCATGATTAATTGAAGGTATTGATCGAAGGACAAAGTATGGATGTGAAAGGATTCCTAATTCTAGGTCTTTACACTTTTTGATGACTATGGATAGTAATAACTGAATAATCTATACAATAGATTATTCTTTTTTTTGTTATGAATGCATCAACAAATCATATTCAGAGTGTAATAGTCAAAAACATGGGTATGTAGGTGAGTGGAAGCAAGTTCCTTTAGTTGTGGATGATACATATGGATCAGATCATGATCATAGTTTTGAAGATGTGTGATTGATTTTGTAAGCTAGGAAAAATACGTTGATAAACAGGAAAGTAAAACACTAAAAATAATACCTCCTCCTTCGCGATTCCATAGCAAACCTCGAAATGGGCAAGGAAACATGGATGAGCCATGATTGCGTGATATGTAGGTGCTTTTCTCAAAATGGCGCAACGTCTTCCTGTAACAAGATCTACTTACTTTACACCAAATGGATAAAATGATTATGGATTTGGGGTGCTTCAAGATGAGGCTATTTGGGCATTAGGACGAGGTGGAGGGATGTTCTTTGCTTTAAGGATGTAAGAACTTAGACATGGCATTCAAGTTTTTTCTCTGTGTCTTAGAGGGGAGGGGTAAGGTTGTATTTATAGCCTGTGTAAGTGATTAACTTAGAGTAATTTAAGTAATCATGGTTTCAAAATGTGGGCAAGATTAGGTGAGTGGGGACCATAAAGAATGAGTAAGTATTTGAATTGGATTTTTAATTCATAAGAGGAGGGTTTTAGGTGAGTGGGGACCACGAAGAGTGGGTAAGGATTTAATTTTTAATTTTTAATTCAATAGTAGAAAACATGGCGAATAATGCCATGTGGTAAGGATTAGGTAATTTTTAGATTGGAAGGGATAATTAATTAAATTATATTTGATTAATTTGAAGTGTATTTTTGTGGGAAATGAGGTGGGGGAATTAATTGATTTAAGATGAATGTGAAATTAGGGTGTCTACATTTTCCCCTCTTTGGAAGGGTACTATGAAAGTAGTGTCCTTTCAAAGAAAGTAGACGAGATTGAGTGAATATGCCCCAGGTGGCAGGATTGAATATTTTTGAAGAGATTCTTCTTAAAGGAGGTGTTCCTTTGATAATAAGTTGTCAGAGGAAGAAAAGAGAAAGCTTTCTCTAAGAAAGAAGTATAACAAACTTTCACTTGTGAGAATGGGGGAAGAATTAATATTTTTTTCCTAAGCAAAAAGTAGAGTGCATGTTTATTGGGGAGAGTAGAAGGTGGTGGGTGACAGATGTCATGGTATCCTCAAGACAAAAATGTCATGAGAATATGTGATTGTGGACAGATGTGATGATGCCCCCTCGAGAGGGCTGACGAGGATGGAATATACGAAAGAGATCTCAAAAAGAGAAGAGATTAATTATGTGGAGAGGAGGACGATAATGGGGTGTAAGATAATGGAATGACCACACAACGTAAATAAAGAAAGGATTCAATCAGACTTGAATATTAGGTATGAGGGTTGTGTGGAATGATGCAATGGAAAAGAGAAAAGGGAATGGACAAGATTAGTGGTTGATTATGAGAAGAGCAAAAAAGGTGAAGGGTTATGGAGATAGAGGTGGGAAAAAAAGGAATGAAAGAGGTAGAAGAGACTAAGAGAGAGGGATGATAAGGGAAGAAGGGAATGATGAAGGACAAACAAGAAGAAGACAGGAAAATGACATAGCAGAGGGTGAATTTATGAAATAGAGAGATGTGCCATATGAAGTAAGCAACAGAGATAATAAAGAGGAATGCGGAAAAGTAGAATAAATGATAGAGCTGAGAAAATCAAGAAATGGTAGAAGTAGAAGATGGAGAATACAAGGGTATGGGGAATGGAGAAAGATAAATAAGAAGGAGAAGACGATGTGGGAGTAGGGTGTAAAATTGACAAAAAATTGAAAGAAGACGAAAGAAGAGGTAGAACAGAGAAAAAAAAGAAACTATGAGGGACCAGGAAAGTGTGAAAAATATTAGAGAAAAGAAGAGAAACTGGTATAAAATAAATGAAAAAGGTAGGGGTGGTAGAGAAAAGGATGGATAAATAAGAAGGAGAAGATGATGTGGGAGTAAGGGGTAAAATTGACAAAAAATTGAAAGAAGACGAAAGAAGAGGTAGAACAGAGAAAAAAAGAAACTATGAGGGACCAGGAGAAAATGTGTAAGGGGAAAATTGACAAAAAATTAGAGAAAAGAAGAGAAATTAGAGAAAAGAAGAGAAACTGGTATAAAATAAACGAAAAAGGTAGGGGTGGTAGAGAAAAGGATGGGTGGTTAGAAGAAACATGAAAATTATGGGGGACAAAAGGAGGACAGAGCAAATACATAGAGAAGATTGAAGGAAACGGGTCCTCGTGAGGAAGACCAAGGCAAAGAATATGGAACAGACCCCATGAGATGCATGTGGAGGGTGGGATGATAAAAAAGACGAGACAACGCTGAAGAGCCAAGTTATCAATGGGGAAGTAAGGAGGAGACGTGAGGTAAAAAGGGGAAGAAGATCATACAGAGGAAGTGAAATAAGATGAGGGGTGAGAGAGAGAAGAGGATAACAAAGAAAATGATGTAGAAGGAAGGGATACATAATGGGGATAATAATTGTAGAGTGACATAGATTGAAAAAGATGCAGAGATGCATGAAATGAGGATACTAGGATTATGATACAATAGACAAAGGATGTATGATGAAGACAATAAAGATATTAAAGAGGGTGAAGGGAAGAAGGGGAGGTAGGGAAGAAGTGACAAGAAATGGTGGGAGTGGGGGAAAAAGATGGGAGAGAAAAGAGAATGGGGGATAGAAGAGGTAATGCCAATGAGGGGGCATTAGGGAAAGTCCACTAACAATGAGTGGTGGGGAAAGATGAGAGAAAAAATTAAGAAAGGGAGAAAAGAAATGAGGCATGGAAAGGGTAATGCCAATGAAGGGATGTTAGGGAAATCCCTAACTAACAATGAGTGAACGAGGTCGTGTAGAATGAGGATTGATGATTTTTAGGGAAAGTCCGCTAACAATTATTAGCATGGGAATAGAAGATGATGATGAAAGAATGTTAACGGAATGTTAATAACAATGGCAAGTAAGCATGGGGGTAGATATGTGGGAGAATTCGAGAAGATGAAGTGAAAAGAGTAAAGAAAATGTGAGGGATGAGTTGTGACAAGGTGAAAGCGAGGAGAGGATGCGGAGGATGAAGACGAACAAGGTGAGGATGAAGAAATAAGACATGAAAAGAATGGGAAGAAACGATATGAAGGATGATGGATCAAGAAGGAAAAAATGGGAGAAAGGAACATGGTTATAGGCAGAAGATAGCAGACATACGTTGTGAGATGATAGGTGGAGAAAGGATAATGGTAGGAGGAAAAATTGGTTGGTAGGAGAGACTAGGTGGAAGAAGTTATCAACAAAGTGAATGAAGAATGAGGTGAGGGAGAAGTTAGAAATGACGAGTTTGGCATAAGGAGGACCCTGACGTAATACTGTCATGCGACAAAAGAGGTTAAGTAAGATTACCAAGCAAGGGATGATGGAGATGAAAAGTGGGAGAGTGAGAAGTAGTTTTTGTGATAATGAAAGAGGAGGTGAGAGGATGTGATGATGGGGAATGCCAAGAAAAAGTGAAGGGTGAGGATGTGTAGTGATGGGGAAAGGCAAGAAGACAGATCGTCCTTAAGAGGGACTCTTAAGTGAGATCGCCAAGCCGCGCGAGTGGTTAAGTAAGATTACCAAGCAGAGGATGGTGATAGCGGTGGTAAGAAGATGTGGTGATGGGGAATGAAGATAAAATGTGGATGGTGAGAATGTGCAGTGATGGGTGAGTGCAATATGACAAGTTATCCTTAGGAGAGACTCTTAAGTAAGATCGTCATGCTGCCAAAGTGATTAAGTAAGATCCACAAATCGATAGGAATGATATGTAAGGAAAAAGACAAAATTGTATAGTGTACAGGGGTAGAATGGTTGGTTGAGGAAGATGATCGCGACGAGAGGTGGGAGAAATAAGATGGGGAAAATATGATGGTATGTGGGAAGGTCATAGGGCATATCAACCTTAAGAGGGACTCTTAAATAAGATTGTCATGCGGCAAGGATGGTTAGGTAGGATCGCCCAAGCTGAAGAAGAATAAGAATGATGATAGAGTTGGTGGGAATAGGGTATGACAAAATGGACTGAAGGGGAACCCTAAAGTGAATTTTCCATACTATGAAATCATGTAAGTAGGATGACCAGGTAGAAGACGAATTTGGGGAAGGATGAGAAAAGAGTGAGTGATGTATGTCATAGTGGAAGAGGAGGTGAGATGAGGTGATAACAAGGAATAAAGGAAACAAAGGAGTGTAACATGAATGGATGGAGGAATATATGCGGTGGAGGGCGAAGAGTGTGAGGGGAATCCTTAATTGGGATGCCCGCGTGGTGAGAGTAATGATGTGAGAATGAGAATCAGAAGAGGTGGAGTGGAAAGAAGTGTGTGGTGGCGATTGTTGTTTGATGAGAGGGGAGATGGTGGAGAAATTTCTACAACCGGAAGATCTTAGGGAGATGGTATACCTCCACCGAGGGTCCCACATAGAAGGGGTTATTAAGTAATATTGTCAAACGGGAAGCAGAAAAAAGGAAATAATACAAATGGGTGAGAGGGGACAATAATGGTGAGAATGGGAATATGGGGATAAGTGTCAGATGAGTAGAAATGAGGAACGAGGATGAATGGATCAAATACATGGTGACCATGGTGGGGGATGAGGAGCTGTTGGATAGTGAATGCTACTTGAGAAAAATCTTCAAGTAGGATTCTCAAAATGCAACGGTGATCAAGTAGGATTCCCAAACTGGGCAATGTATTCGTACATATGAATGGATGAGGTAAAAAGTATGATTTTGATCTTGCAGGAAGATACTCACGTGACGAAAAGCATCTTAATTTTAATATAGCACATAACAGAATGCATTGTGATATAAAAAATCAGGATGAATAGACTGTAATATGTGTGATAGCATAGACAGGGGCCATCAAAAAGGTTTGATGCCCCAGTATGATATGCAAGTGTAAGAGAGCATAGACAAAGGCCATCAAGAAAGTATGATGCCCTAGTACGATATGTAATCAGATAACATAAGTACAAGAAAGTAATTAATAACTTGTAACTAATAATGCAACACAATAACCAATAAACATGACTCTAACGTGTTCCACAGTGAGGATTGATCGGATGTGCCCCCAAGCAAGGGTATAAGGACATAAAAAAGTATTGGGTCATTGTCCTCAAATAAGGAAACAATGAGATACAGATTTACCATAAGCGAGGATTCACGCGAGGAGAAGTGGTTTGAATTTGATAGTCATAAGGTGATTGGATCATTCATTGGGGATAATAGTTCAAAGGATGAATTGTGTTGATTATTTTAAGAGTTTTTGCAATTTTGTGGAGCTTATAATTTTTTTAGATTTTTTGGATGTTTTTGGGATTTTGAAAAAAATTCAAATGTTTTTTGTATTTTGAATATTTTTTGTATTTTGGAGATTTTCTAATGTTTTTGTAATTTGAAGATTTTCTAATGTTTTTTTATTTTGGAGATTTTCTAATGTTTTTGTAATTTTGAATATTTTCTAATGTTTTTATGGATTTTTGGATTTTGGATTTTTTAATGTTTTTTTTTTTGGATTTTTGAGATTTTGTATTGTTTTTGCAAATTTTGTGTTGGCAACTTATGGACCAGAATGCAAATTTATTTTGAGAGGTGATAAATAAGGATAGTGTCTGTATATACCGTGTTCCTCATGGTATCTTATGCTCTGAATAACATAAAAATTCTCATTCCATTGGTAGGATATGTTGGTGATGATATGATGTAAAGAAGTCCAGCCCCATTCTTGACTCCACGTAACTAGTAAGATGTGAGGGCTCATCACTGAGAATCAAGAAGGACACATGATGTAGATAATGAATACAGAGACAAGGTGTTAATAACAATCCCTTTGGGAAATTGTGAATCAGTTCTTCTTAAGGTTACTAAACCATTTTCAAAATGACTTTCACTTTATGGGTCAGGTGCTAGACTTAGACAGGCACATGGCCTGTTGATTGGTAAGATATGAGGTGAAGGGATACTTCTCTCTTCACTTAGGCATCTAAATTATTTCTTTGGGGATTACATAATTATAAGCATTTTCATATTGATAATATTTTGTATTCTTGAAATGACTCCCTATGCTTTGCCCCATACTACCAGTAAGAAGCAAGGGCTTATCACCGAAGGCAAAACATAGGATAGTAAATTCCTTTTTTGTTTTTTTTTTGGAAATTTTTTTAATGTTTTTGCAATATTTTTATGCTTTTTGTGAATCACCTGCTACGCTTTGCCCCATGACACTAGTAAGAGGCAAGATTTTATCACTGAAGACAAGACGTAGATGAGTAAGGGCTCCTTCATTTTCAGTATCACACTACCAGTAAGAAGTGTGGGCTCAACACCAAAGACTGTGAAGGACAAAAGGTGTGAAAATGAATTATTCACAATTTATTGAATTGATGGATGTTTACAATAGTGCTTTGTATTTGGTAAGGAACGTTTGCCCCCAATCTCAGCCACACACGACTAGTAGGATGTGAGTGTTCGACACTGAAGACTGAGATGGGCAATCAAATAAACCAGGTACAGAAGTTTAGAGCTTTGTTATGAAAGAGAGAATTTCTTTGAAGGGAATATATTACCATTAGTAAGCTTCTAGATATGACCATAGGTGAAAGCGACTGAAAATGGGATATATTATAAGAAGTATGATGCTCACAAACTTATTAGGATCTATATTAGCACCTGTCGCATGATGATAAATATGAAGATGTGATTTCGATAATGAAAATATCTGCCAATGGAAATGGATAACTTTAAATTATTCGGAGATAAGTTAGACAAAAGGAACAATGTACCAGTCATTGTCTCCTAGAATAGTGAATGCCTTAAGGATAAAATTTCTTTAAATGTACTACATTCATTGGTTCATCAAGTTCTTGACCATCTTCAGTGGCCAACTTATATCCTCCATAGCCAAATTTAGTTGTAATTACATAGGGTCCTAACCAATTAGGCTCAAATTTTCCTTGTTTTTCATGCTCTTTAGTGGTATTCTTTTGATTTTATTTTAAAATGAGGTTGCCAATCTCAAACTCTCTGGGTCTTACCTTTTTATGATAATTGTGTTGCAATCAAATTTTATAGACTTGAAGATGATTGAGGGCATTAAGTAGTTTTTCATCGAGAAGCTCAAGCTCTTAAAGTTGTTACTGTCAGTATTCATCCTCATTAATTACATCTTTAAGGGATATTCTCAACGATAGGAGTTCTATCTCAATAAGTAAATTTGATTCACAACCATAAACGAGGGAAAATGGGGTGGCTCTAGTAGGTGTGTAGTAAGATGTACGGTAAGCCCAAAGAGTGGGGTAAATTTGAGTATGCCAATTACATCCATGTGTGTTGACATTTTTTTCCATGATGGATTTTACACTTTTTTTGGTTGCTTCTGCTTGACCCTTACCCTGAGGGTATTATGGAGTGGACCACTTAAGTTTGATGCAGAAACGTTTGGCGAGATATTTTATATTCTGGTTTTTAAATGATTTACCATTATCTACGACAAGATCGGATGGAATACCAAATCAACATATGAGATTATTAAAAATGAATTTTGATATTTGGCTACCTGTGACATAGGTGTGAGGCATAGCTTCTAACCATTTAGTGAACTAATCGGTAGCGGCAATGATGAACTTATGTTCGTCAAACGATGTTCGTTTGATCTTACCAATGAGGGCAAGTCCCCGTTGAGAGAAGGGCCATGGTGTGGTTATCAATTGCAATGATTGGGAAGGTGCATGGATAAGGTTGTCATGCTTTTGACATGCTTGACATCGTTTGACCAAATGGATGGCCTCACTTTCCATGGTGGGCCAATAATATCCAACTCACGGGATTTTCTTGGCTAAGGCTTCATCATTCGTATGCATTCCACAGATACCATAATGGACTTCAGTTAGGACACTCAAGGATTAAGACATCGAAGTAGAGTGCCATCATATCCTCGTTTATAAAGGGTTTCTACTAAAATGATGTAACAAAAGGCACGCTGTGCTAAATCACATTTATGCATTGGTTTCATGTCAGTAGGAAATGTTTTATCACGGATGAAGGTGTAAAGATCATGGTACCAAGGGTTATTTGGACCCACGATTTCACATACCATAGTGTTTTCAGGAAGATCATAGGCAGGCATTAAGAGATATACTACGAGAGAATGTTCCTGGGGTTGATTAAATGAGATTTCTAACAAGGGTCCAATAGTTTCCATAGCATCAACATATTTTTTACAAATTTTGGGGATTTGATCAAAGCTAATTAATCAAAAATAGCTTCGAAAGCTATCCACCATGCACTTATATGGGATAAATTTTTCAGCCTTGACGTAGTATTCATCAGTAACTTGTTTGATGATAAGTAAAGAATCACCAAATACAACTAACTCTTTAAGATTCCAAGATATAGCTAGTTTTAATCCTACGATTAGAGCTTCATATTCTACGATATTGTTGGTACATGGGAATGCTAATTGAAATAATTTGGGGATGACGTGTCTGCTAGGTGTGATAAGAAAAAATACCAGCTCCTAATCCATGGAGATTACAAGATCCATAAAAAATAGAGTCCAAGCTGGCGCGATGTCTATGTGCAGAAGATCTTCGTTAGGAAATGCAAAATGAAGTGGTTTTTTGCCAGGAAGGGGTGCCTCGGCAAGTTGGTCTGCAAGGTCATGTCCTTTAATTGCTCTCTATGTTAAACAAACTCGATGTCAAATTCACTAAGTAGTACGACCCAACTAGACATTCTTCCTGTGAGAATGGGTCGAGACAAGAGATACTTGAGGGGATCAATCTTGGCAATAAACTTAGTTGTGTGATTGAAGCAAGTAATGATTTAACTTATGGAATGTAAAGGTGACCACCAAGCATAATTTTTCGATTTGGGAATTATCATACTTCATGCTCAATAAGTGTTTGACTAAGGTAGTATATAACCTGTTCTTTTTCTTGATTGTTGTGTTGCGCTAACAGAGCTCCTATGGCATGTTCAGTGGCAAGATGTATAAAGAAACATGGGTTTATCTACAACTGGTGACATAAGAACAGGTGGGCTAGAGAGGTATTCTTTTAACTTAGCAAAAGAGTCTTGACAATCATGGTTCCAGTAGAATTGTGCATATTTCTTGAGTAATTGGTTAAAGTGATGGCACTTATCAGCCAACTGTGATATGAAACGTCTAATAGATTGGATTTTTCCTTGAAGACTGCATAATTGTTTTAGGTTTTGAGTTGGCATTTCCATAATGGCTTTGCAAGAACTTTTATAGAGACAATAAACCCTAACAATTCTACTAGAGGTCACCCCTGAATACACATTTCTTTGGGTTAAGACGAACCTTATACTCACATAATTTGTCAAAAATGCGTCTCAACACACCTGGATGTCCTATTTATGTTTTTGATTTGGCTAATATATCATCAACATAATCTTCCATGATATTATGTAACATATCATGAAAGATGACTGTCATTGCTCATTATTATAGTGGCACCGACATTTTTCTAGCCAATAAGTATGACCTTATAACAGAAGGTGCCCCATGGTGTAGTAAATTTCATTTTATGTTGATCCCCTTCAACAATATCTATTTGATTGTAACCAGAAAATCCATCCATTAAGGAGAGAATTTCATGGCCTGTCGTAGAATCGACAATCATGTCTATGTTTGGCAAGGGAAAGTCATCCTTAGGACAAGCCTTGTTAATGTCTCAAAAGTCTGTGCATATCCTGATGCTCGAGGGTTTTCTTGGCTATGGGAACTATGTTAGATATCCATGTTGAATAATCAATAGGTTGGATAAAGTCAGCTTCCAAGAGTTTCTCGAGTTCGGCTTTGACAAGCAATGCTACTTGGGGATGCATTTTGCATAGTTTTTGTTTCACAAGCTTTGCATCCGGATGCACCACAAGGTGGTGTACTACAAGAGATGGATCTAGGCCTGACATGTCCTTATAGGTCCATGCAAAGATATCTTGGAATTAAATAAGGAGTGTTGTGAATTCTATGCATTCTTGGTCAGACAGAACTAATGCCAAGTTGTAAAATTTTTAGTTGTTCGATGGTACCAATGTTTATGTCTTTAGTTTCTTCTACAAGCATTTTAGATGTATCTTTTTCAGAAAATGATGCTAATGGTTGATGTAATTCATCGATGTCAGGTGATTTAGGGGAGTTGGCACAAGATTTTTGTGTGTGATGTTGAGACTTTTTATTGACATGTTTGTTTGATAGGGTGGCGATGAGATTTTGACTATGGGAAATTTTCTGTTTGCGCTTCTGATCCAAATTTTCCAAGGGTAAAGGATCTGAATATTCTATTTCTTCACCAAAATAGGCCGATTCATCTAGATTGATTTCAAATCCTTTTCTATGGTCAGAAGTAGGGATTTGATCGTGAGTTCCAAGGAATTCTTCGATGGCTTCATCATTTTAGTAACATGTCCATGGCCACATGATGTGATTGGCCATGGTCTATGAGAATCAGATGCGTAGGCTCAAAATTGATGACATTAACGGATAAATGTTCAAAGTAAAGATGTGTTTTAGTGAGGTCTTTGAAAAGGCTATGTGTAGACCTAGTGTCACTATCAGAGTTAGTGTCATCGTTATCACTTGAAATTAATACAGGAGCAACATCGAATACCTTGAAACCCAAACCATGTTTACCATGATGTTGTGTGTAATTGATTGGGTCTAAACGACCTTGTTCATTTGGACCGAGTCCTTTACCCTTCCATCGCATGTTTTTCATTATTCGATGAGCTTTGGTAAATTGAGGGGACTCATAATAGGGAGCAAATTCGTCATTATATAACCAAGATCCTGAAGAACTTGGAATATGTTCATTGTCGAGATAAATAATTTTTTTCCAAACTGACTGTCCCATTTGGTAAGTGGGATGGATTATCAAATGCGGAGCAGTTGGGTTTGCCATAGTTGTGTGGGGATTTGTTGATGTAAAAGGAGTCTGCCAACCTTTTGAAATTGATATTCACCGCATCCTTTGTCAATAATTTTGAATGTGTGGGATGGGGGACCAATAGGTACCTCATGTGGCAGGGAAGTCAGTTTGGTAGTTCTGAAAGATGAAGAAAATGGGTTATAAGAAGAAGGGGGTGGATTAGAGGATGAAGTTTGGTTAATCAAAGGAGAAGGTATCTTAATAGAAGAGGTATGGTTGGATGAAGAAGGTTGACTAGGAGAGGAAGAAGATGGTGTGGTGGAAGAATGATTGTTGTTAGAAGAAGAAGCTTGATTAGTGGAAGAAGATGATTGATTAGTGGGAGGAGGACTGGTTGAAGATTGTTGATTAGTGGAGAAGAGAATGGATTGGAAAATGTGGTTTGGTTAGAAGGTGATGGTTTCAGATCATATTTAGGGAGTGTATCTAGATCGACGCGTGTTTCGTTAGGGATTACGTGAGGTGGAGTGTACTTATCTATTGATGGACAATAGTGATCATGTCTATACCATCCTTTGAGGAATCTACAATACTCAAAGGGTTGAGGATCCACACACAGTGTAAATTCCTTGTCCAAATGAGGAAATTTAATACATTGGTGGAATGTTGATGGGATGGATTTCATGGCATGAATCCATGGTCGGCCGACGAGAATGTTATATGCAACTTCTACATCCACCACATGACATATCGTTTCTAAGGTGATGGGTCCAACTTGGAGAGGTAACGTGATTGTGCCTTTAGACTTTCTTTCACTATTATCATACCCACGAATGGTTATGATGTTGTTTTGTAGATCATTTTCAGATGTAACCTAGGCAGCGTAAGAGTTTCATGGAACAAATATTCAATGTGGATCCATTGTCGATTAATACGCGCTTGATCTTACGATGAGTTATATAACCCTCGACATATAAAGAATGATTATTAGAGATGTTGGGATTAAGAAGGTCAATCAGGAGACCAAAGGATAAAATAGGATTGGGTACCATAAGATATGAAATTAAATCCTGAAATTGTTGTGAATTGATGTCCTCAGGGACACACGTGTTATTCAATGTTTGCATAAGGATGCGTTGTAGTGTGGGAGAAGAATTAAGTAATTCCATGATGGAAATATGTGTTGTAGTCTTCTCCAATTGTTTGACAATATTGAATGATGGTGCAAGTTGTGGAGTGGAATTGGTGGTGGAATTAGATGGTGGATTAGGAGGTGGTGCGGGAGACGAAGTAGCAGATTTTTTTGTTGTAGGGACCCACATTTTTTTCTATCTGGTGGTGATGGCACACAGTTAGTTCTGATCTTTATAGTTGCCACTAAGTCTTGGTCATAGTCTATGGTCAAGATGACTGAGTCATACTCGACGTTACTTGATGATTGGCCCTTATCCTTTGAATTATCATCGTGGTTAGGGAAAGGATTTTTTTAACATGTTAAGTTTTTTGTTTGGTGTTTTTTTCTCAGAAGTATTTTCAACTTCTATGTCTCTACGTTTAATCAGGTCTTGGACGTAATGGCAGAGTTGCATGCATCGATCTGTAGAGTGCCCTTTTATGCGATGGTAATCACAATATTCATTGTCCTTATACCAATTCGGTTTGGGTTGTCCTTCTTCGAAGGGTTTGACGATGGGATACGTAATCATGTTGGCATTTTCCAAGTGATGAAAGACGCTAGATAGGTTTTCTCTGAGAGGAGTGAATTGTCTTTTCCTGTCCTGAGAAGGAGCTTCCTTTCTAGGGATTATGATTGGTTGTTTGGATATGAATGTGTTGATCAGATTGTTTTGAACGTTTTAGACATGGCGAGAATCAGTAATGTCATCGTTGACTATATTTTGGTTTTGGTTAAAAAATTTGGATTTGTCCTGGTTCTGAGGGGTATCTCTATGAGGTTGGTCCCTAAAGGGTGTTTTAAGTAAGCCCTTAGAAATGAGGGATTTTTTGATCTGTGTTCCCTTTTCAATGACTTCTTCGAAATTACTTAGACAGTGCATTTGCATGTGGAATGATAATTCAACATTGAGATTTGGAACAAAAATGCTAACCAATTGTCTTTCAAGTATTGAGTAGGGAAATATGCTTGTAATTCCTTGCCATCATTGTAAAAAGGAGGTGAAATTTTTCATTGGGCCTTTGTCTAGTGTTACAGAGATCGAGCATGGTTATTTCTGAGTCTAAGTTGAAGGAAAAATGTTTGACAAATTTTTCTGATAAGTCTGTGAATGTTGTGATTGACCCTTTGGGAAGATGGAGAAACCAGTCTAAAGCCTGTCCTCCTAAACTTTGAGGGAATAATCATAAAAGATACGTGTCATGATAAAAACTTCCTGACATTGCATGTAAAATTCCTTGACATGTTCACGGGGGTCACCTTTGCTTTTGTATTTATCAAATTTTGGGATTTCGAAGGATGACGGAAATGGTAAGCGTAATATTTTTCTATCAAATGGGTAAGGACATAGTTCTTCAAAGTTGAATTGTTTTTATTTTTTTGTAATCCCTGGATGGTGTCTTTCATATGTTTCCATTCTTGTGTGAATGGAGAGGCGGGGGATGGGTTATCTAGAATGTCGTGAGTATTGGGGTCTAGATTGGAGTCTTTTAACCTTTCAGCTCTAGCAGTTGCTTCCTCAAGTTTCTTTGTTAAGTCTTGGATTTTGGTGAATAACTCATCGTTTGAAGAGATATTTGGGTTGTTTGGTATTTCGTTGTGGTAATTTGATTCACCATTATCGATAAGTTTGTTTAAATTTTCAGTCCTGAAGTCGGGGGTAGTTTTTCCCCATGGCGAGAATGTGCAATAGATATTCATTCTTGTTTTGTTCTATCACCCTATTTACTTGTTCTTGTTCTTCATTGGTGAGTTATGGTTGCACGACTTCATCGTCATCATTTTCATGATTGTGACTACGTGTGAATAACATTATGAGATAGGTGTGTTCCTGATTAAGCTGTAAAAAAGTGGTTATCAATTTTGAGCTGATGTGATTAAATGAGAACTTGATTGCTTTGGATTTGGCTTGAATAAGCTCGTGATTCTTGATAAGGAGAGTAACTCAAAAAATTTATCTCAATATGATTGTGATATAACTCGAGATGAGCTATTAGGGAATTTGTGTCACATTGTGTGGATTTGGCTTGAACAAGCTCTGGATTGTTGATGGGGAGAGTAGCTCAAACAATTTAATCTCAATATGATTGTGATATAACTCAAAAAAAGTTATGAAGGGATTTGTGTCAGATGTGATTTGGATAAACTTGATAGTTGACAAAATAAGAAGTGATCTCAAACAAGTCTCCTAATGTCAGTTTGATATAGCTTGAAAACACACTATAGAGGATTGGCTAAAGACAAGCAATGAAATCGGTGTGATGTTTTGGTCTTCATTGTTGGATTGCTTGAACATTTTGCTTGGTATTGAAATTGGTCAAAGAAATGGTTTTTTTGTGGAACACAACTAGGATTTGAATTTTTACAATGAACACATTAATATCAACCAAGTTTGATGATAAAAATAATGCTAAACTATTTTGTTGACAAACAACAAGCAGTCATGTGTATCAAATTGTTTTGGCTCAAGAGGTAAATTCTTTAGGAATGATCATTATTTCATGCAATCATACAAGTATGTTGTGGAATGATGGATGCAGGCTCTTATCACTCCAAAAAGATGTGTCCTCCGATATACCCTAGTCCTGATATACCTAATTCTGTATGGGGATAGAATTGGTATGGGGAACCCTTAGAGCACTGGAGGAGACTCACCAATTCTTACTTTCCTGCTTCGGAGTGAATCACCATGTCCAAGGTAGGTTTTGTGAAAAGGTGGAAGGTGATGGGGGAATGAATGTGTATGGTGTCCTTATAACTCCCCGAAGATTTACAGGGATGATGCCCATGCTTCGTTTTTATAGCTATTTAGGCACGACTCGCATGCTCTACATGACAACATTACCTGTAAGTGAAGAGTAGGGGCGAGGTAGATACTGAACGTTGTGATGAGACGATGTCTCAAAGTGTAATGCAGATGTAAATGTTGTTGGTGCGTGGTAGTCAAGTCCACGTCACAGGTGTAGCGTCGGTAGTGATGAAATCCACCTCAACTACGTGAAAAAACAAAATGATGAAGTGATTAAATGAAAAGTTCTTTCCAACTTGAAATAAATCACTGGCAAAAAATGGCAACGTACCTAAGCATGCTAAAAAAATTGGTCTAAAGAAATTTTCTTTGAATGGTGGTACTTTTGTGAGAAGGTTAAATTTTGTTTATTTTATTTTTGTGTTTTTGACAATATTCTAGTGACGTGGTCCTACAGAAAATAAATTAGTAGTTATCCTACAAATGAAATGTTAGAAAAGCATGATCGTGGTAGTTTTTGAAATTCTAGATCGCTTGAAGGAGCAAGAAAAGAGCATACACAACCTACGACCAGACGAATATTAATAATGCGATGAAATAACATTGAATGAGACAATAATTAAAGACATAAAATGATAAGGAAATGGATCCTGCAATGTTAAAACAAGAAACTAAACAATCATGACGATTTCTGATTTTCCAGATCACTCGAAGGTGCAATAAAAGAGCATATGTAGATACAATTGGAACATATTTTGTTTAAAATGTTAATAATTATTGCAATTAAATCGTGATTACAAAATAGTGATAACGATTATCTTCACAAAAAAGAAAAATGACAAAATAAAAGCTTTAAAACATTACCAAAAGTGTCGTCATGGAAAATTGGAATGTAAGGCAAAAAATAATAATTTTGCAGGCCTGGGGGGGCCTCTAGTGTGCAAAAGATGATTAGGAAAGCAAACCTAATAATTTCGATGAGAGAGGTGTGAAAAGGCCTTGTATTGTTGAAAAAGGTCATCTTCAAACACCGTAAGATTGAAAGACTTGTGTCGTGATGATCGACGAGTATTTCAATCTGGTGATGGATTTCCTTCTACTAAACACTGAGTGCCGAGGAGATCAAAGACATGGCGAGCATCGTAGTTTCATTATTAATATACCCTACATATGCACCACAAGACATCGCACAACAAAAGAACTTCCCATAGCATGAAGGTTAACCAAATAAGGCCATAAGGCACAGAAAAGGAAATAATAACGAACAATAATAAACAAAGAATGGATAAAACCACTAATTGAGAAATCAATGGTAATAGATCAAAGCTAACCGGGCATGCCAGAATGTAAGCTAGGAAAAATACGTTGATAAACATGAAAGTAAAACACTAACAATAATACCTCCTCCTTCGTGATTCTGTAGCAAACCTCAGAATGGGCAAGGAAACATGGATGAGCCCTGATTGCGTGATATGTAGGTGCTTTTCTTAAAATGGAGCAAGGTCTTCCTACAACAAGATCTAATTACTTTGCATCAAATGGATAAAAGGATTATTGATTTGGGGTGTTTCAAGATAAGGCTATTTGGGCATTAGGATGAGGTAGAGGGATGTTCTTTGCTCAAAGGATGCAAGAACTTAGACATGGCATTCAAATTTTTTCTGTGTCTTAAAGGGTAGGGGTAAGGTTGTATTTATAGCCTGGGGAAGTTATTAACTTAGAGTAATTTAAGTAATCATGGTTTAAAAATGTGGGCAAGATTAGGTGAGTGGGGACCACGAAGAATAGGTGAGGATTTGAATTGGATTTTTAATTCATAAGTGGAGGATTTTAGGTGAGTGGGGACCACGAAGAGTGGGTGAGAATTTGATTTTGAATTTTTAATTCAATAGTAGAAAAACATGGAGAATAATGACATGTGGTAAGGATTAGGTCATTTTTAGATTTGGAAGGGATAATTTATCAAATTATATTTGATTAATTTGAAGTGTATTTTTGTGGGAAATGAGGTGGTGGAATTAATTTATTTAAGACAAATGTGAAATTAAGGTGTCTACAAATTTCATCTATTATGAACACATATCTGGACTGGGTAAACAAGGTATGTTTTATTTAAAAGGATTGTATAATTTGATCATTGAATATATGTGTATAACTTATAGTATATGGATCATTGAATATTTCTTTGCATTTTGTTGTAGGTGATGTATTTGCGGTCATTGTTAAAGAAGACAATATTGAGAAAGTGAAGTACTACTTGTTGTGTTGCACAATAGAGAGAACAAAGCTGACATGTGAAATAACAAGTGAGGAGACACCATTTTATATTAGCTCGGTTGTAGTATAGGGAACATATTTACGACGAGTGAAAGCCCTCCAAAGTGGGATTTACTTTGTTGATTATAAACTAGACAAAAAGGTGTATCATTACACCCATCACATAATTGCTACAAGGTTACAATTGCATCAGGTGAAGACTAAAAGTGGTCAATGCAAAAAATGGAGACTAGATGTAGAAGACCATGAAAAAAATTTACAGGTCATTAAACAACAATCTAAGCCACTTGTATTATATAGAAGGACCTAGAATATTATATATTGATGTCTTCCATGAATGGAATATTTTATCTATTTTATTTTTCATTTGGTATACATATTTGATAACTTTAATGTTATGATATTAAGGATGGGTTCATTAATGATGTAATTTTGTTCCCTAGTATCTCCAATAATATTCTTTCCATATATATCAATGTTTTTATCATGAAGAATTTGGGTACTTGAACTACATATATATATATATATATATATATATATATATATATATATATATATATATAACAAATGAGTTAAAAAAACTTGTTGCTAGGTCTACCTAACACGTCTTGTATTGATGGTGTTTTTAGATGTTATTTTATAGAAATTCAAAACCCTTGAAGATGTCGATATAAGTCATTTCTTCCTTAAAAATTTTTTACATCAACTCTTATGTTTTTTATTTTTTCCTCATTTTAGTTTCTCTTTTTCGACATCTTTTATAATAATTTGAAACAAGTTCTTAGTGTCAATAAATCTAACTTGAATCATTTAAAATTTCATGTGAGCAAAATGAGCGATATAAATTACAATTTACAATACTTTTAATGAAAAAACTCTCATAAGATATTTTCCTATTTTAATGAACATATAAATATGATTTTCAAGCTTGAATGAAAATAATTTAGAAAATAATCTAAATTGCATATCTTATTGTCATTTGTAATAAAAACTCACTAACATAGAATTACCATTCAAAAATGGAATAATGTAAAATCTAAAGTTATTCCATTATAAATAGATCACATAGTAAATCAACCTCGAATGGCATAGTTCAAGACAAAGTACATGAAAGAGATACATCACAAAAAATACATTTTATAAGTCACTGCTAAAGTCGGTGCTAAGGGAAAAAATTTATTACCATGCATCAAAAATCAATGAAAGATCAGGGTAGGAGATAAGATGAAGTTTTTCAACATGACTAGAAGTATAAACACTTATAAAATATTTTCTCTATTTATGTAAAATTATCCTAAACTAATTAAAATAAACAAATGCATTTATTTTATGAAAGCTAAACCAAATTCATATTCTCGAAAGAACTCTAGAATTAATATATCATTATTGATAAATTCCATGATAATAGGTTCATCCTTATTTTCTATATAGGTTAGGATCACTATGCTTAGTGCTCTTTTTATCAAAGGCTCCAACCTTATGGATACGATAAACTTGATTTCTAGCAATTCTACATCAAGCCAAAATGTGAACAAGAGGAAACCATTGAATCTTGTAGTTGATTTTTCTCCCTAGGAATCACATCAATGGAGATGAAATGGCAAGGTTAACATGAGGTGACTAGATTTGGGCATGTACCAAATTATGCCAATCAATGTTGTGGGGAGTTGAGGCTCTATATATGGCACAAAGCATGTATGGTTTTGTGAGTAAGCTTGAAAAGGACCAAAAGACATTTGTGTGCAAAATTTCTTTGTAAAAAAATGAACATACACAATTAGGTGATAAGACTTGGCACACTACGAAAGACATGCAAAAAATATACTCAAGTGAAGAGGTGTTTTAGTTACCTTTCACAACATTATATTTAGTGAATCTATTCGAATGTAAGAGGCAAAGAAGAATTGATAGAAGTTGGAGGTAGTTCTTGAAGAGATAAAAAGTTCAAAAAACTTGTATTGTGTTATGAAGAATATCAATATGGAGAGTTTCTTGAGAAATATGCTTACATAAGCCTATGAAATTGTGAATGATTGATGAACAACGAATGCTCCTTGTTGTGTATAGCTTTGAGAATGTTATTGCGGGTATATAAGACAAAAATGAAGTGAACTTTTAATGTTGGATGCCAAAAATAAAATTGTGTCCAAGATGTACATTTGCAAAAATATCGATGATCTTCCTAAACTCTAAATTCTTTAAGGTTTGACAATGTTTTCTCGTGTATATTTTGATGATTTAGTGTGAGTAATAGTATCAAAATTGCCTCTATTTTACATTTTTGAACTAATGTAAAATGTTCTTTGACGTAATTTATGTTAACGAAGACACTAAATGAAATTTATAGTATTAACTTGGTCCAAAAAATAATTATGTGTATTAATATTTTTAAGTAGGGTTTTAAGAATTCAAATTAAAAAAACAAAAAAATTGGTTAGATACATTGAAAAATGTCATAAATGGTTGATAAGGAATTTGTAAATTATCACAATATTGCCAACTTTGAATTACACTAATCAATTTTGGCAAATCAAAAATTCACATGGTTTTTAATATAACTAATAAACAATGGTGGTTAATAGTGTAAATTTGATGACAATAATAACAATTGGAAAAACTTTGGACTTAGGGAAATTAAAGGTCTGACTTAAAATAATAGGATCTATAGAATTTTACATTTAAATAAGTATAAGGATGGCGGTGATGAGATTAACATCTCATTAGATCTTGTGATCAAGCAACAACATTTCTAATATTTAAAGATATGTAAGTTGAATATAGGTTTGTGAGGGAAATTGTAAAAATTCAAAAAATCCTCCGCGGCATAAGAAACATGTGGTGAGAAATCATTACCATGAGGTTATCATAGTGGGATTGCACAAAAAGATGTCAAGAAAATAAATGGCAAGTTTAACAAACTAACAAGTTGTCTCGATTTTAACTTATTCACCAAATGGTGGATGTTATTATGTAAATGCAATGACATTAATAATAATTCTTGCTAAAGATTTAGGATTGAGAAAATTAAATGGATGTCACAATACTCACAATTTACAAATAATGTTTATAAATCACAAAATATTTTCCTTGTAACCATCTCAACAAATTACAAAGAAAACTATGAATCTCTTGAAACTTCCCAAAGACATCAAAATCGGAACCATAAGTTGATAATGTGTAATCTTAATAATATATGTCATCAATACACTCACAATTTTCAAATAACATTTATAAATTACAAAGTACTTCCCTTACAAAAATAGTTCACGTGGAATATAACTCTAAATATCTTGATGAGATACCATGTTAAAATAAATTATGTAAATATCTTAACACTTCCCAAATCCATTGCAAGGGAAAATACCATAATTATAAAATTCACTTGATAAATACCCTTCCTACACTTTTATGCATGACATGCGGCCCATGACATTGTGTGGAGGGATAATACCACACTTTAAGATAAGCAGTTGATTGTAGAATGTCTAGGAAAGACTAAGAAAATTAGTTTGTTTAGCACATTTGAATGTGAAAGTCTTATACACAGAAGTGAAACTTATATTCAACATCAATAGGGAAAGTACATATGTGTACAATACTTAGTGAGTATATAAGTACAAACTCTTGTAATTAAAAGGGGAATGGTTCCTTATTGATGTGCCTAAACTAAGGAAATAATCCAAAAATACATGTGTTTAAATTTAGTTATTTAGAGCATGTTGACTATATCTTATGTATGTGTTAATTGCAATCTAATAGGTTATGTTTCTTAGAGTGTGGTTACATTACATATATACATGTATGATTATAGGAAGGTGGTTGCAACTGACGATAGTTGCAGTATATATTATTTTAAAGCCTCTTTATGTGTCATGGTAAAATGATGACCATAATCCAACACATGGAATTATTAGTGAGATGTTTTGTTATGTTGCAAGTGTGGATCATGCAATCTAGCACGTCATATAACAATGAGATTCTAATAAGAGAACACATATTACAAAGGCCTTACACAGGGATGTAAAGAAAAATGACATGCTGAGAAGAAATGCACAAACATACAATCATACTATGAGATTGTGAGGTATAGAAGGACATTATAGAAGCCATGAATATTTTCAATTGAATTTGTACAAGGTTGCAAGCATTTTTATATGAAGTTTCAAGGAAAAAAATGTTAGAAGTTGCGACCTAACCCGAGTTCTTCCATGCCAAACACTGTCATGCGATAGAAGGAGATTAAAGGTAGGAATTAATGTTTTCAAAGAAATGGATCTGACCAAAATGCCCTCTCATGGAATGTCAGGGTAGAAGGAGGTAGCACTACCCTGCTAGTTTCCTAAAAATAGTAATTGCCATGTTAATAAGCACATTGAAAGAAGACCACAACATATTAGTGATGCCCAATGAAAAATGAAATTTGTGAAGCTTGGTCGTGATACAAGATATTTAAGTAAATTTGTGAAGCTAGGGTTTCAATTATTTTTAAGTTATTTCATTCCCAACTTCGTTTCCAACAACAAAAAAATACTTTTCTTGGTCTTCAATGGGGTCATGCGGGTTGGTGTGTGCTCTTTGGTCGCCAATGCCAATGGAAACTTGCAAGCCTGGTTTAGGCACGACAATGGGATCTTTGCGCAAAGGATGCGGGCAAAGGAAAATTTCATTCCTCTGCACCACCTCCAATATATAAAACAAGGGGTTTACACAAAGTGGGTTCGCGTGAATGGGTGTTCGAACGAACCAACTTTTCATACCATATGTGGCAACAACATACGCTACGTGGCACTTCGAACGAATGGGGTTCACGCGAAGGGGTGTTCACACGAACACTCCTGATTTCCCAGCCCACCACATTCCCTACTCACATTTTTGGGATAATGAGTGGGACATAGTAGCATGCATTGACACATAAGATAGACTCTTCAATAAATTAACGAATAGGTTATACTTTGACTATGATGCTTTAAACCGCTATATATGCTCCTAGAATTTATTTGACTTTAATATTGGAATAATATAAATACATTAAAAAAATGAACTCCTTTCATCAAAATATCAGAGGTTGGAACTGCTTGGGCTTGACCTCCTCCACTCCTTCACAATTTGAATGTTTTAACAACGTCATTCATGGCCAAATCTTCTACTAGTTTTTAGTAAATTACTTTGCACTAAAGTAAAATAAGAATAATATTTTGTGGGTTTAACTTTTAAAATAAATTATAAACACATTTTAATATCAAAGCTACATGTTTTTTTGTTAAGGAGGAGACAAGTGGCAAGTTCAAAGGATAATGAGATGAGGATAGACTAGTTGTTTAGCATACTGTATAACAAATTTGAGACTTTAACATTGAATAGAATTTGTGATCTTTTCAATGAGATAAGTTGTGATAAGTGGGGGTATTGTTCAATATTAAATCTCGATGTAACCTTGTTGGGAAAGCTCGATGTCGAGATAAATAGAACCAGGGAAAGTAACATGCCAAGTATAATGCATTAGGTGTGGTATTCAATATAGTGCTAGATCCCCATGTCAGATCCAATATGTTGTAACATGTTGAGCTCCATCTAGAGACTACAACCTTAGCATGTCATTCCCAATAAATAGGTAGATGTGGGTATTTAAAAATGAATATCACATAAATTAGATCCAATGCAAACAAGATATGATTGTTTGAAGCAATAGGCAACATAGTACAAGGGTCTTTGTCAAGCGATAATGATTTGTAGAGAGATTTAACATAGAGGTAGTTGATCCATGAATGGATAGATTAAAAAAATCTGATTGATGAAAAAAATGGTAGCTCCTTCCGTATACCAAGTGGATATATCAAGAGTGGGTGTTCAAATCTACCAATAGAGATGTGCAAACATGAAGTGGAATTAGGAAAAAAATTAATGGGTAATGGAACATTTTGTTAAAATATTCATGTATAGAGAGAAAATTCTCACATTGGACACCTTTGATCTATATGCCTCCTCTTGGTGATGGAGCACTCTTATACAAATGTCATAATACTCAAATCAAATTACAACACTAAACTACCTATACAAACAATATATATTCTCACACTCTCATACATAGGGGCAATAAAAAAATAATGGCTTTAACCCTCACATGTTCTCACTAAACCATACCTGCTCTAATACTAAATGCAAGTTTGGTCAGAGATGAGATAATCAATTACACAATAAAGATTCTCTTCAATTGATCTTGAAACAAGTACATACACATATAAAGGTCAAGCAACTCCCATAATCAAGGAGTTAGCTTAAACTACTCGACCTACACATCATATTCTATGTGTTTGGTTACAACCACCAATATTCCTATTCTATGTGAATTGTGAGAACAACTTACTCACGGGTAAGTGCATGGAAATGGGATGCCAAAGGGGGATCTTAAGTGGACAGTTTTTTCTGAAAAATAAAAAACTTCAACTTGTATGAGTTATTTGAGATAGTTACACTCAAAATTTTAAGATGTTATAAGAACATAAATTGTAGCATTTCGAGTCTAATTTCTAAACTAATTTTTTTTAATTGGTTAAGTGTAAGTGGGTTAAAATTCTAAAATGTTAATAGGTAATCCTATTTTTGTAAAAAAACATAGTAGACGGTCGATCATGTCCCCCCCATTTTTTGAGCGATATTTAGTATTTTTGAAAACCCTTTGGTAGAAAGATAGATAAGAGCATCTAGTTTGGGATAGATTTTTTTTAGAATTTTTTAGTGATTATTTATTTTTATGATTTTTCAAGTACAAATATTTTGAAAATTAAAAGATAACGGATAGCTAATCATGCCCCCCCACCTACCTCAAAAATTAGATTTTTGTTAATATGTATAGAATTAGTCCTAGCTTAGGACCATATAATTTTGTTTTAATTTGGAGAAGTGAAACAAAAGATACATGACAAGAAATAAACATTTACAATCACTAAAAATAGAGGTATAAAATCCATAGTTTGAAATAAATATAAATGGAAACCCTACAATAGTAAAACAAATATTAAAATTATATATTTAGAAATAGGATAGTTTTCTTGACGTTGTAGGTAAATTTTTAAGAAAGATTGCAATCGTTGTTATAGAATTTATAATGGCAAAAGGTGAGTTTTTGCATTTTTTGTCAAAAACATGCAAGTTGTTGTGTTCTAACAGATCCAAGGCTCAGAATTGGGAAACCAAAGCAATTCCAAGCCTAGAAAAACTTGGTTTGTGTACATTTTATAACATGTACGTGTTATAATGTGTATGTGTTCCTTTGTGTATGGGTATTATATGTGTTTGTGGCAACCTTCCATTTACAAAAATAAATGTTTAAGTTCATTTATTATTAATTATATTTTATTATTTCTTGTATTTTAAATTTATTTTAGTAAATATAGGAAATTAGGGTCACTCTGCACCTTGTGGAACTAGTCTCACAACTCCATGAATCACAGTTTAGGAGATAGTTTTTTAAAATCTAATTTGGTCAGTACATAAGTATTTTTCAGGATTTCATCATTCAGCCTAAAGCTTTTAGGGTTTGATTATAAAATTGATGTCTATTTTGGGAAATAATATAGTCATTGTTTAGGTTTTGGGGCTTTTTGGATTGTTTACTGACATTTGTAGGAGTGTTAGATGTGTCAAAATTAGATTTTACAAACCTCGCAACTCTTAAAGGAAACAATAGCTGCTCAAATATATGGACTCATGAAATGTCTTATAATACATAACAAATCAAAACACATGTATATATTTTTATTAATTTGAAATTCATTGACGACATATACAAATACTACTCCCATTATTGGGACTGTTACAAAATCAACAAAAATCTTAAAGCTATTACAATGATGTTTTTTCATGACCCTTGAAAATTTTCACTTGTTCTGTGTGACTCATCTTGTCTCTCTACTCCTTGTCACTTGATCCCCTCAAATGATATAATCAACTCACTTTGTGCATACATTGTGTTCTTCCACTTTTGTAATCAATGTACCTTATACAATTCAACTATTGCACAAAACATTCGTGAAGGCCCTGTGTAATTGTCATCATCACCCAACTTTTGTGTTACACAAGTTCCTTTCTCCATTATCCTTCTCACCATCCTTGTGCATGTGCCCATGTACTTAACTAATATAGTAAAACTTATGTAAGAAATTCAATTCCCTCATGATACTCGTGCATCATAAATTGTATAGATTCAATTTTAATCAAATTGTTTGACTTATTAATGCCTAGATTTTTAATTAGTCCTAGATGAAGTAAAAAAATCAAATCATATAGTTCTAATAAGTTTCACATGGCTCAATTTAATTAATATTTTTTCTCTTATTCAACTAATCAACTAGCTATGTCATGCATGATATAATTAGGGGGTACAATTGAAAGACATGTTAACAATGTTGATTGAGCGACCCCTCTATATGTCCCTATTAAGATTTGGTTTCAAACATGGATCATATTAGAATTTCCCCATTTTTATTTGTCCCCTTTAAGTGCAAATTCCACTCATTTGAAAAATGCAAGTGGCATGAGGATGATAATGAGGAGCAAAAAATATTTGATAACATAATAGTCATTTTAATGCCTAATAACTAAAAACACTAAAATTATAAACAACCATTGACATTGTTGTAGATCACAAGCATTGAGAGGGGGAGTGAATCAATACAGATTAAAAATTTTACACTCTTGATTCATTTTTATATTCTTTACCAATCTATATGTATGAGCAACATACAATCAACCAAGTTTTCATCAAACACATAAACACAGAACACAAAGATTTACCGTGGGAAACCCTTTCGGGAGAAAAATCCACCAAAAAAGTTGTTTATATTACACAAAGCAAGGACTCATAAGAATATAACACATCTTACAAGATTTGTTTAGTGAGACACCAATCCCACAAGGAGCACCAACCCCTACACCTATGTTGATATTACACACAATAAATGACTCAAGTGAATATTATGCATCACAAGAGATTCTTTTCTGTGGGCACCCACCTACAAGGAAGCTACAACTCCTTAAATGTGTTAAGCTACAACTTAACTTCTTTACATATACATTTTGATCGTGTATTTACAATAATTAGTAATACAATGAATTATGATCACTTTCCTGACTTGATATGTGTTCTTCCTCTCTCACTCTCTTCTACTCATTCAAACTATCACCTTTATGTTGTGCTTATCTAATCATGTTCTTCATTATTTTCTCAATCTCACCCTTTCACTCTACTTCACCATTGTAGCTCTTATTAGCTTGATTACACCATATCTTCTTCTCTCTACCTCTGTCACTCTCTTGGCTCTAGTCTCTTTGTTCTCTCTCATGATCAACAACATCAAATGAATTAGTAGTTTCTATTTTATTACACCATTTACTTGTTGACATTTTTTGCACCTCGTGCGATAGGTCAACTCAAAACTTTCATTTTCTCAGATTGGAGGGGTTAGAAGTTTGACTATTTTGGGGGCATCCATCTTAGAAAGGGGATACAAATCTTAATTGGTTGGTTTTGGACAATCTTGGGAGTCACATTTCAATCAAATCGACAACTTAGGTGCAACTCTAGAATGTCATTGTTAGGTTGTGGAGCCTTTTTTCATGTGTGAAAGTGTTGAAGACAGTACACTAAGAGTATTGTACACTTTTCATGTATCCTCGCTGGGGTTTGGGGTCGGGCCGGGCCCTGAGCGGGGGTCCGGGGGTGGCAGCGCCCGGTAGCACAGGTTCAGCGGCATAGCCCCCGAATTTTTTTTTTTGGGCGTAAATTGTTTTTTGGCCTCGAAAAAATGCACCCAACATATCGAGAAATGTGCTATTCTCATATGGGTGATATTTTTGACCCATAGGTTTTTGGGCTGGTTTTGGCCCATGGTTTTGATACCCACGGTATTGTAAAACTACTTAAGCAGTTGCCTACTTATATGGTTTTATGCATATGGTAGGGTATAATGAAAATCATTGTAGATGTGCTTTGAATTCGGATGTGAATTCTGTAGAGTTTGTTGAGCATAGCTCCAAACAGATCTGGGTATTGTATTGAGAGAGCGGTGGCTTGTAATAAAATTTGAGCAAGTGATTCTTGGTGGACGTAGCCCAAATTGGGTGAACCACGTTAAATACTATCTCTTTGTGTTGCATTATTTTATTCTGCAATTTTATTTGAGATCTGTAATAATTTCTGCACATTAGTTTCTACTATTGCAATTATGTGAGGGATTATTCCACATATTTTATCCCTTATTTCCTAACAATTGGTATCAGAGCCTGGTTTGGTTTGCTGAAGTGTTGAATCTTAGGGAAAATTTTTATCTTGAGTGGGAGCTATGGCAGATGATGGAAGATCGAGGGTTGATAAATTCAACGGGTAGAATTTAAGTCTTTGGAAGATGCAAATGGAAGATTACCTTTATCAGAAGGATCTTTATACTCCTCTGTCTGAGAAGGTGAACAAACCCTCGAGCATGACAGATGCAAAATGGGATTTGATGGATAGGAAGGCAATTGGGACAATCCGGTTGTGTCTTGCATCTTCGGTATTATTTAATGTTTCAAAGGAAAAGACTACAAAAGAATTGATGGATGCATTAGGGAAGTTGTATGAAAAACCCTCTACCTCTAATAAGATATTTTTAATGAAAAAGTTGTTTAATATGAAGATGTCTAAGAATGGTTCAGTAGCAGATTATCTAAATGATTTTAATACGGTTATAAATATGCTAGCTTCGGTTACAACAGAATTTGATGAAGAAGTTAGGGCTTTATTAGTTCTGTGCTCTTTACCTGAGAGTTGGAATAACTTGGTAGTGGCGGTAAGCAAATCGGTTCCAGCTAACTCAAAGTTGAAGTTTGAGGATGTTATAGGGGTGATTCTAAGTGAGGAAATGCGAAGAAAAAGCTCTGGTGAATCTTCTACTTCAGGGAATGCTTTGACAGTGGAAACTATAGGGAGACAAAAGAATAGAGGAAGCCGTAGAAAATCAAAGGATCAGGCAAGGTAAAAATCTAGAAGCAAGATAGTATGTTGGCACTGTGGAAAGTTTGGGCATGCAAAGAAGGACTGTTGGGAGCTTCGGGACAAGAAGAAACAACAAGAAGAAAATAAGGAGGTAAATGTGGCAACGGGTAATGTATGTCAGGATGCTTTGATTCTTTCTTTGCACAATATTACTGAATCTTGGGTTTTAGATTTGGGGGCTTCTTTCCATGCTTCTCCACATAGGCATTATTTTGTTGATTATGTTCAAGGAGATTTTGGGCATGTTTTTCTTGGTGATGATGAGCCTTGCAGCATAGTTGGAAAAGGTTCTGTTTAGGTTAAGATGTAAAATGAGAATACTTGGCTATTAAAGGATGTCATAAATGTGCCTACATTAAGACAAAATTTGATATCGGCAGGGCAGTTGGGAAGTGATGGTTGTACTGTGATATTTACAGCTGACTCTTGGAAGGATACTAAGGGTGCTCTTTGTGTGGCAAGAGGTAAGAAGGTTGGAACCTTGTATTTAACCACTTATAGCACGAATGTTTGTAATCTTTTGACTTCAGAAGTAGATACAACATTGTGGCACTATAGGCTCGGTCATATGAGCCAAAAGGGCATGGAGATCATAAAGAAGGATTTTCCTAGATATACAGAAACAAGTTTGGAGTTCTGTGAGGACTGGATATATGGGAAACAAAAGTGAGTAAGGTTTCTCAAGGTTGGACCTAAAAAGAAAGAGAGTAAGTTAGAGTTGGTGCATTCTGATGTGTGGGGGTTGGCTAAGGTATCATCTCTTGGGGGTTCAAGTTATTATGTTACTTTTATTGATGATGCAACAAGGAAAGTTTGGGTTTATTGTATTTGACACTTTTGTTAAATGGAAAGCCTTGGTAGAGAATGAAACAGGTCTTAAGCTAAAATGTCTCAGGTTAGATAATGGAGGGGAGTATTGCAGCAATGAATTTGATGATTATTGTTCTAAGAATGGAATCCGTAAGCAAAAGATGGTTCCAGGAACTCCACAGCAGAATGGGGTATCAAAAAGGATGAACAGAACAATAATGGAACGTGCTAGGAGCATGAGGTTACATGCAGGACTGCCTCTTTCTTTTTGGGCAGAAGCGGTGAGCACAGCTGTGTACTTGATAAACAGAGGACCCTCAAGTGCCTTGGATGGAGGCATACCTGAGGAGGCTTGGTATGGTAAGAAAGTTGATTATTCATTTCTTAAAGTCTTTGGGTGTGAGGTGTTTGTTCATATAGACAAGGATGATAGGACCAAACTAGAGGCTAAATCAGAAAAATGTACTTTCATTGGTTATGGTGGTGATGACTTTGGATATAAATGTTGGAGTATTAAGGACAAGAAAATCATTTGATCTAGGGATGTGGTCTTTAATGAGAAAGTCATGTATAAGCAACAGTTGCAGGAAAACAGGGAAGAATCCAAGAAAGAATATGCAGCGGTAGAGGATCTTCCAGATGGAAAAGTGACTCATGAATAAGTTCAGGAACCTCCTCAACAGGAACCCCAAACTCCTATATTGAGGAGGTCTTCTAGGGTAAGAAGAGAACCTGAACATTTTTCTCCTTCTCTTTATTATTTATTATTCACTGATAGTGGAGAGCCAGAGAGTCTTTGATGAAGCAATGCAGGTAGATGCCAGGAAGAAGTGGGAGCAAGCCATGGATGAGGAGCATCAGACTCTCATGGAGAACCATACATGGGATTTGGTAAAGCTACCTGAAGGAAAAAGAGCATTACAGAACAAGTGGGTGTTCAAAGTCAAAGAGGAAGGAGGCAAGAAAAGATACAAGGCCTGGTTGGTGGTCAAGGGGTTTGCACAGAAAAAAGGTATAGATTTTGATGAGATTTTTTCTCCTGTAGTAAAAATGACTGTAGTAAAAATGACTTCTATTAGAACTGTTCTAGGAATAGTTGCAGCAGAAGACTTGCACTTAGAACTGCTTGATGTAAAGACTGCATTTCTCCATGGTGATTTGGAGGAGGAACTATATATGTAGCAACCAGAGGGCTACGAGGTCAAAGGTAAAGAGGAGATGGTGTGCAAACTGAAGAAGAGCTTGTATGGCTTGAAACAAGCTCCACGTGAATGGTATAAGAAATTTGATAGCTTCATGATGGAGCAAGGTTATATTAGATGTCATTCTGACCATTGCGTGTATACAAAGAAATTTGGGGATGGCAGTTATATTATCCTTTGTCTGTATGTGGATGACATGTTGGTTACAGGTAAAAACATGCAGGAAATAAAAGTACTCAAGAAGCAGCTAAGTGAATCCTTTGCTATGAAGGATTTGGGGGCAGCCAAACAAATCCTTGGTATGAGGAAATCTCGGGATAGGAAGGAATGGAAGCTGACTTTATCTCAGGAAGAGTACATTAAGAAGGTCTTGGAGAGGTTTAATATGTAGGATGTTCAACCGGTTAGGACTCCTTTGGCAGGCCATTTCAAGTTATCAAAGGAACAGTGTCCTAAGACAGAGCAGGAGAGAAACCAGATGTCCAAGGTACCTTACTCATCAGCGGTTGGTAGTTTGATGTATGTCATGGTGTGCACTAGGCCTGATATTGCCCATGCAGTGGGAGCGGTGAGTAGATTTATGAGTGATCCAGGTAGAGATCACTGGCAGGCAGTAAAGTGGATCCTTCAGTATTTGCGAAGGACCATGGGGACAGTTTTGTGCGACAGTGGATCAAACACCCCTTTGTGTGGTTATGTAGATTCAGATATGGTTGGAGATGTAGACAGCAAGAGGAGCACAACATGTTATGTTTATACTGTAGGTGGAGCAACATTAAGCTGGATTTCACGACTACAGAAGTTGGTGGCTTTGTCAACCACGGAGGCTGAGTATGTTGCTGCCACAGAGGCAAGCAAGGAAATGATTTGGTTACATCAATTACTTGAGGAGTTGGGGCATAAGCAGGAGGAAGGAAAGTTGCATAGTGATAGTCAGAGTGCTAGACACCTAGCTAAGAACTCTGCTTTCCACTCTAGGACAAAGCATATACAGTTAAGGTACCATTTCATCAGGACAACTTTGGAGGAAGAGAAGTTGAAGCTGGAGAAGATTCATTCCAGTCAGAATCCTGCAGACATGATGACCAAGGTGGTCACAAGGGAAAAATTGAAGCTATGTTCAGCATTGGTTGGTCTTCACAGAAACTAGTGAAGGGTTGAGAAGCTTGCTCAGAGGAAAACTAGTCTCCAAGTGGGATATTGTTAGGTTGTGGAGCCTGTTTTCATGTGTGAAAGTGTTAAAGACTGTACACTAAGAGTACTGTACACTTTTCATGTATCCTCACTGGGGTTTGGAGCCAGGTCGGGCCCAAAGCGGGGGTCTAGAGGCGGCAGCCCCCAGTAGTAGGGGTTCAGGGACACATCTCCCAAAAAAAAATTGGGCATAAATTGTTTTTTTGGCCTCGAAAAAACACGCCCGACATATCAGGAAACGTGCTCTTCTCATATGGGTGAGATTTTTGACCCATAGGTTTTTGGGTTGGTTTTGGCCCATGGTGTTGATACCCACGGTATTGTAAAACTACTTAAGTAGTTGCCTACTTATATGGTTTTATGCATATGGTAGGGTATAGTGAAAAACATTGTAGATGTGCTTTGAATTCAGCTGTGAATTCTGTAGAGTTTGTTGAGCATAACTCCAAACGGATCTGGGTATTGTATTGAGAGAGCGGTGGCTTGTAATAAAATCTGAGCAAGTGATTCTTGGTGGACATAGCCCAAATTGGGTGAACCACATTAAATACTGTCTCTTTGTGTTGCATTATTTTATTCTGCAATTTTATTTGAGATCTATAATAATTTTTGCATATTAGTTTCTACTGTTGCGATTTTGTGAGGGATTATTCCACATATTTTATCCCTTATTTCCTAACAATCATGCCTCATAGATGCAGTCATTCCAATTTGTTACCGTTGTCAGAATTGTGTAACAACCGTAAAAGACCATTGCAAGGCCCTGAGGAAGGCATGAAGGGCAGCATGTATTCAACATGATGTTCTGAAAATGCAAACAAGTTGCAGGTTTGAAGAACAAGGTACAACTTTACAAATAGTTTTACATTTCCAATGAGCATCAAAAGGTATAATTCAATTGAATTTATTTCCATGATTAAGTGAATTATTTAAGTGTATTAAGTTGTAAAAATTCATTTATTATCAATACAAATGAAGAAATTATAAAAAGGAAAGAAATACATATCATTACACAAAAATAATTTCATTTATTCATGAGGAATAATTGTGTGTATCATAGATGCAGTCATTCCAATTTGTTACCTTCATCAGATCTGTGTAACAGCCATAAAAGACCATTGCAAGGCCCTGAGGAAGGCATGAAGGGCAGCATGTATTCAACATGATGTTCTGAAATGTAAACAAGTTGCAGGTTTGAAGAACAAGTTACAACTTTACAAACAGTTTTACATTTCCAATGAGCATCAAAAGGTATGATTCAATTGAATTTATTTCCATGATTAAGTGAATTGTTTAAGTGCATTGAGTTGTACAAGTTCATTTATTATCCATACAAATGAAGAAAGTACAGAAGGGAAAGAAATACATCTCATTACACAAAAATAATTTCATTTATTCATGAGGAATAATTGTGTGTATTTTTCTCACACAAGCCGTGAGAAATAACTCTGAAAGCAAGTGCATAAAAAATACATGTGTAAAGATATGAGTAAAAAGAGAAAGGGAGATCCATCATTCCATGTTTAGATAGATTCTCCTAGTTGGTTTCCAATTGTCGTCACCGCTCCTCTTCCCCATCTTCAACAGGTACCTGAAAGAACAAAACAGATGTTAGAGCTCCGGATGTCCATATCCATTATACTCATGGTTTTAAACAAATGGATTTTCTTAAAATGAGCTTGAATCAGAAGTGCAAAAAAGAATTCAAAGCAGAGTATCTTTTCATAATCATGACAGAGAAAGATGAAAACACAAGTAAAAGAAAGGCTATTTGCCTGATTTTTCTAACTAATTGATCAGTGCACAGATACAAATATAAATCATTACAAAAAAAGATACATTTTCTTGTGTTTTAATCATGATCACAACAAGTCATCACTACAGATCAAAGAAGAACAAAGAACAAGCGTTGACTCTTTTTATTGGAACTAGGTGTATAAAATAATTGAATGTGCCAGACATTTTATAAACAATTTTTAGATGCATCTACAAAGATTGGATTTAAAGGATACAATTGCAATTACAACAAACATTCATGTGATGTTCTTTCAACAAGGTTGTTGTTACAGGATCAAACTCAACATCACAAAACTTTCAGAGTACAATAGTGGTCAATACACTGCCATACAGTTTTGCAATGTATCAATTTGAGACCATATGCTAATCAAAAGTCATGCAAACTTCTCAAAATAAATTCATCATATAATTGAGATCACAGCCGCATAAAAGATTTTCAAACAATGAAGGATGTAGTAAAATAGACCATCTTCAAGTATCTTGCAGTCATTGATGATATAGATTTAGAAACTTAAGGTTATGACCAGGTTTTAACAATTCAAGGAGGAACATTAAAATTTGAAGTAAATTAAGTTCTCAAACTACAAATGGAGTTGGCACTTGAAATAATATGGTTTAATGGCTTTAGCAATGCCTTATAATGCAAGTAATTTACAACTGAGTTCTCTACTAGCTATATCATGATCAAGGTACAGTTTCAGACTTCTTTCTTTTATTGGAAACAAAAAGGATCAAAGTACAGCCATATGAAAGCAATTTTCAAGTGCTAAAATTTCAAAGAATGCAGACCTTTAGAAAAGAGATAAGAACATCAAGCTATGAGAGTGCATGAGAATAATAGCTGCAACCCACCACTATACCAATTCACAAATAAGCTATAAATATGTTATAGTTACTATGTTTTCATTGGTTCAAAACAAAATATAGGAAAAAAAAATCATTCCATAAATGATAACCCATACCTCATTCATGGTGGCAATTTCACAAGCTCGATTTCTAATAGATACTAAAAAGATATTCATATAATAGTTTCTACAGTTAAAGGTTGCTTTCAGTATTATTTAAGTTCCAGACCTTGCAAAGTTCTATACAGAATGAACTGAATTTCCCTACTCATGATTACAAATAAAGCTAATTTTTGAGTGCAAAGAGTATCATAATTTCATAGCTCAAAGCATAAGAGAGGAGTTATTTGCAATTCGACCCAACTCAACAAATGAACACAACTGTAGAAGAGTAAAAGTATCACAAGCAATTTTTTCAAAGGGAAACGAAACGATTTCAGAAAACAAAGTTTCAGTCAAGCATTGAAACCTCAGATAGAGACCTAGTTTTATTGCACAAACAACCGAGGGTCAAGCATGTGACAACACAACAAGCTTAAGAGCAATGAAAAATTCAGCCTTCAGGCAGAGTTCATAGTAAATTGGTAAAGTCGACCTAGTAGCTTGAAAACATAGTTACAAATGGTGTTAGTGCCAAATCCTCAACTCAGCGAGCAAGAGCCTATAGTAGCGACTGTGGCAATCTACAGAAAAACCCAACATTGATTTTGAGTATTAATTCTCAAAGCCATCTCAAAGGCTTATACTTTCCAAGTTACAAAATTTGCAGGTTTCATATTATTGTGAGCTTCAAGAGGTCACATTTCAAATATCAAGACAAACTACTGGAGGATACCCAAAAATAGATCAAGTTGAGAACTTGCTAAGCTCAAATAACTCAAAGAAAAGGTGTATTTTCTATCATACACAAAATGACAATGCAAGATACAAATAGAAATCATCACAAAGGCCATTTCGAATCAAATCACAACCCTCTGACAACAACACACAAATTTTGGAAATGGCGAGAGTTTAAAAACCCATAATCAGAGATTACACTTACCTAAAAAATATAGAGCTTCCTCGTATAGACCATGGTGTCGAACCATAATAGTTCAAATCAGAGCTTCAATTATTTCATGGCAACCTCCATTTTCCATGCATAGAGCAAAAAGCAAACACAGGGGCTCGTATCTACTCCCAATGACGTCAACCCAAAAAAATACAAAGCTTGAAAGATCTTCAACTCACCCAATGGAGTCTAGATTTGAACTTATGACTTCAAACGTAGCCTCAGCTGTGCGAAATGGTGGTCAATTCAAATCTAGAGTGACAACCATGCCCGAAATTGACCCATCAAATAAAAGAAAAGCTTCAAGGAATGTACCCATAAATAAAAATAGTGAATTGGATAAGTAGTACAAGGTAGAACCAAAGCTTACCTTCAAGGGCGGATGAGCTTGGAATATAAATGCAAAGAGTTCACCCTTTTTCTTTCCATGACAACCCAAAATGAGGAATGAATATCACATTTTCTCCTCTAGAAGCTCGAACACACGCCATAAAGTAGAGATAGGGTAGAGAAAATCGTACAACCATGCAAAAAGCTTGATATTTCTTTAATGGCGGTCACGAAAGAAAATGGCCAGGGCTTCACTGCACTCAATCAGAGCTAGATGAAATGACTCAATTCAGCGTTTCAAAAATCTTTTATTCACCCAGTAAACCTAAATCATTCATTGATTTTTGATTAATGATGCAGATCAAATGGTACAAAGATCAAAGGTCCTCATCAAAAGCCATCAACACAACCATAGTTTGCAGAACCCAACCAGTGTTAAAGAGTACAACAGGTGTCGCAATATCATCAAACCCTAACCAGAGTTAGGTTAGCCTCGATTAAACGCCACTGACAATCAAATAATGGGTCAAGGTCTTGTGGAGGGGGACCTTTCTTAATCAAAGTTGAATGATTATGCTTAATCATAGTCTAAAGTATATGATGCTAACATTTCAAAAACACCAAATCATTCAAACAATAATCATTACCTTAGACCTTATACTATGGTCTTATCCATGCATAGTTTCATGCAAAATAATCAAAAGAGGCCCGAAACATTATCATTGTCAAATCGTATGCCATGATTAAATCAAAGGCCAACCAATGTGTAAGGTAAAAGACCCTAATATTTCCAAGTCATGTGCATGGTGTAATCAAAGGAAGGGGCCAATGATGGAAGTTGAGATATTTTACCTTAAAATTTGCTAAAGGAAAACCTCGTACAAAGGTGAAGAGGATGTTATTTTTGGCATGTGCACATGGGCAGGTGGTCCCCATAGGGGAAAAGTGAATGATTTTTCTAAACATTGGAAACAGAGGGCATTATTTTTACTTGCATGGGTGGAATTTTTGCATGTTATCACAAGAAGACAAATATGTCAACATCAACATGTTATTGTCATATTCTTTGCAAAGGTGCAGGGACCATGCAAGAGGATAAAGTATGATTATTTAATCATTAGCTACAAGACAAAGAAAAAGCATGCACTTGAATTGGAGGAGACTTGCACAACAAGCAAATGGCTAATATTAGCCAAAAATATTCACCCAAGTTTATTAATTGTATTAAAAATAGAGTAGTCAACTACACTTTGACTAAGTGTATTTTTGTAACTAAGGCTATTAATGCCTCATTATAAAAGCATGGTTATTTTTATCCCTTTATTATTCATGATAAAGGCTAGAATTAACATGCATGGACGAGTACAAATTGCACCCTATTTTTAGGAGGGGTTGAGTGAAGTATTTTTGTTATATATTGTGTGCATTAGCAAGGCACAAGGAGAACTTTTTGGACACAGGAGTGTTGAAGCATATTTTTTCTAGTTTTTCCTTTGAATGAGAACCAATTATTGTCTTTCCAATTATTTACAGTAGTGTGTATCTTTTCATTAATTCTTGTGAATGTTAATTCCCTGATTAATTATCTTACCTTGCTGCAAATTTGGTGCTTTCTACACAATCTTAGTGGGCATGTTAGCTATTGTGTTGTTGTGATTTATTCCTTCAACACACAAGTGTTTGCCTTAGGATCAAATTGAATTGAAACCCGTTGGTTCACGTTTCTGTAATTTGTTTCTCAATATATTGTGAATGTACTCAGTTAAATTCCCTAATCAATTTGGTGTATCACCACATTTCAATATAGTTACAACGATATTTTTACCCTCAAAACCCAAAAAAAATTAGTTTAGGATACATCATTAAGGAACCGAACTTGATACCAGAGACTCACCTCAACAATAAGTATACCCACAAACCTGAGGAGTTTCCATTGTATCTACGAAAGTGAGAGATAAGGCAAGCTTAGAACCCCTGCTATCATCTCTCATGCTACACCCTTAACATATTGCTTGTATTAGGATATGAGTAGCCGACTTGTGGCTTACCATATCATTTTATTATATAATTTATACTTTATCATGCTTAATAGGTTGGCCTTGGTGATGGCCATAGCATATGAATAGTATATATAGGGGATTGTAGGTAGTAGTTCATTATCATTTGAGCATTTGAGTCTTATTATATGGTTTGGAGGTTGCCCCCTCGAAGTGGCGAAGCTATTATAATTGCATATTGAGATCATTATCCTGAAATATTGTGTTATTTGGTGTTCTATTGTTGCTCATAATCTAAATTATACTAGTAATTTCATTACAAGTGGTATCAGAGCTGTGATCTGGGCCAAAATTAGGGCAAAAACCCTAATTTTTTTGTTTCTGCAATATATTTCGAACCAGAGTGAATTGGTGGGAGATATTTTTACCAGAGTTGTTAAACATTTCAAGTAAGGTTCGCTGAAAAATTTAGACTTTTAAAATTTATTTTTCACAAGTTATTACAAATTTAGGGTTTTTATTATAAAATCACTCCTTAGGGTGCAAATTGTGGAATTTGTTCAAGTTATTTACTTTTTCGGAAAGCTCTCAAAAAAATAGTATTAGTATTTTCTTTGTGTTTTTTCCTGTTCAGCTGAATTTGTATCGAAACCCTAAACCCTAAGGTTTGATATCATGGCGAGGCCTTCCACAAGAGCAAAAAGAATCCGGTGACTCCGGGTAAAACCCCATATAAAGATGGGATAGTGATTTAAGAGATGGAGTCAGAAGGGGTAAATACAAATTCCTCAGCACTAGGGTTTACCTCAGTTGATCATACGGTGAACCAATTTGAGTATGCGCTGCAAAATGTACAATCTAAGATGGCCTCTAAAGGAGACATAGCCCAAATCAATCATTGGTTGGATGATATCATGCAACATGTAAAGGGTAAACAGTATGGCCCAAATCTAGCCCATACCAACTAAGGAGGATCTTCAGTTCAAAATCATGGAAAAAATAACCATGTTGGATCACTTTTCCAGCCCAATCAAAATCCAACTTATTCGTAACCACGGAACATGATGCTGAAAGTAGATATGCACAAATTTGATGGTAAAGATCCCCTGAATTGGATAAATCAAATGGATAACTTCTTTGAGCTACATCAAACACCATTAGGAAAAAAAGTGACATTGGCATCCCTATATCTTGAACCAAACCAATTCATTTGGTATCGATGGTTATGTGCTTAGAGGCAGAAGAATGGTCTCGGTGTCACTTGGACAATTTTTACCAAAGAGTTGCAATTGCACTATAGTTGCAGTGTTTAAGAGAACTAATTTAGTCAATTAGCAAAGTTACGACAAACAAGATCGGTAAAAGATTATGTGCATCAATTCTAAAACCTATCCTTAAGGGAGGAGAATATACCAGAAGAGAATCTGAATGACCTATTTCTTGGGGGTCTTAAGGACCACATCGAGCATGAGGTACGTATGTTTAATCCACTCGAGCTTTCTGATTCTATTATCATGGCACGTCAAGCAGAGGATCACCTTTCATTAACACCAGAGACTGTAGTATCTCTTCCCCTTCATTTTTTAGGCCAATTAGACTGACTCCTCAACAAATGGAAGAAAAGAGAGCAAACGGATTATGTTTTAACTGTGACAGAAAATATGGACCGGGACACAAATGTGCTAAGAAGAAGTTGTTCTATATTGATGGAGGTAATGCGGATGATGAGGATGCTGAAATTATAGGAGATGTTGAGGAACCAATAAAAGATGAAGTAGAGGATCACCAACTTACAATTTCTTGCCATGCATTGTCAGGTATTAGTACTCCTCAAACACTCAAGGTTATTGACTATCTCAAAAAATAGAAGGTGACAGTGTTGATTGACTCAGGGAGTACTCATAACTTCATAAATAGTAAGTTAGTTGCCTGCCTCAATTGTTTTATTTACCCAGCTCCAGAAATGCAAGTTATGATTATGGATGGTGGGACAGTCAAGTGCACAGGAAAGTGCCATAGTATCAAGCTTTCTATGGGAGACTATATGTTAGAATCACCTATGTTTGTTATTTCTATGGGAGGGGCAGATATTGTTTTGGGCGTCCAATGGCTCACAACCTTAGGTACCATAGAGATGAATTTCCAAGAATTGTTCATGTGATTTCATTCAGATGGAAGGACAATACAATTGAATGGGATGGTAGCTAAGTCTCCACAGATTATTAGCTCTCATCAGATGCAGAAGGTTCTTAGAAAGGGAGTAGATGGATTTATAGTAAAGTTATTTTCCATAGAAGTACAACATACAGAGTCTTCAATGCCACCCAATCTTTAGAAGATTGTTGATGCTCACTCATCTGTTTTTTATGCAATTCCAAAGGGACTACCACCAGTTAGGGATCATGATCATGCCATTCAATTGATTCTAGAGAGCGAAACACCTAACATCAGACCATACAGATACCCATATTCCCATAAAAGTGAGATCGAGAAAATAGTTCAGGAAATGTTGAAGGCAGGTATCATCAGGCCTAGCCAGAGTGCATATTATTCACCAATGGTCATGGTACGTAAGAAGGATGAAACATGGAGGATGTGTCCAGATTACCGAGAACTCAACAAGTACACCATCAAAGATAAGTTTCCTATTCCAGTAATTGATAATTTACTTGATGAATTTCATGGTGTTATTTATTTCACAAAATTAGATCTTCGTTCAGGGTACCATCAAATTAGAATAAAAGAGGAAGATGTTCATAAAATGGCTTCAGGACTCATGAGGGCCATTATGAGTTTTTGGTAATGCCTTTTGGTCTTACAAATGCACCTTCAACCTTTCAAAGCTTGATGAACACTGTTTTCAGGCCATTTTAAAGGAAATTTGTATTAGTTTTCTTTGATGACATATTGATTTACAGTAAGACAAGGGAAGAACACTTACAACATGTAAATAAAGTGTTGGAAGTTTTGGAGAAACATACTCTCTATGCAAATCCATACAAATGTTCTTTTGGTGTACAAGAGGTAGAGTACTTGGGTCACATTATATCCCATGAAGGCATCAAAGTTGATTCTTGGAAGATCAAAGCTATGGTGGAATGGCCAAGGACCAAAACTCTAAAAAATATTCGTGGGTTCCTAGGACTAACAGTGTACTACAGAAGATTTGTGCGGGGATATGGTAGAATAGAAACCCCACTCACTGCATTACTAGAGAAGGATGTCTTCCATTAGATAGACTTAGCCACTAAATCCTTTGAGCAGCTGAAGGAAGCCTTGTGCAGCACCCCAGTTTTGGCTACTCCCAACTTCTCAAAAACCTTCATTGTTGAATGTGACGCTTCAGGATCAGGATTGGGAGTAGTTATAATGCAAGAAGGAAGACCAATTGCATTTGAGAGTCGCCAATTCAAAGGAAAAGATCTGCTCAAACCTATCTATGAGAAAGAAATGATGGCTATTCTTCATGTGGTCAAGCAATGGAGGCCCTATCTCATGGGTGGACACTTCAAGGTAAAAACTAATCATGATAGTCTCAAATAATTTTTGGAGCAAAGGTTATCATCTGAGGAACAACAAAAGTGGGTAAGAAAAATGTTGGGTTATGATTTTGAAATCATATACAAAAAGGGTAAAGAAAATGTAGTAGCTGATGCGTTGTCTAGAAGGGATACATCTGCAGATGCCTTACTATGTGGAATGTCCATGTTGACGGCTGACTGGGTGGATGAAGCTAGATTAGAATGGGATTAATACAAGGATACACAATCTATAATACAGAATATCAAGCAAGGATCTATGACATCTAACAAATTTGAGTGGAAAGGTAATGCCCTATGGTACAAGGATATGTTATACTTGAGTAAAGATTTTGAGTTGAAGCATAAGATTCTTATAGAGCTACATGCCTTGCTTGTTGGAGGATACTCTGGGTTTTTGAAGACATATCATAAAATAAAAAGAGAATTATTTTGGGAAGGACTCAAGGGGGATGTACAAAAGTATGTATCAGAGTGTTTAGTGTGCCAACAGAACAAAGGGTAAACAATTAAGACACCAGGTCTGTTGCAACCCTTACCAATTCCTAGCCAGAGATGAGAGGAGGTCTTCATGGATTTCATCACTAGATTGCCTTGTTCAGAGGGTAAGAATGTTATTTTTGTGATTGTGGATAGGCTCACAAAATATGCCCATTTTTGTGCCCCATCACATCCATTTACAGCTAGTACAGTCGCAATTATTTTTTGGAGACAGTTCAAAGGCTACATGGAACCCCAAAGATAATTGTAAGTGATCGTGATCCTATTTTCACAAGTAATTTTTTGACGAAATTATTTTCATGTTTGGGTACTTAGCTAGCTCACAGTTCATCTTATCATCCTCAAACTGATGGGCAAACGGAAGTGGTCAACAAATGCTTAGAGGGGTATCTACGTTGTTTTGTATCAGATAAGTAGGAAAGGTGGATTAAATGGCTACCACTTGCAGAATGGTGTTATAACACATCTTTTCATACCTCTTCTCAAATGACCCCATTTTTAGCATTATATGGTTACCATCCACCTTCTATCACTTCCTCCTTGAGGATGCAAACTAATGTTAGAGATGTTGAGGAACACATTCAACATCAACAATAGGTTTTGGCTAGTTTAAAGGAGAATTTAGCATTAGCACAAAACAAGATGAAACAACAAGCATATCAACAACGTAGTGAAAGACATTTTAAAATTGGTGACTGGGTTTTTGTAAGTCTCAAGACTTATAAACAAATGTCCCTAAAGCAATAGAAAAAGGACAACAAACTTGCTCCTAAATATTATGGCCCTTATTAGGTTCTACAGAAAATTGGCAACATTGCTTATAAACTAGAGTTGCCTCCATCTTCACACATACACCTAGCATTCCATGTTTCATGCCTAAAGAAGGTTATTAGACATAAATTTAAAGCCCAGACAGAGCTACCAGAACTTGACGAGGAAGGAAGAATCATTTTGGAGCCAGAGAAGATTCTGTAAACACATACTAAGAGGTTGAGAACTAGAGACATTAAGGAATATCTAATCAAGTGGAGGAATCTGAGCATAAAAGATGCAACCTGGGAGGATGAAGGTTTTTTGCAGCAACATCCATGATTATTCAACGTTGAGGACAATGTTGGTTTGAATGGGAAGGGCATGCTACACCCTTAACCTATTGCTTGTATTAGGATATGAGTAGCCGACTTGTGGCTTACCATATCATTTTATTATATCATTTATACTTTATCATGCTTAATAGGTCGGCCTCGGTGATGGCCATAGCATATGAATAGTATATATAGGGGATTGTAGGTAGTAGTTCATTATCATTTGAGCATTTGAGTCTTATTATATGGTTTAGAGGTTGCCCCCTCGAAGTTGCGAAGCTATTATAATTACATATTGAGATCATTATTCTGAAATATTGTGTTATTTGGTGTTCTATTGATGTTCATAATTTGAATTATACTAGTAATTTCATTACATCTCAACAAGGGTGCACTTTTGAGAGATAACATTACTCAAAAAACTTTCTTTGAAATTTACATCGTGTAATCTTCCTGATTTGTCGTTTGTGAATCTGAATCGTTAAATGTTCCCAATTGAGTCCATATTTTATTCTTTCCTTATTCAACTTCATTCCTCCTTCTTCCACACAGTTGATAAATTGATTTATTAACCGATTTACAAAAATAGAAAATTTGCATTGTTTAGAATTTGCATCTTGAAATTAAAATGGAGACCCATTTTCTTGCATTAGTTTAATTCACCTTGAAATTAGGAATCTGCATCGAGCTTATAACCAAATTGCCTCATGGTCAACATGCATTAAATGTTGGTAGCTGGAACAAAGATTTTCATTGGTCTGTGTAAAATTCCAATTACACTTGCAGTTGTAATTATTTGTCGATAAAATCTCCTTTAAAATCTAAATGCAAATGCTCACTCTTTCAATTTGAACTCTAACTAATTATCTTTGATTCACTCCAGTTCACTTTGATTGTTCTGTGGCTTCCTTTGGCGTATTTGATCTTTTCTCTTCTTTATGTGGCTTTTTAGTTATCTGCGACATCTTTATGCATTGTGCGGCTTTTTCAACTTCTCACAGATTTTCTCCTTTTCTAGTTCTTCGCAACCTTCCTTCTATTTGCGACAATCTTCTATACTTAGCATCTTTTCTGCTTATCCACAGTTTTGCATATTTTCCTTTTATACACGGCATTCTCCAAATCTTCATACTTGTGGCTTTACCTTATGACTTTCTTCACTCTGCGACACTCACCTGCCTTCGGATGCTTCTTCTGGAGCTTTCCTTTAGTCTGCAGTTCCTTCCTTGAGCTTCTTTACTTCGCTGCTCTCTTATGTACTTGGCTTCTAACACCTTATATCCGTGGCTTACACAAATGTTGTCTAAGTCCTTTAGGACCTATCCTTGACAATCTCAAAGCCTTTGTGATTTGACACTACTAATCAACCTTCATCTTGTTTGCATGCTCAGTTTACCAATTGACACCTTTTGTCATCAATCTTGACATCAATGACAACACATATAACAATGAAAAATATTCAACAGACATTGGTAATATTAACTGAGTACTCTTTACCTTCTAACATATCTCCAAAATATGTTGCCTTGTGGCCTTGCACACCACGCCCCTTTTCTCCTTATAACGATTGACCAAAATAAGATGTGGCTATAGAAAAGAAGAGTTTAACATTGTTTCCTCCAATAAGTTCTCTTGACCTATGACTTCTTCTCCCTCTAATCCTTCTTGATTGATCTTGTTCCTTTGTCTTTATTTCGTTCTACATTCTCATTTTTTTGACGTATCCCCTTCGACATTTCCATCGTACATTTTGCATACGAGTGCTAGTTGTAATTTTCAAATTATAATTGTTCTCTTTCATTTCAAATGACTTGTTTCCCATAAAGGGGGGCTCGAGACTCTCTCACTCTTATAATTCGATTTCTTATTTACTAGTAATCACATGTGTACAATGCAATGTGAATGCCAAATGGTATATGTTATTTGATTTAGAGGATAATTATTACTTTTGTAGTTCATGTTGATAAGGGGTGTGATTGATTTTGTAAGTGTAGGAATATAGACGAAGCATTACATTTAAAGGTTTTATCTCTACAATTCAAATTTGTACATATAACTTTGTAAATCTTATATCATGAGTGGTAGTGTTTTGTGGACTATTTTGATCTCCATGGATTCATGTTCAGACAACTAAAGCAACATGTCCATAAAATCCTCACACTCCAAATCCGTGCCGCATTTGTTCCTTATTTCAATGAGTTCATCCACAATTTTCTCCACAAACAAATGAATTTTTTTAGTAAGGTCTATTTATCTGTGCCTAATCCCTTGCAGATCAAGCCAACCCAACAGAGCAATGTAATCCCTCATTCTAGAATTGGTAATCATTCCCTGAACCAAATACTAAATGCCTACCCATATTTTGGAGAATTGTCATTCAATCCCTAAACAAATATATAAACCTCTATCATTCACATTTCCCAAATCAAACATCAGAGTACAAATATAGTGTAAAGCCAAAAGCAAAAAAATCAAATCTACATTATGAGCTTAAAGAACAAAGCATAATACCTATCTTTTAAAGACATGCATGAAAGTATTATTATACTGATTAGCCTTGGTTTCAGATTCCAAAAGCTTCAAAAGTAGACATATTTTACAGAATTATCACTCACATTTCCAAATTGATCACAGGAGGAGTCCGTACTTTACAGAATTATCATTCGCATTTCCCAAATTAACCATCGGAGTATGGACCTGGTATAAAGCCAAAAGCAAAAAAATCAAATCTACATAACAAGCTTAAAGAACATAGTAGATTACCTATTTTTAAAATACATGCATTACATTATTATTATACCAATCTTCAAAAGTAGATTCAATTTTGATAGACTTCCCTCATTGCCTAATTATTTGCAAAATTGATCGTCAGAGTACGAACCTGGTGTAAAGCCAAAAGTAAAAAAATCAAATCTACATTATGAGCTTAAAGAACAGAGCATAATCCTTTTTTTTAAAGACATACATGAGAGTTGTTAGTGAAAAATCACAACACCCCCGAATGACCAAAGATGTGAAGTGGTTAAAATGGGGCATTCGGTGTGATTTCATAACATTGGATCATCTCTCAAGTTGTGGGACTTGCAAACCTGAGATGATCCTCCAGAGAAAGTTGGTTCTTGTTCCTAAACTACCTGCCACGAGCTACTCTAATGTAGGAAAAAAAACTATCCTAATCTAACCATTCCAAGGAACAAGAGAGAAAGAGAGGGTGAAAGAAAAGCCTACACTAAAGTGGTGATACACCGGAGAAGGAAAGGGGTGAGATGCTCTGTTGAAGAAGGATGAAACATGGGAGAAAGGAAGATGGGAAGGTCAGACAGAAGTGACACAAACCCAGATCCTAATCCATGATCAAAACTCCATGAAACACAACACCTTGCACCTATAAATGTGAAATACATGCACATAAAACATATTTGAAAGGGAGAGGCACAGAGAGACAACAAAACAATGCAAAGGGTTGAAGAAACACCACAAAAACACGTTTTATTGCTCTATATGGGTGCACAGACCATTACGTTTTTGCTTAGAGGCATAAAAATGCTTTCCACGTATAGGAGAAGGTTTTAAACTCAAAATGGAGTTGGGAAACAAATTTGAGAGAGTTTCCCTACACCCAGAATAATCTCTCCTTCTCAAATGAGAAGTGTTACAATATATAGAAAGAATAAGAGAGAGAAGAGGGAAAAGTCGAATCATATTTCAACTACCACGGGATATGCATTGAATCCTGCCTTGAAGACTCAACCGCTATCATTTAATGCCCCTTTCAAATTCAACCCAAATCTATCAATTCTGGCTCCCTCTGTCTGTCCGGCTTATTGAAGAAGAACGACGGATCAAATTGAATCAAATGTGGTAGTTGGAGAAATCGAGCTTTGTATTAATGGTATAGAATATGTTTTCCCATTTTTCACCCACCAACGCCTGTAAAAAATGATATTTTATGTTTCCAAGGCATAAAGGGCGTCGAGTCGTTTCCAAAAAATCTTCTCCCCCAAATCTGAGTTCTCAGTCAAAAGATATGGCCATTTGAATTTTTGGGTCATGGGCACATAATATTTAAATGAGTCTGTCTATACTAGGTCCACATGGCAGCTCTACGCTTGTTTGAGATTTGACTCCTTCCTTCACTCTTGGAATAGCGCCCATGTGACAAGTGGCGGCGTCCACAGGTTTCCCTATTTCCTTTGTATTCTTCTCGAGTCTTTTCCGCAGGCGGAGGCACTGTATCCAACCGAAGACATGTGGAGGCTTTACACCTGTTTAGAAATTGCCCCTAGACTTTACCTTTGGAGTAGCACGGATATGACACGTGGAGACCTCCACGGGCCTTTGGACTTTTCAACGGTCGCCCTCACCTTTTCGGGCTTTGGGACATGTGGAAGGCCCACACTCATTTGACAACCTACTCAAGGTCCCGCTTTTGAATGTGCGTTGTTTGGACACCTGGTGCCTTCCACTTACATTCACTACTTAGCCATTTTGGGTCCATTCTCCTTTTGACCTCTGTTGACCATTGACTACGTGGAGGGTTGGCGCAAGTTTGAGTCTCTGCCTTGGGCTCCCATTTTGGAATTGCGTTGAGCCGACACTTGGCCCCTTCCGCCGAGTCGAAGAATTTTCAACGGCCGGTGTAACTTTTGGAGCTCTGGATGTGTGGAGGATTGGCACTTGTTTGAGCCTGCCCCTTTGGTTTTAACTTTTGGAGGTGCGTCGTTTGGACACTTGGCAGCTTCCGTTGTCTCCTCCATACTTAGTTGATTTCGGGGGTCTATCCTAAACTATTTCAGAGCCCGAAGACTTTGAATCTTCACCGTTTCTTTTCCTTTGAGTCTCTGGTTCCTTTGACACTGCTTGGCCTCCTCCCCGACCTTGCTATTCCATTTCCGAGCCCACATGTAATCTATTTGTTGGATTTGAGGCACATATTCTCTTGATAGAGCCGTTTATTGAATTTCTTCTTGCACGGGGTTGTTTGATCTTTCGTAGGCCCCACCACTCCATTGTAAAGTCCCTCTGCAACCTTATTTGTCGTCTTGGAATGTGAGCTTGTGGGTCTGAGTCATTTCCTTCATAATTTCCTTATGTGCAGGACTTGTCTTGACTAGATTTGCTAGGGGAGTGAATTTGGGATAACAAGAGTATTATTATACTAATTAGTCTTGGTTTTAGATTCCAAAAGCTTCAAAAGTAGATTCAATTTTGATAGACTTCCCTCGTTGCCTAATTATTTGTATTTAAAGAGGCAGGGCATTTGTAACTACAACATATGAAAAAAATACTTTCTATTATGCTTTGGTGGATGTCCATACACTGTTGCAAATCTCTTATTTTACTATGAGTTGGGATTATGTTGGTAAAGGCGAGCTGATCGGGTTGGACATATGTCCATTGCATTTGGCTAATCAATTTCAATACCCCTATGTCTACTATAAGTTACAAGATGAGATATGAACTTTTAGGCATTTGGTCAAACAGTCCACAGGCCAAGTTCATGCCTTGAGTAGGATCGAAGAAGGATTTTGTCCTCTGTCAAAATGGCAACCTCATAATAGGGCATGTGCATCCATGAAAGTGTAATGGAAGAATTTTTTTCCCATCTTATTTTCTTTTCATGCACACAATTTTGTAAAATCCCAACACATATTTAGCGTGAAATTATGTAGGAATACACTTGGCAAGCAAACTGTTTGACACATTGCTTCCAGATATTTAATCAAACAGTTCACATTCCCAGTGAATGCTTTCTGCATCCAAATCTCAAATATAGGAACCCTGAAAGCATGGAACAAATGATGCTTGTGCCCTAGTTTCTACAGCTCCCATTTTGACATAGGCAGGGAGAAGAAGCCATAACAAAAATACAATGTGTAAAAGCTAAACCCTATTTTTTACAATGAGAAGCAAGGAAAAAAAACAATGTGTAAGCTCTATACTATATTTGGAAGCAAGGAATAACATTTCACACCTGACTTCTCAAGGAAATTTTATCTAATTTAGTAAAAACCATATTTAATATGTTGTATCATTTTTTTTCCCAAAATTGCTCGAGGATAATAATGGAGAAAGGTAAGGAGCCAATCACATGTTTGATAATTCATATTCATAGATGAATAAAATATTATTTTTTTAAACTATAATATAACCAGTAAAAAAATAAAAATACCTGATAAATCATATTGAGAGATAAATATGATATAGTTATTTTTAAAAACTATCATATAAACAATATATAATAAAAAACCACATAAATATTTTTAGTACTGAATGCTATAATTACAAGACTTGAACATTAATGCACTCACTCAAGCTCCTATAATCATCGAACATAAATGCAGTCCTCTAAGCATCCAATCCATTAAGATACTTGATCCAATTCATAGAATTCATAAGGAAACATATCATAACAATATCATCATCAAATATAAATGCAATCTATCAATGTGGTAATCCACAAGGTATTGGTTATTTGTTCATATATAATGTCCAAGTTTTTAAAGTATAATATCAATGTCCCAATCAAATCACCTCACTTAATAGTGTCAGTCACACAAACAATCCAACGCAACTCAAAGTGATCAAAACAGGATCACAATAATGAGATATCACACGACAGTTAATGAAGCTAAGTACATAGAAAAAATTAAAAACTATCACAGGATTAGTCAAAAGGTTATATGGTCCAGTTGGTAGGAGGATGCTAATATGTAACACAATTCATTATGAGTTAAATCCCTCTGGATTTATCCAGTGCCCAATGGGCGGGGATAAGGAAGGAAAATTAAGAAACAAAAAATAATTCAACTTTGGTTTCACCTAAAAAAACTAATAGAATACGTAAAACTAATAACATTCCAAAAGATCTATTACCAAATTTCTTGGCAGCCTTAAAACTCAAAGCTAAAGCAAAAACAGCCCACCACAAAAATTGTTTCAACTTTAGTTTTCACCTAAAAACTAGTAGCATATCCCTAAAACTAATAACATACCCTCGAAACTAAGATCTAAAACTCAAAGCTGAACGCAAAACAGCCCACCATAATAACAGTTTATAGCAACATCCATCAGAGGTACAAATCCCTTCAGATAACCGGTTCAGAACAGGAGTGGATAGGTCCGTGGTCAGTTACTAGGTAACTTTGATGGATTAAATTCCCCCTAGTCGTGGCAACAAAAACAAATAGTTCTGATTCAGCTTGCTAACCTATTTGTAATTTGTAAACATGGGCAAGGGTGACAATATCTATATAACGTCAGTTATCTTCAATCAAAAAAAAAAAAATTATCTTCTCTCCATGTATGCTCCTCCAGCCCAACAATACATAGTCATACAAGGAAGGTTGGAACATGATTAGATTTTTTAACCTACACCACCTTTGACGTACAATCATCCAGAAATTTTCTAACAAGTGCAGGCCTGAAAACAGAAACAAAAAATTGAAATCCGAGCTTGTTTCAATCTTGCCTCTTCGTTATCAATGTTTTTAACCAGACTCATTACAAACGAAGCAAAGAGATGTCCTGCCCTCGCCACTCAAGAACCACTTCCCCATTTCCAACTGCCACCGGAGGCTTCTAAGAGTAACTGACCACAATACCAGTAGCATTTAATGTTTCTTCTCTAACAGTAACAAACACGTTTTCTGTGTTTATTTCACTAGACTGCAAGCCTGTCAAAATTCTAAAAAATAGTATGTGCCAGTATGTGGTTATTTTATGGCCATACAATGTTTACTGCATATCTGGTGCTTTTCCTGTTCATTATACCATGGAAACTGAGTAGAAAGGGAGCAAAATGATCAGGAGTATCTGTAGTCAGGTACCCACTATATTCATATACATGGGGTTAATATATTCACCTTATTTTGATAAGTGGGGAATATACATCAAAAAAGCAAAAGACCATTTGGACCAACAGAGCCTTTCAAAGGCAACAAAAAGTACATCAAGCACTACCAAATTACAAGTCTCTCTAGGAAAGGAAAATCAATTCAACTTTGGTTTCACCTGCAGAACTAACAACATATTTCCCTCAAAACTAAGATTCATTGTCGAATTTCTTGGCAGGCTAGCATTCAAAACTAGGGCAAAACAGCCCAGCGTAATATCCAAGAGCCTGTCAATAAAAACCAAAAACACTGAATGATGTCAAATGATGCCTTCACACTTTTCAATAACCACCATAACCACCACTTCTCATGCCATAGCCTCCTGTTGCAACTCCTCCACCATATGCTGCTTGAACCCCTGCTGGACCCGGACATTCTCTTGCCCAGTGACCAGCTTGACCACATTTATAGCAATTAGTGGAACTTGTATTTGCCCCAGAATTTCCATATCTGCTGCTGAGGCTGCCCCCAGGATTTCCATATCCACTACTGAGTGTGCCCCCAGGATAACCACCCGTGCCATTAGGGCAATCCTTCGCAAAATGACCTTCACTTTTACATTTGTAGCATGAAGAATAAGAAGATGAATATGTGTTAGAACTCCCATTTGGCACTCCTCCATAACCACCTGAGCTACCATAGTATCCACCTCCTGGACTTGCACCCAGTCCATTGCCGCCTAAGGTAGTATTTGAAATGCTTCCTGAACCGTATCACCAACATATGTAGAATTTCCATATGAATATGTGTTAAAACTCCCATTTGGCACTCCTCCATAACCACCTGAGTTACCATAATATCCACCTCCTAGACTTGCCCCCAGTCCATTACTGCCAAAGGTAGTATTTGAAATGCTTCCGGAACTATCACCAACATATGTAGAATTTCCATATCTTGCACCGATCCCCAAAAACTGGCTAGTGGAGATCATCCCCATAGATTTCCCACTAAAATCACTTATTCGACCAGCCTTAAAGTCGAGATGGGGAATGCTCCTGAATCACACATTTTAAAAGAAAATACTTACCAGGCGGAATCTTTTTGAAGCTGCCAGGAAATCACCATAGGAATACTTTGCTTCAATGTTAGGCGCTCCCTTCCTGTTCAGATGATTTGCCATTTCTACCCTGAAAACACTATATGGAGAACACTCATGAAAAAACCTATACCAAAGTTTTTATAGGGTTCCGAGTGGATAGAATTAATAAGAAAAAAATCTGGACTGTTAAAGGAAAGAGGGGTTTCATCAATAAAAATTGTCAAAATCTCATGTAAAAAGAATAAAAAGAAATCATGGGTGAACAAAATCTCAATTGTTTTGAACAAAGCTTGCATCATATACGAATTTAAAACCCTGCAACCCTTTGACTAAGCGGTTTAAAACAAAGAGAAAATAAAAATAGATGGATTCGACCGCTAAAATCAGGGCAAATTGAGCAGCAAAGCTAAAAAAACAACAAACCCGCATTCATAATACTAAACTAAAAAAGCAAAACCTGCTAAAACCAAAGAAAAAAAATTAAAAAACATCAAAACAACCGTCGTAACCATCATATACCCCGTCAAATTTAATCATGTGAAAAAGCGTCCAAAAGACCAGCAAATTTAACATAGTGACATGAACGATTGAAAAGGCCTTTCCTATAAGGGGAACACCTTTGGGGTAATTCTCTTTTAACAAATTTGAGCAATTAACTAGTCCCGTACCGAAATTAGATGTGGACTGGACGAACACAACGCCCTTCGACATAAAAATCTTTATTCACCCACCAAAACCTTTGGATGTGATGGGTAACATTATTGTTGGGTAATTAAAACCATGTCTTCTCATGTCATGTTTGCTGCACACCATGAAGTCCATGGCAAGCAAGCGGCCTGCTAAGCGCCGCAGGTAACTCAATGCAAATGCCTCTCTTGCACGGCACCTACTTATATACAATTGCTGCCCAACAGAAACAAAATGACAGGGTTTTTTGCTTATAGTTTAGGGGGTTTTAACATCTGAAACATGGGTCGCCAGGCGAGGAGACATTTCCCTAGAATTGTAATTGCAAGAGATTCGGATACCGCCGACGAAGAGAGCTCGGAAGGAGAAGAGGAGGAGGAGTTGTTTGATCAACCTCACCAAGAAGAAGAAGAAGAAGAAGAAGAAGAAGAAGAAGAAGATACAGAGGAGAAAGAGAAGGAGAAGAGAGAAGGAGAAGGAGAAAAAGAAGGCCCCCATTACAATCAGCCTTAAACAAGTCTGCAAGGTATGCGTGCTCTGTATAACCAATCAATCAATGTGTCATCCTATTTGGCACTGTGAAAAAGTTGCTCACCACTGGAAAAAAATTGAAGTGTTTATAATCTCTGGGAACATCCATTTTCTTTATAACTCATTCCATATGAGGTTCTGTTTTTCGTAAGGGTCCAACTTAGTTATTTCTTCCCCAGTATTCCAATTTCTGAGTGCCATTTTGAACGGAAAGATTGGTTTATTACGATCATAAAAAAATTGAACTCTACCGAACCGATTTCAGCAGCATTATGAAACCTAAAGTTGTTTTTGAATTTCATTTCACATTCCTCGTGGGTGTGGGTACTCGGGGATTTTTTACATTCGGTTGATAATCTGGGTTGTTTTTGTTAAGAAACCCATATTTTTTTATTTTTGGGTAATTTGTCTTTCCACTTTTTGGTTGCCGGCATTAATTTTATCCGGCCATCTGACGATTTTGGTGCTTTTGAATTAAGTCACAAGGTTCGAGTTCATGTTCGACGAGGATAAAGTTCAGTTCAAGTTCGGCAATGGGTAACGTTTCGAAAAAAATGTCATCAAGTTTGAACAAAATATATTTTTTTCTATCATTTTAATCGTAACAAAAGCATAAATATGTCAGGGGTACATACAGGAGAGATCTTTCAGTCTGAATATTTATTTTACACCAAATAATGCAAAGGCATATCAAAAACTTATTTTCTAAGAATAATAGATAAAGTTCAAGTGCACGTTCCATGAGGATAAAGTTATGCAAAACTCAAACTTTTTCCTATAATTGTGAAATGGGTTGAAGTTTTGCAACTATACATGAAAAAAAGGTTTTTCCTGGTATTTTAATATACCACCACATCTTGTATATTTTTTGGTGTTAGATAAAGGTGAAATAAACCAAAAATTAATGGTAATGGATCCACTAGTAAGATCAGAAACATTGACAGACGAATCTAGATGAATATCATTCATTATTACACTATGAAGAAACCAAACTTAAAACTTAGTAAAATTTAAACACCATTCTAATGTGTGACTTCATATAATTGTGTGAGTACACCAACCACATTGCAACCTCATATTCTTTTAATTTCACCCAAATGTAATTCATAGCCATCAAACAAAATACAAAACATGTATTGAGTAGGTTAATCAATGTAACTTTTAACAATAACTTGTCGATAATCTTGACCAACGATCAACCTCCAAAGTTTACACTTTTGAAGTTTTTTAAATTTCAGTTTGAAATTTGATAAATATTGACCAAGAGGGGTTTAGGTTAGAGCCAGTTATTGTGAATCATAATGTCTGAGGTTGTTAGTGCCACCTAACAATCATAATTTAAAAAAAAATAATACCCTTTAGTAGATCATGATTTTTTTAACATGCAGATTTTCTTTCAAAAATTTAAATTATGTGGAGAATATATTTTTAAGGGATTTAAAATAAGTACTTTTGAATACAAAGGAATTCAAGGCAACCCATTAATTGAGATTAAAATCACCTTTTATGGGTTGTGTATGTGTCACAATTTCATTGGTTAATTTATTGATGTGACTTGATGTGACTTACTTTATTGGCTGGTTTTTATTTCATTTTTAACTTTAATTCAAACAACTAATGGTACTTTATTTCACATATCCACTCACGGTCATTGGCCCATGCACGGTCATTGGCTCCTTTCCACTATGAATAAAATGTGCAAGAAAGGATCTTGAAAAATCGACATTTTAAGTCATGCTTTTTGATACATCATCAAGATGTAGAATGGATCTGGATTGCCAATTAGAGCTTTCTACATATATAACTCTCTATTAGACCAGAACATGAGCTCGGGTAGATCCTAACATAGATGGAAAAAAAAGGAAAAAATTCAAACAATGAATCATTAGTCTGAGCGAGGCCTCACTATAAGAATCATTCTTAGAATTATCTACATCATTTTGACCTCACTAGAGCCTCGCTGATTGCATTTAAGTTAGACTTGGGTCGATTTCAGCTCAAAGGAGTCTCACTGACTGCATGTAATGTTATACTAACCGAGGAGCTTTGCATGCCCAGATATGAGACTGTCTGCATGTGCTTGGCCTTATCGAGCCGGGTACTCATCCTCATCCTCTTCCTCATCCTTGTTATTCTATTTAATATATGCTAATGACGACTTTACATCATCAGTTTTGTTAGCTAATCCCTTATTGTCCTTGTTGTTCTACATTCTGTATGTGCACTTCTGTTGTGTTCTATGCTGTATGCTCCTTTAGGTTTATATCAGCCCAACTTTCCCCACACATGACAATTAAATAGCCAATGCTATTTTGACAAATTTGGGTCAGGCCCCTCTCCAAGTTTATGGGTATTGGTCATCCAAGACCGACTTAAACTCGAGCCATCATCCCTATTCTAGTAAGCAATGTATTCCACAACATCCACTACCTCAGTAAGCTTGCGCTTTGACTTGTGATTCTCCTTTGCAGTGAACTTTGTATCCTGCCGTGTTTTGTGAAAGATGAGCGATTCTCAAAGGTTGATTTTCTGACTCGTATGAGTTATATATCCATACAATGCTTACTATTGTCTGAGTTGATCCCACTCTTTGTTCGGGTTGATTTTAGAATCTTCTTGAGAGTGTCTTTAAGAATACAAATTGAACCCACATCTCTTCTTCATGTAATCCAGCAATTTTATCTGATTCCTCTTCTTGTTTGCTTGAGGAGTGGTTTATTTATTTCCCGTATCTCCTATAAAGATACCCGTCTCCTTAGTGATTGATTGTTTGCACATAGCCATTAATGGCTTTTCTTCTCACACTAATTACAAGGAACAAAATACAAATATTCCTGTGCTACATGACCTTTCTCAATTGAAACAAAAAATGGACGACTTCTCTTTGGCGTGTCTTCTTGGGTTGTCCTCATGCATGTTTCCTTCCGTTCTTGTATTGCAAGTGGTGAAGTTGGTGGAGTGTAAACTCCCCATTTTCTCTTTGCATTTGCATCACTCCTCAATGCCTTGAAGGCTTCCCTCTCTTTGGAAGTGCTTCCTTGTCCTCTTGAGGTAGACTAACACTTCCCTCTTCTTGTCTTGATTGTTGTCCAATTTTTAGGAGACTCCTTGCAATCATCTCAAGGCTTTAACAAACAAGGATATCGAAAACATTTTTGCCTTCTTTCGTTTGTTCTTGGTGCATAAATGGCATGGAGTCCTCCTTCATGGAAACTACTATTGCTTGAGCCATGATAGAGCATTGTCCAATACATGGTTTTCCATACCGAAGACGTGCATATTGAGGTTTTTCCTTAATTATAAAGGGATTGATAATTCTTTGGACATCCTCCTCAAGCCTTTATGCTTTCATAATTGCCAATAGATTCATTCAATGCAACATTGGAAGAAACAACATGTGAGAGGTGCTGTAGAGGCTGGTTCCCTTTTCTTGGTAGACTCTTCTCTTCTTTTTATTCCTTCAACATCATGTTGCAGCCTTGGCAACAACTTCTTGTAATTTTTCTATGATACCCATGACTAATTCTCCATGGTTGGACTGTGTAACATGCAACTCCTTATTCTTTGTTCCAAAAGTTGCTCTAGCATTCTTTGTTCTTTATTCTCCTCTTACACTTGCATGTTGAAAGCTTGGAGCTCCACACATCCCATCCTCGAATATTTGGTCATGGCTGTCCCATGCAACCACAATTTCTTGCTACTTCTGTCAAAGAACTTTGCATACAATCTTATTATACACACAAAATTCTACGTGTCAAAAAACATTTACACAAGCCACAAGGAACTTAGAGCTCTGATACAAATTGATCTCTAATTTCCTCTTTAAAAATCTTGTTGGAATATAAATGCAATTTTATTTTCCCATTCATATTGCTAGTACTTGAACATTCCAAATGGCAGATGGTTTAGATTTTGTTAAGAGTATTAGAATGGGCATTAGAATGAGTAAAGCTACTTGTAGAACCATAAGCAACGAGCAAAGGAAGGAAACAAGTGACATGACTCAAAAGATTTTAACGTGCAAACCCTAGTGTGGGGAAAAGCAGCTGGAAGTGGCAATTGTAGATTTTCCTTGTCTTTCCAAGAACTAATGGGGCTGTACAAAGAGCTAATATATTTTCACTCTTACCGATGTTTCCTATCTTCATAATGCTGTTATGAAATGTATTAGGAGCATAGAGTATTTTCAATTTATGAACAATTGACTACTTATTGCTTCCCACTCATACATTCAACGATTCATTCCTATACCATTCCTGATCAATGATGTCAATTCTTTAACTCTCGACCCCTCATGCATTTATGTAGATGTTTTTAAAAAAACCAAAGTTTCTTGAAACTCCCAGAATAAGAAGTCCAATTGCTTCTTGTCCTCACTATAATTTTTTTTGTTGTGGGTGAAATCACTACTTTAGTTGGAATATTGGCCACAAAATTGTTTGGGGGTGGTAAAGAAACCATCTCTAAGGGTTGCAAAGCCACTGCTTTATACATACTGGCAGTTACATTACCGCCATGTGCTTTAATTAGGGGTTTAGTAACATTAAAAATTAATGCAACTTGTCGAGGCTATAACAATTGCATACAAACTCGAAATCAGTTGCTGTTTATTTGAAAATGTATAACTTTTCAAGAGGAATCCATATATGCAACCATAACTGACTTTTGATGAAGTGTACTAACTATTTCACCTTGATGAAATAAACGTTGTTTTTTTTTGGAGTTATAATGCGCTACAATACCACTCATCAACTTTCTGCTGCTTTGTTGATCTTGACATGCCCTTGGAGCCCAATGAAGTTCTTGATGATTCCTACGGATCCTTACAAATCAAGCATTGTATAAAATGTTGGAGAAAGTGCTCAATTTTTTTTTTGGGACAAGCAAGGTGGGATGAAAGGTATCCTATTGGTGGATTGGGATGTTTGTACCTCACCAAGGGATCAAGGATGATGTAGGAGCATACAAGGGGTACGAGCAATCTTCCATCGACCAAAAACATATAAAGTAGGAATAAACAAATTTAGCAGATTTTGTTGTTTGGCTTGGTTGCGGTACGTGCAAATCGTTCATGAGGTTCGCAGTATCTTTTTGATTCCTGAACATTGAACATAATTTGGCGTAGATATTCAGCGGCGCAACATTTGGGAACTTGATGCACATTTGAAATTCTATATAGAGCTCAAAAACGTGTTACAGTGCATGAGCCATCATAAAGTTTGCATACATATTCTAGATTAACCTCATGAAGTGACCCATCTTCTTAGAAAATGCCTTGGAGGCACACTTTTCAATAAAAAGCCAAAATATGCTATAGCGCATCTAGCCATCTTGCTCCAAGTGTACATGTTTTAGACAACCTTAGGAAGTGAACTATCAAAATGGAATGGTGCCAAGTAGTGCTTCTATGTAGTAAAACTCCAATTTTTTTTTGCGGTCACCTGGAGACTTTATCTCACGATGCACCATACATAGTGGTAAATCTAGAGCCGGCAATATGATCACATACTTGAGTGTGTAGACACCTAAATTTGGCAATGGACAATATTCGCTTTGCACCTAAAGTGTGATTTGTGTGCATATTTGAAGCCTAGGTAACCTATCCTTAGCTCTCTTGCCTGACTTGCTTCTCTTTTCATAGTGCTCAATCGCTCATATAACTAATTGCATCAGTCCACAACAGTACAATACTCCTAGGCATCATTCCTAGAAGTTTGCAAAATCCAAGCAACTACTTGTTTGGGATTGTCCATCAGGGACTGAACCATCCAATAGTTTGGCCCAAAGTGGATGGTTTCATCCCCAACCACTCAACGGCTACTTTTCCAATTTGGTATCTTCTCATGGGTCGATTCCATATCCTATACGTCGGCCTTAATTCAAGATTAAACCTACGAACAGCCATAAAAACAATTCTAACTCACCTATTTACCTCACTTTACACTCTGTAGAGCATACTTGCAAAGTACATTCCAAAAGCACTCCAAGCCCTCCTAAATCCGTTCAAAGGCAACACCATAACCTAGGAGCAGCCCATAAACAGGTCTAAAGCACTCTTAGCTAGGTTTAAAGAGTTGCACTTTCCAATTTAGAGACCTTCATAGCCAAGCCAAGCTTAAGTGCACCAAGCCATTGTTTCTCATTGTTGAGTGATCAAGTTTCTAGAGTAGTTGCATCCATATAGATATCACATACTAAGTGGGGAACTATGTGTGGTTTGAGGCCTCTCTGGAGTAGTGCTAACGTGGTGCACAAATTGTATTTCAACCCAACAAATAATCTTTTTGTAGGGTCTCCTACCCGTGGTTAGTGTTTGAAGTTGTTTTCGCATCATACAAAAGGTTTTTGCAAATTTGTGACACCTATGGCTTTTAGAGCGAAGGTCATCATTGCTAGTTGCAGAGACATAAAAAGTTGCAGAGCGCTAGTGCATCACTGTACGAAACTATTTGGTGCTTTTGCTCTGACCAGACATTTCCATAGCTGTTCATTTTTTGCACCCCAGTTCCAGAAACAAAGCCCTTCCGGACCATTTCTAGTCTGGACAATCACTCTGCATTGAAGTTCAACTTCCTGCCTCTGTAATCAGCTTAGTGCATCCACTTCTTTGTGTTTTAGAAATCGTTTTCATTTGTGATCTTGCAAATTGTTAATGAGAGTATATTCTGATTTGTGCATTAATGTTTATTAATTAATCTGAATAATGCTAATGAGAGTATATTCCGATTTGTGCATTAATGTTTATTAATTAATTTGAATCATAGTTCAAAAAATCGTAAATCGGGATTAATCAGCAGACCAAATTTTGAATTGGAAATCGGGAATCGGCAAAAAATCGGCATTAATCGGCAACTTTATCGCTACTTTTAAAAACATTTAAATTCATAAAATATACTTAAATTAAATGTAAAAACAATGTTAAATGATGCGAGAAGTGACTCTATAGAAATGCCATAGGCCCATATGCATATTTTCGATTAAGTTTTGACCAAAATAAATACTGGAATAGATTTTATACAGTATACGAATTAGTGTACTGTACAGTGTATGTTATATGGTTATACTATTGAAAATCTTTAAAAAAACAAAAAAATAAATATTAAATATATTTTATACGAATTTATACTGTATAGTCATAGTGTATACTAGTATAGTATATATGAATTTATTCATACTATATAGTTGTAACTTGTGTCGTCTTTTCTAAACAACTTCATCTGGATTATCACACCTCGGGGAATCGAATGTGGCTCTCTCTCTTGCCAGCTTCTCACATGATTTGCTCTGCCTGCCAATATAGTTAATAATGTATAGCATTACAGTTACGAATTGACCATGAATTTATTTATACTATATATGAATTTATTTATATTGTTTGCTATGAACATGGGCCACGAACTGGTTCTTACGAACTGGCCACGAAACCCCACAAAACCACCACGAAATCCCACGAAACCACTACGAAATGCTTGAAACCACCACGAAATGCTATTCACCAGACACGAAACGAGGTTGCAGAAGAAAATACGAATCGCGGAGGAGAGAAATGGTTCGATTTGGTCGTTTTTTGCGTTTAAACCTATGGCACACGATTTTCAATGATTTTAACCTGCTCGTTTCCACAATTTTTTAGGTATTTTAATGCCAAAAATTGCCGATTTATCGACACTTCTAAAATCGCGATTTTCGGAAAAATAAATCATTTCACTAACCCTAAACGATAAATTGCGATAATTGGGCGATTAATCACGATTTTTAATACAGAGATCTGAATATACGAACTTGTTGCTCAACCATTTAAACCCTAGCTAAATAAGAACACCCTACATATCTTATCTTATTTATTTATTTTTATGGTTAAATTAGAGTGCTGCACACTTGTGAGAGATTCCTCATAACATATGAGGCTTTAAATTCAAGTCATGAAAGTGAAACTCTCAAGGGTGGAAGCTGAAACATTTGGATTTCCGCAACGATTATTGGTCATGCCTTGATAAGGAAAGCAATTCCATTCATAGAGGTGTTCAACTCAATTAGTTATAGGTCTAGCTCAACTAGCTAGGGGAGTTAGCTCAATAGCTAGAGGTTTGTGGAGATATAAGTTACTCATTAACTTTCCCTAACCTGGTTCCTTACATCCACCACTTGTCCATCACCCCTGTCCCCCTTGCTGATCATGCGGACCCTTTCCTTCTCTCTACAGGTTGATCCCCTAAGGTCTTGCCTCCCTTCCACTGTCTTCCACGAACTATTATGAAGTTTGATGAAGGTGACCCCAAAGGCCTTTTTCTCCCACCTTGGTCTACTTCTCCCTTTTGAACCTCAGTTTACCCTGCTCTCCATAAACATTGAAGTACAACCTCCACTCTTCCATTATCCACGAGGCTGCCTCGAATTCCTAGCCCCATATCACCCTCACCCACCCTCACAAAAAAACTTGTCCCATTGAACCAATGGTATGACGAGGATTGTAAAGCCCTTCACTGGTAGCTTCGCTTTGTTTCTGCTCATGCTCTCCCATCATCCCCCCTCTCTTAAATCCACTTACCGCCACCTCCTTTGCCACAAGAAACGCATTTTCATCTCATGACGAAGACGTAAGCTCTACGAGTCCCTTTTACATTCTCCTAAGCATTTTTGGCATACCATTCTCCCTCGGCATTCCCCTCTTCCACAGGATCTGGATCCCAACTCCATGTATGCTCATACCTCCACTCTTTACAACGTCCCTGGTCAGCCCCGGATCCGGGTTTCATCCCCACCTTTTGTTTGACACATTTTCACCCACATGAATGTTAAATATGCCATCTCAGCCATGAAATAGTAGCAAAGCAGTGGATAAGGAGGGCTTCCAGGTAGAACTCTTCAAACAAGGGACTTTGCATCCTGAACAACTATTTAGTGGATCTCTTCAACCAAGTGGTTTGTACAAGTTTTCCGGGGGTCTTGGTCCCACCACATCATTCACCCCATCCACAAATCAAGTCCTACTTTTTGATCCCAACAACTACAAAATGATCTTGGTGGCTCGCACATTCGCCAAGCTATATGTTACAATGCTTCACATGCGGCTTTCAGAGTTTTTGGACTAGAGTCACTATAGAGCCAGGGGACAGGTAGGGTTTTAACCAACCTACCACACCATTGATCGCGTCCTTACCCTTTGGGCCATCATCAAGGAATCACGCCACCATTCTTCCAAGGTTTTCTATTGCTTTGCTGACTTTCAAAAAGCTTTTGACTCTGTTCTGCGGGAAGCTCTCTTCCAAAGGCTCAGAGAGATTGGCATTTCCGAGACTCTTTTAGCTGCCATCATGTGCCTATATGAGGAGGTTTTGGGTCATTTTCATACTGCTACTGGGTTTTCTGACTTCATCAGGAGTACCATTGGAGTCAAGCAGGGTTGCCCTTTGTCTCCTACCTTGTTCAATATTTATATTGATGACCTGGAAGAGTTTCCCAGGGATCATATCCAGGAGGGGGACAATTGTCTTCTCCACTAGGTTCTGTTCTATATCCTTCTTTTCGCAGACGATGTGGTCCTTGCCTCCTCTGTGGAGGGTTTACAGAGACAACTGGATGCTTTAGCCCTTTTTTGCGACCACAAATAGCTGATAGTTAACCTGGGTAAGACCAAAGTTATGATCTTTAATGGCCTGAAGACATTTGATTTTCATTTCTTTTACAAGGGGGATGAGCTCGAGATCACCAACTCTTACACTTACTTGGGAGTACTATTCTCTGGGCCTCGCTTTAGTCTTTGACTGTCACTTCAGCCTCGGGTTAATAAGGGCTGTGGCTCCCTGGCGATCATGGAAAGACAATGCTTCCGCCATCACTTCTAGGACATCCGGTCCAAGATGTCCCTTTCAAACTCGCTTGTCAGGCCCATAGTTCTCTATGGCTTTGAGGTTTGGGGGCCCTCATTACTCGAGTTTGATTGGGCTACAGTGGAGAGAGTTCAAATCGTTCTTCTCAGACATATCATTAGATGTAAGGAGACAGTTCCCCACAATATCATCTTGGTAGAATTTGGGGCTCGTCCCTTCAGGTTGGATGCAATGTTTGGTCTTGTTTCCCTTTTGCGTCGCATTCAAAGACTTGTTGATTCTTCTGCGGGAAGGGACATGTATCTCTACCTTGCCTACTGCTCCTCTAAGGCCATTGGTTCAGCCAATCGTTCATGTTGGTCTCGTTGTTGGTTTGCCGGAGTCTCACGATTACTTGAGTCCATTGGGATTCAGACGGACCACGTCCCACCATACAACTATTCATTGGATGCTCCTGCCCATCTCCTTCTGGGCAAGCAGGATTTGAACAAAATCATCAGAGATGATATCTACAGGTAGTTCATCCAATGCACTTGGACTAACCCATAGGGAGGGTTACGTCAGAAGATGGCCATCTATGCTACACACTTTCTGGAGGTCAATAATGGTCTTATCTCTCGGCCCGAGTATATTTCTCGACATTGGATGCATGTCCTTCGCATTTCCCTGGGTCAATTTGGGGTTGGCTCCCATAGGCTCCGGGTTGAGTGTGATCATCAGACTGACCGTTCCGAGCGGATTTGCCAACTTTGTACCCTCCAGGAGGTCGAAACGGAAGAGCACTTCATCTTCCGGTGCCTCATCTACTACGAGATCAAAGGAAGATTTCATTGCTTGTTCAGAAAGCATCCGACATTCATAGACTTTTTTCAGATACTATGATTAGAGGTGCCCTGCTCTTTATCTGCAGGAGGCTCTTAGGCTTCGGGAAGCGACCTTCTGGCCTCTTTCTAGACAGATGACTACTCGACAGATCACTTCCTTTTTTATAGTGCTCTCCCTTGGGAGGGGCACTAAGCGGCATGGTAATAATGATCATGATCCCCATACGAGATCGGTCCAGAACCGAGGCATATTTCATAGACCAGGGACGTCCAAACACATATGAGGTCGAGGTCCTCTCATAGATGGCCTTCGAGATCCACCAGACGAGCACAAAGAGTTCCCTCCTCCTGGCATTGGCACTCTAGATCTTTCATAGCCTTAGAGACCAGTGTCCAACACATTACTAGCTTCTTTCAGTCGGCCTTGGATGTTAGATGAGGGGTTATCCTCCTTCGCCTCCTCTTCCTCTTCTTCCTCCACATGTTTGGGTTTTGCTAACTTCTGCAGGCTTTCTCCCCGCCTCTCTTCTTGCCCGTTCTTCTTTTTCTTCCTCTCTTTTCTGTTTGTTCTCGAGGACCTTTTGATCCTCTTGCTGGACTCTCGTTTACTCTTTGTATGGGTGCAATCCCGTTGACCTACCTTTGTGGTCATTCGTTGGACATTCCCTATATTTATCTTATCTAAGAAGTTAGAAAATTGCAATTAGAGATTTGTTGAAGAGTGTGCAAGTCTGAGTAGAGTTGTAGGAGTGAACCTTGTCCATGAATGGGCTGATATTATAACATTGCAATTTTTGTCGTATGTAATAGAATTGGAAATATATTTTAGGTGTGTCTTGTAATTTCCTCTTATTGAAAGCAATAAAGAATAAGTCTGTTGTTTAGAGCATTGTGCATGAACTTTGTGTGTGTATGTGTCCATTAGGGTGTGTTGAGTTGATAGGTTGTATGGTCCAAGGTTGTCCTCCATTGGACACCTTAAGTACGACTACATCAAATGGGAATTGGGAATTCGTGACACAAGAGTCCAAGGGGCTGCTGCTACAATTGCATTTAAGGGTGCTAATGAAGGATGCCTTTCTTCAAGCCACTTATAGAATTACGCACCAAAATCTCAACAACACTCAATTGACAACGTCTTTATTTAATCATAGAAGAATTACACAAACAAGGCAGTGATCACCAATGATACAGTTGAACACCAATTCACAATTCAACAATATGCCCCTAGGATTACAATACACAAACACCGTAGTGTTTCCACAATGACTCAATTCCAATAGCCTTCCCTTAGACTTGTGCACAAATTGCGAATGCAATACTCCTTCCAACCACATGCTTAGACGATATCCTTTCATTTGGAATCGAACGCCTTCTACAATGGGATAGAAGTTCTTATATAGTAAATATGATTGCCTTGAAGTAACAAGCTACTCATTTGATATTGAGTGCATCCCAATCTCTCATGCAATATAGGCCCAAGTAATCACAACACAATTTGATGCAATTGCGTTGACCAAACAACTACAATTATTGGATTAGGTGAAATCCATGTCAACTTATTCAAACTAGAAGCTTCGAAAGTTATGCGCAATTGCGCATGAGACTGTGTATAGACCCCACCTTATTGAATCTTTGTGCACTTGTGCAATACAAATCCTATGACCTCATAGATTTAAGGGTAGGTGCATGCCATTGAATATAACACAATGTTAATGTGAACAGTAGAAAAGTTTGGTGTGTTACCATGGATAAAAAGTAGTTACTTTCTGCGCACTATCTAGACGCCTCCAATTCTTGAGGTATCAATCCGAAGCTCTTGGTTACCTTCAGAGTGATGTTCTTGATCCGAAGAAGATATTGCGAACTTGTGGGCATCTTTTGGAAATATTGCAACCACTCTTGACAAATGACCTTGACAACACTTGCTCGTATTAATTGATAGTGTAGAACACTACTGGTACTTGCATTTAAGAAATCAAGTGCAAAACACAACGTAAACTTTTACGTGCACGCAAACGGCATCAAACGTTACAAATATACTTTGTGTGAAACAAAAGGTGCACAAAAACATACTAACAAGGGCTAAGCAAAAATGAAACTTTGCACAATGCTAGGCTTAGCTTATTTTACTAACATAGAATAATTTTGGTTGATGTAGGTTTACAAGTGAACATGGATGCTCCTGCATCATACACTTCGGGTAAGAAAATGTGTGAGTATGGTGCTCACACATGCGGGCTAGGTGTTAGAACTACATTTTTGACCTTCTGATAAGGTCTTGGCATGCTTGCGTGGCAACTAGTATTCCTTGTCTCCCAATTGTTGGTGGAATTTGGGTAAGAAATCAACCTCCACCAAACTGTCTTTGATTTTCCGCACCCTTACCCTTGTCCTCTTCAGATTGACTTCTCCCATCTATGTGGAGTGTTTCTTTCCTTCTCCACATCTCTTTCCTTTGCGCAATGCTTTTGTACATTGTTTGGAGGAAGAACTGTCCTCCACTCTTCCTCTTTCACACTTGCATCAGCGCTACATCCTTGCATACTGTTGTGCTTATTTCTTGTGTCATTCCATCTTCTTCATTCACCTAGCTTCTTTGTATTTTTGCACATGCGCTATCTTCTCTTCTTTGTGTAACACTTTGTTGCATTATTGTGCATCCATCCTACAGGAGCTGTTCTTCCTATGCCTAACCATATGAATTTAGTGCGCTTTTTCGTCTTCACCTCTTAGTGGTTTCAAAATATGAATTTGTTCATCCTTTTGAACTCTTAACTATGTTTGCTCTTCCATTATACATCTCTTGGTCAAACTGCCAAGGCCTCCCTAACAGTACATGACATGCACCCATTAGTAAAATGTCGCACAAAACTTTTGCTTGTGAAACCATAGTTCAACTATTTGCTGAGTACTCAATGAGTTGTCGAGTACTCGCAATTTTTTTTGTTGGTAGAGTTCTTACAGTTTTAGCTTGTGAGGCTTAGGGTTTCTATTGTTCCTTTCCTATAAAGTGATAGTTGAGCTCTCAACAATATTTCTCTCTTTCAAATTATCTCGTGTTACTGCTTGGTTTCTTCGTGTCTTTGGTTTTCGTAATAGATACGGGAGGAATGTATAGTTGTCTTTGAGAAGAGATGCGAGTTGCTACTTTTGAGAAGAGATGTGACATGTTACCTCTGATAAGAGATGTGAGATGCTATCTATGAGAAGATATGTGAGCTATTTTCCCATGCTATCACAAAAAGATGGTAGTAGTCTTTGAGAAGAAACGTGAAGCTATCACCCTCTGTTTTGCATGGCACAAAATAAGTGCAATCTCTACAGAGGCGAGGAGCTACAAGACTAATTTATCTGTCTTCACTCCATTTCACATTTTTTACAATTTGAATGGTGATTCCTTGATAACTATTTTAGCATGAAATGAATAGTCTAACAATAGAATATGAAGTGACTGAACTTGGAATGTAAATTGTCAAGTGGTAAGCATTTCTCCAAGAAGTTGAGAAGTTTTATCATATTTTGAAACTCTTAAAAATACAAAATCCAAATATTTCTTTTTGTAGGATTTTTTCTACATTTTTGAACTTTAGATGCCCTTCATAATGTTTTTGGCCTCGAAAACTCTGTTGAGGGGGTGTGTCAACATAACCTTTAGGGCCATCAAAACTAGTTCCTTTTGTGATATCTTTTCAACCCATATCAGTTGGAATTTTCAGCTATGGTCAAGGAGTTACAACTCCAGTAAGGTGATGCACTAGTGATAAACTAGCATTTTCAGTATGGCTAGCGCAAAAGAGTGTCTTGAACTGCTACTTTAATCATTTGGCCTCCCTTGGGAAGCAATGGGTCCAATTGCTCCTAGTTCAGATTTTTGATGAACATAGGAAATCTCAAGTGCAGAAGCAATTGCCTTCCACTTGAGTTGGGTGGGCCACATAAAAGTCATTTTTACCGATTTCATGCATTTTGGAGCATGGGTGTCATAAGCCCAACATGTAGAACTAGTGTCATGACCTCTTAGACCACAATAACGACACAATGTGATGAAATGAATACCTTCCATGCGTATGAGTAGAATGCTTGCCCCAAGGCTGAGTAGTTTGTTCTACATACACTTTTGATTTAATGCAAGTGGAACCCGTGGTGGGTTGAGAAGATTCTTCGGAGGGGCCATGACCAAAATTCATAGCCCTCATTTATGCTTCAAGAAGTTTTTGAATTCCTTGACCATCTTTGCCAAGCCCTTGGTGAGTGCATCCCATTTTATGTAATTGCTTGAAACCAATGTTGTTTGTGTGTTTTTCAAAACTGCCAAAAAATATGGAGCATGATCAGATTTTGAGGGACCGGAGTAGTATACCATGTTTTCCTCTGTTTCTGTTTGCACATCTGCAACAGTCTTCGTCTCTTTCATCTTGACTTCACCTTCCTGTTGTGCCTCTTTCTCTTATGTGGTGTCCCACATTTTCTAGGGTGGGTTGACAGTTCTCTGGAAGGATTCTCGATTGATTGCCGGATGCTGGAGGCTGTTTGACAATGTATAGCCTCGAGCTTATCTAATCTGAACCATGGGGAGCTACCTCATCAAATTGCTGCTAAGGGCTTTTCCACCTTCCACATCATCCCTAACTGTTCTGTTCTCCTCATTCAGACTGTCACTTGCATCTGGGGGATGATGTGTTCTAGGAAGCCATCCGTCCAGTCTAGTATATCTTCCTCTATTAGTAGGATGCCCTGTTTGCAAGAATTCTCTCAAAGCTTGTTGCTAAATGATGAGATCCAATGAAGCCTGCAAAAAAGCAGAAGACAGAGTGACTTCACTTTTAAGGCAGTAGGGTCCCTGGCCTCATCATAGAAAACATGTTTATTTCTCTTGTTCAAAAACCATCACAAAACTTCAGTAGAAAATACAACCAACAAAGTATCAAAGAAATTTGAATGTTTGATATTGCCAATTGTGACAGTCCAAACTTCATCCTATGCAATATCTATCTTTGCAAATCAAGATCAGCCAGGAAGAATGTGATTCCAATCTATTTTTCCTAAAGTGATAATCAAAGAAAACATGTTCAAGTGTTTCAGGAGCACTATAGATTAGACAGTTCGTCACATTCATTCCACTTGTCCCAATAGCTTCAGAGACAGCAAGATTTTGCCAAAGAAATAGGTAATAACCATAAAACATGCACTTTTGGGTTCAAGGCATGCAGTCCAGAAAAGTTCACACCTCCATTACATGCTTGTTCAGTATCTAATACATTCCAGATTTCATTCAAATTGTGTTTTTGACATTTCCTATTTTCTATTATTTTTTAAAAATAAACACTTACCAACACTAGAAGTCATCTGACAAACAATTTGATAGGATTGGACCTAAAAGTCAGAAAGCTACCTAATTCCAAACTATCATAACTGCCAAGTTGTTGGTAAACCATTCAGTAGAGTATATTTATTTTTACACTGAAATTATGCAGGCGAGGATCAGTTAGACAACAAAAATTCTGTTGCAAGTTTGTCAGAAAAAACTTATGACATTGGTTACTGTGAGAAGAACCTACAATGTACAATGTAATTATTTTGATTAGGTAAATGGTTAGGGTTTTGAAAGGCTCCCAAAACCTTGTACAAAACAAAAAGATAAACAAAGAAAGATCAGTAACAACAGGCACCAAACAGGATCAAAACAACTTAATCCAACTAGAAACAGACAATAGACTGGAAAAAGTTAGCATAAAGATCCCAAAGAATATGGCCAAATGCCCCAAATGAGCACCAGTCTTTCCCTTTTCGCCCTTTTTTATTTTAACTTCATGCCACACCCCTTGAGAGGGTTCCTTTACGACTATCTGCAAATCTAATCCTTATTGCCATGAGGAGAGTACGAGATCAAGTATTCAGGATTCGACTGAGTCACTAACTCCTTATCTGAATCTGAGTTCTCTGATACATGGCCTCTCTTCAACCCTCCTGACTGTGACTCCTTCAAAGTCATCTCCAATGAGGCCATCTGCTCCTCTCCTTTGTCCAACTTTTCAGGCCCACTGGCTGCCTCTTGATGGCCAGGTGCACCCGGGTAAGTCTCTTATGGGTCTGTGGATTGTTGGCTGCCTGCATCCTCATCACCATCTTCAGAATCAACTTCTGGTACCGGAGAGCTCCATCTTTTGGGCTTTGGCTTTGTCCCTTTTTCCCTAGGTGGTTTAACTCTATTCTGGGTGCTGGTAGCCTGTAGATGTCGTGGGAGTCTACATGCGTGGCATCGGAAAGCTGTATTTTCATAATTCAACGCCTGAATGGAACCTACAATGTTATTTATTCTTAATGTTGCATAAGTTTTGAGAATGGTGAGACTATGTTTTGGGGGATCGAAAAAAATTCCCTGGATTTTGGGATAGCAAGGGGACGGCTATTAAAAATAGATATAAATATTAAATGAAATTATGTTATAAACTAAAACAAATTGGAAGAAGCTGATTTTGTAATGCATTCAACTGATTTGCTGAATTTACAAAGACAATCCATCATCAACAGTTAAAAGTCTGAACAGTTCAAGCTTTAACATTGAAAATTAAAATGCAAAAATCTGTAACGTTCTCTTATAAAATAGAGAATCTGAAGCTCCATGCTTCAATGACAATGCTCAAATATGAGAATCTTAATATACTAAAGTAGCAAAAATAATTGCTTACATACATACATACACACACACACACATTAAGCAATTATTTTTGCTACTTTAGTCATGATGAGGCTCCTCACATCTAGTCTTAAGTCTTTTTCCTATTAAAAATTAGTGTGCAAATTGGCTAGCTGATTTTGTAACAGATTAAACTTTCTTGCGATTATGTTTCAAATCAGCCAGCACCTTCTGTTCACATACATACATTTTTCCTGCATGTATTTGTTTTTGGATTTCTATTTTGCTAAAGGTTCTTTATTCACAAATATCTTACAGATACTATATGTCACAAATATGATATCGATGCCAAAACATCCAGCATGGTCCCCCACCCTTCAAAGGGAATGTTTCCTCCCCGGCTCTAAAACGTTCCAGACGGGAGATAAACAGGGGGGACGTGCCTTGGATAACTATGGAACTTACTCGTACTACGTGTATTATTGTAATTAAGTTGTATAGGAATTTTTGAGTGGCTACTGAGAATTTATTTGTTGCATAATGCAAGCTTTAGTTGAAAAACTCATGAAAAATTTAGAGATATGGATATAATTCAGACATGAATTTGATATTAGGGCTTTAGGTGAACTTGTTTGGGTAGAAGAATGCTCAACTTATGTTGGTTGCAAACGTGTTTTGTGGTTGAGCAGGTCTGTAAACAAAAGGGGCATGAAGCAGGGTTCAAAGGAGCTACTTACATTGACTGCCCTAAGAAGCCATGTTTTTTGTGTAAACAGCCTGGTAATTTCTGGTTGCATTCTATGCTTGTTTGAATTTGCATTGCTGGAGAACCTTTCTTTTTAGTTCTCAAATAGTATGTCAAAATCTAATAGGGCTGCTAGATCTATTGTCAGATCTAATTAATATTTTATTATTGTGAATGTAAAGGACATACCACCATGACATGCCCACACCGCATAGCAACGGAACATGGGGTTGCCCCTGCTCCCCGTAGATACATACTGGGTCCCTTTGACTTTGTATATGAACGCCAGATCAGAAATCATGTCAACAAGGTACAATACTCTTCCTTATTGTACTTTTTATCTCGGTTTAAGTTTTGGCCATTTTTGGGTGCATTTTTTTGCTCTCAAAACTCTTGCAAATAATAAATAAGAAAAATCAGGAGATATGTAACCCAGTTTCTTAGAATGACAATGTAGTTGTTTTCATTGCAAATTTAATACAGAGCCTAAATTGAACTTAACCCATACTTGCATTTGTTTGCCTTTACATGGAATGCTACTTCTACTTTTGCAAAGTGTTGGCGCTGTTGTGTGAGCAAACTAAAGAGAGCTGTTTTTCAGCTGAGGAGCGAAAAAAGAGTTTTACTTATCATAAGCAATTTAGGAACGCAATTTTCTACCTATTTTTCTACTCTCCATATGCTCGAGGAGTAGAGTCCCTTTTAGCCTTGCAAGAAATTATCTCGATGTGTTTGAACGATTTACTTTTGTCATCGTAGATCTCTCCTAAAAACCTTCCTTGTCCGAATATGGCATACCCTTGCACCCCCCCGGGGGAGCAACTATCACAATAAAATTCATGGGGTTCTAAATACCCAAATCGCCTCTCCGATTGAACCGTCTCACTAAATTTTTCAACTAGTGATGCAATTAGGGCTCATTAAACCCCATATCACATCATATAGTAGTGATTGATTTAATGTGCATCATGTTATTGAGGCCAATTCATCCCCAAATTACATCACATCATCTTCTTTAAGTTCATAGGGCTTCAATTGACCAAAGTACCCTAACCGGTTTAGGGTTTAGGGAAAGGAAATCAATGTTTGGAATCTTTGGCACATTTTCCACAAACTCCTACCCCCAAATTTGTTGAAAGTTATAGAGATCAATGTGATGCACTCTTTCAATTTACAACTCTATGAGTTATCTCTTGTTCTTCTTTTGAACAAATGAAGATATCATGGGGTCCTTAGATAGATCATCTTATTGCTCAACCCTTACTATCGCTAATCTATATAATCAAACTCAAAGGATTATCTTTGTGCATGGATGGGCACCAAGGTTGCTCCCCTACACTATTGAATGTGGAGATTATATGCGTGGGCCTGTTAAATATGCATTCGAATTGAAAAGCATAGTGTATATGGCAAGTATAGTATATATGGAAACTTCAACTTCAACTTCAACTTCAAGATTGTGGCTCAATCTTTGGCCAATTTTGTGGCTTGCCGACATAAAGATAGACAACCCATAGTGTTTATGCGCGCCTCCATGTCTATGCACTCTTTCCCTCAATCGACTAGGTACCCCCGTATATTTATATAAGCGCCCGCCTTGCCTCCCACCTTATTTATGAGTAACTGGTAATTGCCCTTCCCTTATGTCTACGTGTCTCAAAGCAGGCTCCTTCTAATTGACGAAACATGAACCAACTTTCAAACTTGGTACCAATTTGAGGAGGGGTAGGGCCTCTATCTCTATATGGCGGAGTGTAGCGAACCAATTGATATGGCATCCCTGCTCATCCCCTCCCTCTCCTCATATGGCGCCAAACAACCCCATTGATAAGAGCTCTTGGGAGTCATCAACTTGTTATCCCTGATGTACCTTTGATCAATTGAAAGAATTGGGGGAGGGCAGTTATGGATTTTATTTAGTTAGTTGGCACTCCCCTGCCCTTCTCTCTGTATCTAGTGGTTAGCCCAAATGCGTGTACCCCTATATTAACTCACTCCTCCCCACCCCCTATCCTCTATACAAATATGGGGAAAGCACCCCTATATATAGATCTAGGGTGGGCTCCCTATATTCTATCTACTGGAGATCTCTCTTGAGAAAGAGTGTCATTTGTTGCGTTTGAGTATGTTGACTCGTTATCAATCATTTGTCTCATATGGGAAAGATCTCTGACTACCTCTTGAGATGAATGCATCAACGGGTGTGTTGAGATTGTTGGCCCTATTTATATAGTTGATTAGATGGTCCTAGGTTTGTAAAGTATGTACGCATCCATCATATGATGTTCCCTTGCTTCCAAGATGAAATTAGGGCTTCAACTCCATGCTCATGGGGAAATTCACGAGTCCATATATTCAAACAAGTGCCCATCTTTGGGAGTTGTGAGGTTTGTACATTCTACTTTTGACACATCCAAAACTCCTATAAATGTCAACAACCAATCCAAAAGGCCACAACCTACAAAACGACTGTATATTTTCCCAAAACAGACACCAGTTACAAAATTCACACCCCAAAAGCTTTAGGTCCAATGTTGAAATCCTGAAAAATGAGTGAGTACTGATCAAATTAGATTTTGAAAAACTATCTTCTAGATAATAATTGTTGGAGCTACAAGACCAATTCTATCAAGTGTAGAGTGACCCTAATTTCTTATATTTATTGAAATAAATTTATATAAAACAATAGTAAATGATAAAAGTTTTTTAATAAAAGTATAAAGATATATTGCATAATAAAAGTATAAAGAAATCTTTCATCATTTCTTTATACTTTTATTAAGAAAACTTATATATATACATATATCTATACTTTAACAATTATTTTAGTAAATATGCCCCCTAGCTTGACCTGCCACATCAAAAACCTCAAAATATGCTTAATATTAAGAATGTATATGCGTTCCTTGACCATAGGAACATGTACATGCTATAGCGCGTGCATGCTTTTAGCTTGGAAACCACCAAACTTGACACATAAGAGCACAAATGTGTTATTTAGAACCCTGTACGCGTTTTAGTCAATTTTGCGTTTTTTGGCCACTTTTTGGCTCCCAATCTATGTGCACTTACCCTTGTGTTTCCTTTGTATGATCATGAAGAAAATGTAAGTTTTATTTAGATAGAATGTATCTTATATTGGATCTTTATAGATTACACATAAAACCTTTTAGTCTCTTGCAAGTCGTACTAGAGTCATTGCTTCTAATAACCACATTTTTTCCAATATCCTTTTGTTTGTGACAACGAAATTTTACTTCCTTTGTATGATCACGAAGAAAATTTAAAATGCTTAAGTGAAGCCTAATTTTCCTTGAAAGGTGGAGTGCGAATTTCATATCTATGTTTTACAAATTTTTATGGACACAGAAATAGTGAGATCTTTTTGGGGGATGTCTAGAGAGACCCCAAATTTCAGGGGACATGTGGGTAAAAATATATTACAAAACATGTGGCTTTTCTAATTTTTATGTAACTTGTGATTTGTCATGGATTATAATAAATTAAGAAATCAAAAATGGAAAATATCATTTGTTATTTATGATGTATAAATCTTATGTAATAAATTTAAAATTTAATTATTTCTAGACCAAAACAGATTTCATATTTACTCAAAATATACACTTTAACATACTATAACCGGTAAAAATTTCATGACCATAAATAATGATGTATTCTTTCAAACAGATGTATATTGTAGCTCAACACCTAATAAGAGCGAAAATCAATTAAAAACTTAGAACTATTATAGCATATAAGTAGTATTTATAGCAGCCCTATTATAGTATTACAATAAAATTGAAATTTCAGGATTGTACAACAGAATGGAGATAATATGATTGAAATTTCAGCAAGGTAAAGGCCAGAAAATGATTTATTTTAAAAGAAATCACTTTTTTGTTTTTTTGCTTTAATAGGGGGATGTCTAGAAGTCACCTATCTGGGTTCCAACATTCTCAGGATCTCTAGGATGTGTCCTCTATGTTTTAGGGACAATTCTTGGATCCTTGGGGACGCGTCACTTTCAAAATATTTTTTCATATTAATATCATAATGTGAGACACAAGACACAAGATGTGTGACAAAACACAAATGATTAAACAATGAACAGAAAATGTGAAATTTTAAGTGCTAAATGCTTAACCAGTAATAACATAAACTACAAACATTTGGACCCTAAACCCCTAAACAAGAAAGCCAAGATGAGCCCAAAGATAAGTTGTCTTTTTCTGCTAAGAAGACAATTTTTTGGTCCAAGATAACATTTGGCATGGCTAGTTAGTTACCACAATTTATAGGTATTTTTTCCAAGAGAAGACAAGCTAATCTGTTTTTAAAAAACCTATGACTGCACTTGCTGAGAGTTTCAAGAGAAGAAAAGTAAATTTGTGTTTTAACCTGGCATTTCTCTCTCTTCGACATCACTATCAAACTGACATCACAGAAGCCAACTCTGTATTGACATGCTCATTATGGCCTAGTTTTCCCATATCCCACAGTTTTAGCCAAGTCAAAGCTGATTACAATCAGGACTATACTAAAGTGAATCATTGACCACCAAGAGTGACATATTGAGCAAATTCTGTGACAATCTAATTCTTTAGTTCTGACCAATGTTTTGTCAAACCAGTATCACAAATTGAAACTTCGCCATTGAAATTGAAAGTCTATCAACTTCAAATTCTGCATTAAAAAGATGCCAACTCTGTATTGACATGCCCATTATGGCCTGGATTTCAGAAATCCCAAGGTTTTAGCCAAGTCAAAGCCAATACCAACCAGGATCACACTAAAGTGAATCATTGACTGCAAAGAGTGACATATTGAGCAGGTTCTGCGATAATCTAATTCTTTAGTTTTGCCCAATGCTTTGTCAAAACCAGTATCACAAAATGAAATTCTGCATTAAAAAGATGCACAATAACATGTAAAGGCCAAAGAAGTGATAATTATTGAAGTTGCGCAAATTCACCAAATTACATATTGATTTAGAATAACCATCGAATAATGGACCATCAACAAATTGTTTTAGATACCTATTTATCCGTGTGTTGTTCTTGAAAGATCCAAATTGCTCAAAGTGGTTCAGCTGTCTTCAAAAGAATATGACGAGCTTAAATATGATGAGCTTGTCTTTTGGTCCCTGGATATCATATTTAAGCTCGTTATATTTAAGCTCATCATATTCTTTTGAAGACAGCTGAACCACTTTGAGCAATTTGGATCTTTCAGAAATTTCCAAAAATTTGTTAACGAACCTTTGACCTACTTCTCTCCCAAGGTGCTTACAAGATACTGTGTTCTTGTGTTTTTGTCTACATTGAAAAAAAGTTAGAACTGATGAGTGTAAGCAAGAGTGAAAGAACACAGGTCTGAAATAATTCACAGCAGAGTACGCAAATCTTCCTTAGCTGAACAGTAAAAGGTAGTAGCAAAATTTGAACATTATGGGAAAGTTTGGTAAAGAGAAGTCATCAAAATTGAAAAGATTCCAGAAAACTTGAATATAAATGGTACGAGGATAAATGACAATTGAGGGCCCGCCATTGAAATGATAAGGAGAGCTAGTGATGATAAGCATCTCATTAACACAAGAATACTTTTTCATTTAGAAATGCAAGATCTTGAAGGAGGAGGCATACTCGTTGAGCTAAATATAACATGTATGGATCCTCGCTCCTTAAATTATTGCCAAGAGGTTATGCCTGATGATGAGTTATCATATAACTGGAAATGTTGACAAATAAAGACAATAACCAAACTGATCCAGAAAAAGAAATTTATATGATTGAGAATGTTAGGCTTCATAGAAGCTACCTGTGGTGCATGCCATAAAATAGAGACTTAATACTTTCTAGCTCTGCAAATCATTTATAACTTTTTTTAATCAGTAGAGCCAAGTACAAGTCACTTTTTTTGCCACTTGAAGATGGAGTTGTATTAGGGTTTACTTGAATGATCAGGGATTATGGGAAAGAGATTTGGGTAACTGTTATGACTTGCAGGAATGCTTCTCTCTTGTACATCACTATCAAACTGACATCACCAAAGCCAACTCTGTATTGACATGCCCTTTATGACCTGGGTTTCCCAAATCCCACAGTTTTAGCCAAGTCAAAGCCGATTCCAATCAGTATCACACTAAAGTGAATCATTGACGGTGAAGAGCAACATATTGAGCAAATTCTACAACAATCTAATTCTTTAGTTATTCCCAATGTTACGTCAAAACCAGTATCACAAATGTAACTACGCCAATGAATTTGAAAGTCTATCAACTCCAAATTCTCCATTAAAAAGATGCCAACTCTGTCTCGACATGCCTGTTATGGCCTGGATTTCCCAAGTCCCATGGTTTTATCCAAATAAAAATCGTTTCTGATCAGGGTCACACCAAAGTGAATCATTGACTTTGAAGAGTGACATATTGAGCAGGTTCTGTGACAATCTAATTCTTTAGTTTTTTCCCAATGTTTCGTCAAAACCGGAATCACAAATTGCAATTTTGCCAATGAAATTGAAAGTCTATCAACTTCAAATTTTGCATTAAAAAGATGCACAGTAACATGTAGAGCCCAAAGACGTGACAATTATTGAAGTTTTGCAAGTTCACCAAATTACATATTGATATAGAAGAACCATCAAGTTATGGATCATCAACAAATTGTGTTAGATGCCTATTAATCCATGTGATGTTCTTGAAAGAGCCAAATTGCTCAAAGTGGTTTGGCTATATTCAAAAGAATATGAAGAGCTTGTCAATTGGTCCTTGGATATCTGCACTGGAACATTGAGAAACTTGGTGATCATGGGACATGGCGTAAGGCCTATGTGAAGTTCCCAACTTGTCAGTTGCCAAAAGATCAATTGTGGCAGATCTCCAACTTGGCAATTGCCAATAGATCAATTGTGGCAGATTTCCAACTTGCCATGGAAGTTGTTGTCTAGGTGTTCTTTTGAAAGGACCTCCAGACTAAGGGACAAACAACGAAATACTTAGAAACATTGAAAGACTTTGAACTTCGCCCTAAGATCAATGGGAGAAGACCAGTCCTTTGAGTTTTCTCTCTACACTTAAGTTCTATATTGCCCATTTAAGCTGCAATTTCAAGAGTAGTGTCTGCATTACAAGGATTGGCTTCGAGCTTATTGGTGCAATGAAACTTCCATTTAATGTTATGAAACAAAGGAGCTTTATCATGAAATATGTTATAGGCTCTGATTTAGCCCAACTGAACTAAAAGTGGGGAATCTGTGATTTGGTACAGGACCATTTGTTACACACTGAATCAGAAAGAGCTGGGATAACTTCTTCTTCATTAGATCCTTTTAGTCAAGGAAAGATTGAGAAATGAGCTCCACTATTAGAAACCTCCGAAAATTTGTTAACGAACCTTTGACCTACTTCTCTCTCAAGGTGCTTAGATACCGTGTTCTTGTGTTTTTGTCTGCATTGGAAAGAACTGATGAGTGCAAGCAAGAGTGAAAGAGCATGGTTCTGAATAATTCATAGCACAATTCTTCCTTAGCTGAACAGTAAGAAGGTAGTAGGAAAATTTGAACATCATGGGAAAATTGGGTAAGAGAAGTCATCGAAATTGAACAGATTCCAGAAAACTTGAATATAAATGGTGTGAGGATAAATGACAATTGAGGGCCCACTATTGACATGATAAGGAGAGTTAGTGATGATAAACATGTCATTAACATAAGAATCTCAGTGTCAAGACTTGCAGGAATCTCATCGCTGTTAAAATCTAGATGTGAAACTTCCTTAAAAGGAGAGCCCTCTGCTCTTCAGTAAGGACGAAGGAGACATTGAAGAGTACAGATCAGATTTAATTCCTCATATTTCTCTAGAATGTCTTTAGAAAAGAAGTCGACTCTTTATATGTAGGAGCAAAAGTGGAAATGCTAGCTCCCCTTGTATTGTTAGGAGAGGTCTGGTAGCTAGATGGTTTTTTCTAATTGTAACTCTTTTGTTCTATTGATCATTAATAGCGTTAGATCTTACATAAACATAATAGCTGATTTCACTATGTTTTGATCAATCGCTAGCATGGTTCCATGGAGTCTTAGAACGTGGGGACAGGTCTCGGGGACCAAGGGCTTAGGTTTGGGGACAACGGGGGACGATAGGGGGCAGTAGTGCAAATATATATAGTGCTTGAAAGATTAGTTATAAATAAATGTATAAGGAATAAAAAATGAAACTTTGAAATACTAAACACATTGCATTGAACAATAAAAATGCCGAATATCAATATATTAATATTCATATCATAATTTATATTCAAAATGATGATTACATCCAAATTTCAAATACAATTGGCTTGTGAATGTGGTGAGAATTGAATGGTTGATCAATGAAGACTTGATACTTGCTCTCCCTCTTGCTAATGCTCCCAACCTCTCACTCTTTTTGCTTTGCTTGCCCTCACTCTTGCATTGACAACCTTACTCAATGTTATTAAGATTTGATTTTGATTTTGTGTGAGGGAGTGAGGTTCATTTATAGGCTTTTTAGAGCGCTTAAAAGAGTGAGTGGGTACCCATAAACTATTAGGGTTACGGTTGGGGGCACGAACATCTTAAAAATATGTTTTTAATTTTGAAATAAACCCCCTTTTGGCATTTTTGGAGTAGGGGATGGCTGCAAATCTCCAGGATGGTCGAGGGACTTAGGGGCAAGTTTCCTTGAAGTCTTGGGGATCTCTCGAAGTCTCCCAAACGTCTCCTATGAGAAGGAAATGTCCCCACTTTAGGGGGACATCCCTCGACTCATGGTGGCAGTGGTGGGATGACGGGTGGATGTTTCCTAGATGTCCTTGGGATGTCCCCGTCCGCGGAAATGTGGAAATTTGGGAGGAGTGGGATGCATCCCCGTGGAACACTGGTAGCTAGTTACAATACAACTATTTTGTGATTTGGCCTTTGCTATAGATGTGTTGTCATGGAAAATGTCTAGCATTAAAACTTTAAAATTTTGGTCATGACAAACAAGCCCACACTTGAAATTCCCATTCCCGATCAATGTAAACCTTTCCTCCGACCATCATTTCAACTGTCGCCTTCATTATGGACAAAAGGAACGTGCTAACATGATTTTTAAGTTTGTTTCAATGTGCAGGGGAGTGACCGCAAAAAGGCATAGGGGTGCCGACTGTACGAAAGCCCAGTAAGCAGTTGTCTGTAAATGCAGACGAGTCGTCTTTAAAGAGTCACTAAATGACATATACCTGCACATGCAACCGGGTGTCTGCAAATGCAACCAGGCATCTACACATGTTACCGGGCGTCTGTAAATGCAACCATTGCGTCTACACATGCAACCGAGCATCTGGATTATGTAATCGGGCGCCTGGACTTTGTAGCCTGGGCGAGATACAGTCGGGCGTCTGGAATATGCAGTCGGGCGTCTGGATTGTAGGGCATGCGTCTGAATTATGCATGCAGTCGAGCATCTGACGGGCGTTTGGACTATGCAGATGGGCATCTACAGTCAACCCTTCTCTCCCTCTCTATCTCTCTCTCTTCTTCTTCCCCCATATTCTAATTCCTCGTTGAAAATGCGCTTTTTCCATTTTTGTCTTTATTCACTTAAGTGGCCTTCGATTCAACATTGTAAGGGTCCTTTTTTATCAATAAGAAAAAGGCTTAGTTTGTAACGCTAAGAATGTGGAAGGTTAGAAGTCATGAGGGAAGGTCAAAAGTCGTGTGGGGGGGGAGATGAAAGGACAATTTGTAACGCTAGGAATGTGGAAGGTCACATGTCACGAGGGAAGGTGAAAAGTCGTGTGGGGAGTAGATGAAAGGACAATTGTAATGCTATAAATTGTAATGGCGCCTCCCTTCCAAGAGGCGGGCACTTGTGGATTGTTGTATGTTATTGAGCTTTGTATCACTACTACATCAAGAAATAAGAGCTCCATTTCTTCTATTTCTTTGCTTATGTTCCCCTATCTTCTCTACTTTCCAATTTTGTAAGCATTGTGATCTTGTACAACCAAGAAGGAATTTTGTATCCTTGATTGATAAATCTGTAGAACTTTGTGTCTCTAGTTTATTGGTCTTTCTAATGGCTTGCATTATTTTGTTTTTCTAATTGAATGTGGACCTACTTTGGTTATTGTCTGTGAATTTTGTAAGCCTACTCACAATAGTAACTCTCTCTCCTTATTTCTCCTCCTCCCCTCTACCTCTCATTGCAAATTCCTCCCTTGTACTCCGTACAAACACTTTGCCACAGGTTTAGTGGAGTATTCCTGTGTGATCCCTGGCTTAATAGCCACCCCACAAATCTAGGTAGTTTACATTCAATAATGGGTGCCTCCCCATACACGAGGGGCTTAGCTCCGGAGTGTTGGTGAAAACTCAATACATTGTAACGCAACAAATTATTTCGCCAACAAGATGGTAATTGGCAATTTTACCAATGTTGACTATTTATTCATCGCCAACATATATCATAAATGTGCACTTGGTTCAAGCCAATCAATGGTTATTGCTTCAATATTACATATGCTCTTGTTGAAAACCTAGGTAGCCAATACGTGTACAGGGGTCTAGATGGCATTTTTTTGGGGGTCCAGGTATGGCTTTGGGTGCAGCCATAAAACCTGTAAAATATTAAAAATATAGCCAAATAAGCAAAATTAACCGTGTAATATGCATTGTATACAAAAAAATTAAAGTTAATAACCACAAAACATATTGATAATTCGATGTCAAATGTCATGATATTCATTGGCCAAACATAGAACAAGTAGATTGTGCAAGTGTTACACCATACACACACAAATTAAAATAAAAATCAGCATATTCATTATATTCATGATAATAATTCTCTCCAATGTCTTCATCTAGAAAATCAACACCATCACATGGTTGTAAGGAGTAGCGGTACCACTCCCACTAGCTCCTTTATGCAAGCCATGCAGAGTACCCTCTAGTCTCTTTGTCGCAAGCTACTTAAACTTCTTGACAGTTGTAGTGGTGCAGGATTAGCAAAAGTATAGAGTTTCAGCCCTAAGCAATTGAAAATATGAAGGTGAGAGAGCAAATGTGCAATGATTGGTAAGTATGCAATGTGATGTAGATGTGTTGTTTATAAAGAGTTTGGAAGTGTCATTTAGGGTTTACAATGCTTTTAAAATATTCTTAAGGTCCATTGTTAACAGGTTTTTTTGTCTGGGTATGCTGCGAGTGCGCCAAGGGAATGGGAAGACAGGCCCAAGTACACTCGGGTTCGTCCCAGGATGAATTTGGCCATACCTAAGTCTGCACTGCCATGCCCTGCAGACCAACCGGACCCATACCAGTACCCAATATGCACTTTACCTCGACCAGCCCCCCCCTCCCCCACAGGTGTGTCATGGCTACGTAGGTTAAACTGTTGCTGTTAATTTTGCAGTTTTAACATACAGAATGATTGATATTATCTCATATACATTATTGATGGTCTTAATGTTTTTTGAAGCTGATTTTCCCTCATTATCATTTATTTTTTGAAAACGCCCATACCAAGGCTTTTTACGATATGTGGCATATGCAATTTAACTAGAATCTCATCTTTGATGAATTTTTTAGTTTTGCTACAAACTGGGCCTGTGTACTTTGGCAAAATCATAGTAGTATAGCTGTTGTGAAATTAACCCTTAATCTTAAAAGAAAATTTAAATCTATTACGAAGATTCTGTAAAACATTTTACAGTACTAATTTTAACTAATCGATTTTGAGATTGGTTTTTTTGACATACTGTATACTAAGATATGTTACTGTTCACGTGCTGCAGGTGAAGCCAACTATTGTGATTCCCAACCAGATGGACTGTGCTATCAAGAAATTCCATAGCAGACGTATAACTTGTTTAGAATTTCATCCCACAAAGAACAATATTCTTGTTTCAGGAGACAAGGTATTTACAATTCCGTATATGACTGATCACTCATTGGCAATACCTTAATTTTGTTTCTTATTTAGGGTGGAACTCGTGACACCTTTTTCCGTGTACTTACTATATTATCGATAGGAATGCTTCACATTGAGCTGGGTTTGTCTGGACTATAGTTTATTCGTAGAAGTATCAACAAGCTTTTTCTAATTTCTTATCATCAGGCCTTTTTTATGTTCTGAGAACAGAAAGGTCAAATTGGTATCTGGGATTATGAGAAAGTGATTGACAACACAGTGTATGATTCAGTCCATAGCTGTATTGTGAACAGCATCAAGTGAGTGACACTTTTCTCTTTGTTTTTTTTTTCAGTTGTCAGCTCCTATAGTGGAAAGTTAGACCGGAAGTTAAAACAGTGGCTATTGAATTTGCAGTATTCAGTGATATGTCACTTCTGTGATTTCAGGTTTCATCCTGTGAATAGTGAATCTATATATACATCAGGATCTGACGGAACAATTAGCTGCACCGATATAGAGACAGGGCTTCCAGTACTGCTGATGGATCTCAATCCTGATGGATGGAATGTAATAAGTCCACAACACCTGTGGTTATCTTGTTTTCCTGTGAACCAACATCCTACACAAATCCCATTTCAATAAAGTGCTGTATTCTGAACATTCTGTGCAGGAATTGGCAACATGTTGATTATGCTTTATGGAAAATTCATTTTAATAGTTTTCCTTATATATATATTTTTTTGTCTGATAATTCTTCCTAGGGACCATCAACATGGAGAATGCTGTATGGAATGGATATCAATTCAGAAAAAGGTCTTGTGCTAGTGGCAGATAACTTTGGACTCCTTTACCAGTAAGTAGATGTTTAACTTCATTCTTCTAATATTTCATTGTTCAAGTCACAGTGCAGTGTTTTTGGTTACCGTGATTCATTATAGCTTCACTCTTTAAGCTGTCAAAGTTTCTTCGCATTTGTACGTCATCTTTTTTCTTCTAGGATACACAACCAAGGAGGCAAGGTGTATTGGTACATTTTGAAATTTACTGGTTCTGATTATTTTCAGCCAGGGTTCAAAGAAATATCTGGAAATATGAAATCCATAGAGGCCTGGTACTAACAGCTAGAAACCCTCTAAATTCCTGATTAATTTGTGCATAGAGTGAGGATCGTTAAAGGGATACAGGTAGTCACAAAGGTTATGCAGATGTTTCATGGTATGAATTTAGCTAAGGCTTAACATAGCCACCTTTCCTTTTCTTTTGGTTTTTCTGGTTATGCAGAATATATGTTTATGTAGGAATGTTTTTTCCTAATGCGTCAATGGGGTTGACATGTGTGCCCCACCTGTAAAAAGTGTCAATTGGGGTTGACATGCATACCCCACTTGTAAAAAACAGCAAAAAAACTTAGGCATGTCCTCGGAAACAAAATATTCAAAAGTTTCCCTTCATTAGATAAATGAGGCCCATTATCAAAGTATCTGTGTTCAAAATACACAAAAGCTGCCGAGGGCTGAGACAAAATACCACAGGACCAAGCATAGCTTTCCAACCAACAACCTGAGAAACATCAAACTAACATAAAGGAACAAGCCAATAAATTCAGATAAATGAGGCCCATTATCAAAGTATGTGTGTTCAAATTACACAGCAAACTGTCAATGGCTGAGACAAAATGCCACGGGACCAAGCATAGCCTTCTAACGAACAACCTAAGAAACATAAAACCCTTTAACCAACAGTAATCCACAAGCCAACACAGTGCACAAGATCAAACAGGACCAAACCAAGGTCAAATCTGTCTTTCCTGCATTCTTTAGAAGACAAGTGGGGACATGTCTCATTCCCAAAGGAGCAAGCATGACCTCCCTGCATTTGTAATCTTCAAGGATTTCTACTTCTGAGCATGGGGGAGGCAGGCCCTAAAGCCTACTGTCCAGATTTACGTTCTCTTTCAGACTCGAGACTTGCTTCCTCCAAGGGTTTGATCATCTGCATGTGGCTGTGTGGATATTTTGTGCTAGATTAGGGGTGCCAATGTCAACCAAAGGAGTGCCATTCCAAACCATAGTAGACCATGAGCAATTGACACATTGTAGAGGCTACACTTTTGATTGCAGAGGCACTATGACCAACTACAGGGACACCCATTCCAATTGGTAGAGGCACTGACAATGGGGAACAGGTCACTGATTTGATTCTACCTTCCTCCTCCGTGATTCTTTACTTCTTCTACCTCCTTTGTGATTATCTCTACTCTTGCTTTCCCAATTGGCAGGTTTGCTTCCTCTGCAGAAACTGAGATTTTTGCTGTGAAAAATGTTTCATGTCCAGACAGATCGTGTATGATCTGTGAGCACGAATGTTTATCCTCTATTTTCTTTCCTAATTTACTCTAAGTCCTCCCCAGTGGACATATCTCAGGTCCCAGGATATTATTTTTGTACTTATGGTGCTTCCTCGACTTGTGCATGAAAGTTGCAGCGTATGAGGCAGCCTGAAACTGATCTGTTGTCAAGCGATTCCACTTCTTCTCCTTTCTTCCCCTCCCACCCATCCCTTGATGTCATTGGAATCAACTGCAAGCCCAAAAATGAGATGCATACGAGAACAAAGAGTAGAGAAGACACACAGCGCAAGTAAAATGCATTGTGATCTTTAAACTATCATCCTGCTGTCACTTAGCCACACAAGGAATGATATCGTGAGGGGCTCGACTTGATATAGCTTTTCTACCTAATGATCGGTTAGGATGGGCTTTAGGCTTCTCCAGTCATGTTAAAAAGGAAAAAGAAAAAGGATTTGAAGTGTTCTTATGTCTTGAAGCACAAGTACTCATTAGCAACACACAAGTCTACAAGAGAGAGAAAACAGAGGAAAAAATCTGCTACAGAGGAAATTTCAGTCACAAAGCAGGTGTGAATGAAGCCACTGTCAGTATTGATAAGGAAGAAATGGTCCAAGCATCTGGAGTGTAATGTCCCCCTTTTCAGAATTAATTAATTCTAAATACCTAAAGACTATTTTTGTTATTTTCTGTAGGCTAAGGGAAAATCAAAAGAGGAAAATAAATTAATATAAGTGTTCCAAGGATATTTTTATATTTTAATTGAAGAAATGACACTTAAAGTGTATTTTAATCCAAAAAGCAGAAATAAAATAAAATAATAATAGAATGGTGTACTTCTATTGTTAGGTGCCAAGTTGGATAATAATTAAATAAAAGAGTCTATAATGGGGGCACCAAGGATAGAAAAGGGGCTGCACGAGAAAGCGGATCCTATTTTTTGGATTAAGTGTTTTTAAATTTGTTTATTCCTCTTTTTAGGATGGGGTGCCAACATGGAGGAGGAATTATATTATTTTAAATTGTTTATGGAGCATGCATGCATTTCCAGAAGGGGGCGACCACTTTGGAAGAGGATGGGAGGTTATAAAGGCATATTTGGGGTTTATTATTACAACTATTATTAAAACATCTTGGAAATTCATCAATTTTTTTTGTCTGCAAGTAGCTTCAGCTTCTGCAATAGCAATGGTGGACGAAATCCCTGATTTGAACACAGGTCTGAGGACGAAAACCCTTATATCTGAGCTTGGCAATTCTATTCAGGGGTTGTAGTGACAATTTTGAATTTAGGGTGCAAGTGTTCCGCCAGTTCAGCTCCAAACAATTGTATTTAGACACTGGTATTTTTATAGTTGGTTCATATTCAATAAATAAAAGACAGATTTTTTACGCATTATGGTTCGCTGTTTTTATATAAAAAAATCAGATTATCGCTGCTGTTATAAAAGCTAGTTTTGTAATACTGCTGCCCTAGGATTTAACAAAAAATTTCCAGATCAGTTGGAAATTATTTTCAGGGATATTACATGGAGCCAATAACAACTCGCAGCAATTTCCCTCTTCCCAAACTCCAGGTTTGATTTTAGCGATTGAGCTTAATCTCACTTATGGATACTACACTTGTTATGGAACCTAAGGGTAGAACTTGATTCCCTCCTATATACTGTATGCCCCAGAAGTTATCGCAGTGTTTGAACTGATTTAGATCAATGCAAGAGCCTAGGATGCCATGGTATCTACTCAGTCATTTGAAAATGATGAACTCTCCAACTTGGGCTACAAGGTGTCTGTCACTCTGGGTCATTCTCCCAGTAGCATTTCACAATCATCTCACTTTTTTGCATGGCATGCACAGCCTTGCTGGGAAAAGATCTTGACCTATCCAGTGGGGCTTTCTGGCCCAAGCCAAGCCAGTAATCAGGACAATCCTCATTCTGGAGGTCACCATCACTTAGGTGCGATGACTAAAATTGCCACAATCCTCAAGAATCTCAGAAAATCCATCAAAAACAAGGGTGTGCATAACCCTTACACCGAGGGCTGCTTTAGCAAGCTACTCCATGTGGTGTGAAAACAACAAGAGATGATTGAAGCAATGAACACTTGCATTGAGCACATGAGTACCATCATTGGTCAACATGAGTACACCCTTCAAGTGATCAATCAGATGCCACTTTCTAAGAATGCAAAGAGAAGAATTGATGAATAATTGCAGAAACAAGCTGCCTATGACCATCCACTCATGGGACTTTTGGCCCTAAGTGAAAGTTCCGTTGCTGCTATGTTGAAAGGACCAGCTTGAAGGGGACATTTCTTTGCCATCAAGTCCAATGATGGCCACTCTCCATAGACGATCCACAATGGAAATGAGGAAAGTACACATCCCCATTTCAATCATGGCTTAATGTTGATTATGACTTTCGTCAATTTTTTGTTCTCATTATCTAAAGGTTTCCTGATGGCCATATCATATGTACAGATGCTGTGAATTGTTATATTTCTGAAAATTACTGCCTGTTATTATTTTTTAATGAAAATGACATCACTAGAAAATCTTATGGTACTAGGAAGACACAGAAGCATGGTTCTCAAATGTGCAGAAAGTCTAATTATGTCGCTAAAGAAGTGATCGGATAATATCCTCAAATCTTTTCCTTCACTCTTTGGTCTTTTCATGTTGCCTGAATTTTGTGGTTCCAAGCACAAGTTGTTTGTAATTATCTTTACTACAAAATAATGTTTATGGCTTTTGCAAAAAAAATTAAAGAATTCTAATGTCCTTAGTAGTTAGCACACATAGAAGGGAGAATGAAGTGGGGTCCCAAGGAGCACATATTTCTTAACTAATAAAATCACTCAAGTTTTCCCACTAGTTTAGTGAGCTATTTAGGATAACTGCTGTGTTCCTACACTATTCACAGAAAATAAATACATAAATATTAAATAGAAAAATAAACATGCAGAACACTGGGGCCAATGCGTACCCGAGATAAATAGTATGTAAAAACATGAGCTATAACCCATTGGCTGATCTCTGTATTGCATTAACAAAGTAAGATTGGATAGATGCACATTTTAGGGTTTTCCCTCATTTTATATTCAATGGGAAGGAAATCCCACTTAGCCAATGACCAACCCTTCATTAACCTCAGATACCCTTTCATTAACCTCAGATACTGGAAACATAATAGAAATATTTTTTAACTGCAAAAAGTTAAAAAGTTTATTGATAATTAAAATGTAGAAGTAGTTACAAACAGCCATTGCCTGAAAGGATAAAATGCAGACAGGGAGAGAAGTTGAGACAGAAATCAAATATTTCAGGTAGCTGATCCTAGATCCTTCTCAGCAAAAGTAGTTACTAAACCTCCCATATCAAAAATATCTATTATTATGATTCTTACTACAGCTATCAGAATTTCTATTGATAATATGTAGATCAGAGTTATCCATATGAACCAAAATATTTACAGAAGTATAATTATTTGCAGCATCTTTATAATTGATATGATCATGGAGAAAAGAAGAAGCTGATTCAAAAACTGAGACTGAAAGTTTCCAGACCTCAATCTGGAGTGTGAAGATTGCGTGTTTAAAAAAGATTCAAGTACTTTCCGTGTGTCCATTGCATGCCATTTATGGTGTTTTGCCTTCAACAGGGTTGTTGGACTCACCTCTCCAAGCATGTCCTTGTGCTGTTGCTGTGATCAAACTTTTTCCTTGTGTTACTTGCCTCTTGAGAGGTGGGTCATGTACAGCCTACTCCTGAATTAGGTGTTCGGGTCTTCTTTTGGTGTACTTTGTTAACATCAATTGATTGATGGCTTGTAAATGTGCTTGTGTTGACCTATTATAATACTCATATACCGAATACAAGTATTCATAGCATTGATCATCTCTTGTTTTGGCTCCATGTAGAGTAGCCTGGCAAGACTTCCTTCAATGTATGGGTTATGCATACCCTCGTGTTCAATGTTATTAACTTATTATTTAGACCTTTCAGGAAAATAGCAATTTCAACAATGGCCAGAGGGGCATGTTGATTAGTTGACAAATTATTAGCTTGGCCTTGGCCAAAGGCCCAAAAGTATGGTTTCTAGAAGGCTCCATTGGGCAAGGTAAGTTTTTTCGCTGATTGAGGTTAGGCATTCCAAGGGATTAAGTGTGAAGGCTAAATAGTGACAATTGGAGATATTCCAGTAGTGGGGGAAGTCTTGTAACCAAGATTTGAAATATTCAAATGAATGGGAGGATTGAATCAATTAAGAGTAGGTAAAAGGGAATCCCTGGTGGTTTGCCTTAATTTGAATCAAATCAAACAATGAAGAGAACTTGTTGTGGCATAGGGCATAATTGTAAATTGGTGATAGTTAACCCTTCCATGACTTGTGAGATTGAGTGGTTTTTTCTTCATTGATGTTGATGGTCTGCTCATTCAATTCTTGCTTCATATGTCCTTACCTGCGAATTCTTTGCCATGTTTCCTCACTTCACGGTATCATGGTAGGCTTATGTTATGGTGTGAGAATCTCTTCCCTGTTTGCACTTATTTATAGCTCTTTTTTTAGGATGGATACTTTTCCTTTGTGTGATGAACTGAGCATGAAAACAATATTGATATGTGCAAAACATACTGCTTTTGAAGGCAATATAGAAATTAACCGATCACAAAATGAAGAGATAGGAAGTTGTGAATACCTAGCAGATGCCATAATTGATTTTACGACTGGTAGTTTTACATTATCATACAATGTGGTTGGTGGATGATCCGAAACCGAGGTGTTAGGAAAACTGATTTAGTTTTCCCGTTCCTCCAGATACCTTAAATTTATCCCGATTTACTGTGATTAATGTTTAAAATGGTTAAAATATGCTGCAAAAACACAATAGGAATAAAACCACAAAATCACGACAACAATGAACACTAGGATGGAGTTCACCTGATTTGAGTTGTCTCTGGGTTCGCTCAATGACGAACCGATATATAAATGATGTAGAAAATAAATCTTACATCAATCAGCTCTCGATCTGTAGCGGCTGATGACCTGGCTCTGGCTATTGGCTTCTGCTCGTGACTCACGACACTGGCTATTGACAACTGGCATTGGCTACGGGCTACTCGGCTTTAGCTCGGGCTTTGTCAGTCTCGACGTCTTCATGGGCTCTGTACTATGGGTCCTTGGCATGACCGTCAAATCTCCTTTGTGGGATGACGATAATATACATTCCGTCAATTTGACAAGCGACTCATTGGATACATGGGTGTCTCGGACAACAATGTCTTGACAATGGGCTCTCATGGCCTTTGTGACAATAATGTCGTTACAATATACTTTCATGGCCTCTTCGACAATAATGTCGTTACAATGTGCTTTTACGGCCTCTTCGATGATAATGTTGTTACTATTGGGCTCTCACGCCTCTCATCTTTTACAAAAGGGCTCTCCAGCTGAAAACAATAATAAGCTTAATCAATAAAGCTTTCACAATAAATAATAAGCCTAGATCACTAAGTTAGGCTTTCCACTAAGCGTATACAAAGCTTATACAAAACTCTCAAGCTCGAATTCAAATGGCTTGGAACAATTTGGAATCAACTTCCGAATGGCCTTTATATAGTGTCCCCGGCCCTGAGAACTTAGGATATTTTATTTATCCTTTTGTTTTGAAAATCCCTCATATAAGGGATATAATCCCATTTTATTCTCCACCATGTTAAGCACTTAAAGTGCTTCCCTCATTACACATGGGCTAAACCATATAACCACCCCTTCCATGTACTTGGCGGTTTCACCATAGGCGGTTGCGTGTGGGTTAAATCTCACATGTTTCTCCATGCTTTGTTGGGTGGGATTAAACCATGTTGACTGGGCCAAACATTTCCCACGTAGCCGCTTGTTTTGGTGGGATAAATATTCCACATGCGTGGGAGAAGGAAGTGCTAAAAGGTTTAAAAATAACCATTACACCATTTCATTCGGTCAAAGGATCGCTCCTTTTTGACTTTGCCATTACGTGGCATGTGAATTGGTAAATATTAAGCTCTCCATGGAAATGTGACTTGGCAAATAATAACTCGGCCATTGTGGAATATTGAGCTCAGTGGTTTGTGGTGACAAGGCGACCACCATGCCACATCAATTGTCGAGCACTGGAGTTTCAAATAAACCCATTTTTTGCCATTCTTTTTGCACGTTGTCATTTGTTGGATCCCCAATAGGCCAATTGGCGATCTCACATAGAGCCATTACCACTGCACCTGTGCCCCCCATTCTGCCAGCTGCACCTGATCTTTCACAGACGGTATCTCTTGTGTACGGCATCTGTTTTGCCTCATTCAAAAGGCGCCGGGAAGCTGCTTACGAGCTCTTCCACGTGCAACTGAATTAGGACGATTTAGGGAACTTCCAGTACATCAAATGTCCTCCGGATCAGTGGAGGTCTAGTAGCAGCTGATAATAGTTTGGGTAATTTTCTCCTCGAACCCACTCGTTTATTCCCACCAACTTCTTTGAGAATGTAAAGATTGTCAAAGAACTTGAAGACTTGAAAACTCATTTGGAGCAAAGGCTCGAACTTTTCTTAACAGGTTTCACTGGCCTCTCCATTAATTCTTCTCTTTATGACTGGGTGTGTGGCATGTAAAGTGTATCTGTACAGAATCGACTCCGTTGAAAGAGGGTGTTTTAGATTTTAAGGTATGAGAGTTGAGTATAAAAGAAGAGAGAAAGTTTTGTATGTCAATTTGCAATATTAAATTCCCTCCATCTGTATATCCCTGGACAACTGTAAACTCATGGTGTTGTAGAACCGTGTGATAGGATGTGTGGGTTGGAGCAGACAAGAGATGCGATTCATATGACGGGGATTCAAAAACTAGATGATAGATATATAAATAAATAATATAAAATTGAGTGCGTGGTGGTAAAGATTTGTTAAATAAAACTAAGGGCATACAAAGTGAGGAGTGTTAGGAATGAATTGGGGCAAAAAAAAGAGAGACAGATAAATATCGATATGGGGTTGTTGGTGGTAATAGAAGTGTTTAAAGAATAGGTTATGGTGATAGACTAGGACAAATGCAAATGAAGAGGCAGTTAAGGGTGAACCAACAAGGTTAATACCATCTTCGAACTGAATATGATCCTCTTTAAAAAAAAGATGGATGGACATAGGGAGTTCAGTACTTGCAACATGTAACCCATCAGTCTCTTTGACAGATGCAGTCTTACTCATGGTGAAAAATACTAATGAAAAGAATGCAAATGCAGGCAACAAAAAGAGTATAGAAGGTCACTGAACAACTCTTTTACCGGATTATTTATCATAATCGTTAATATTGGCGGCTTTTTTTCTTGTTTGACCTTGCTTTAGCTGAGTCTGCAAAGTACTCTTGACTGTGATACAACTGCTACTTTTGTTGTGGGATATAAGATGGCACTGTTGGCAAACAAATCTGCCACGGAACTGAATTCTCTGAGCTTGTGTTCTATTCTAAAATCATTGAATCCAAATATCATGCTGACAATTTGCTGAATGAAAATCTGTCATTTGTTAGAATCTCCCTTCATTGTTAGCTTATTAATACTGTCTTTGCAATCACAACACCGTGGTTGCATGCCATCAATTTTGTTTAGTTTAATCATTTTTCGATCCATAAACTTTGGTCTGTTTTTCCACCAACATTCATGAGTTTTGGGAGAGATTTATTTTTGAGCCACATTAGGCTCAAATTTGAAGGATGATGAATGTTATAGGATCATGATTTGAATCAGAGACCTTGTGAATGTCAGACTCGTTCAACCAATCTTTCTCCAACAAATTGGAAGATGAAAGGAACCTATCTATGTGCCCAGCAATTGAGGAAAAGCACCTTCTTTTGTAAGACCAAATAAATCTCTTGCTTCTAAGGTCAATTGTAATGTCCCTCTTTCTCGAATAGTTCGGTCAAAGACCTTTGGCCCGTTTTGTCTACCCGACGGCCAAAGGGTGTTTTCAAGGGTGACTTTGGTTTATTAATTTTATTATATTGTGCTCAAAATAAAGTAAAATATCATTTAAGCACATATAATTAATTAATAGACTGTTTAAGTGATTTTGACTTAGGAAAGTGCATTTAAATAAATTAATAAATTATTTAATGTGCCTTCTTAGGAAAAAAATGCCACTTGCTTTGGGGAAGGGTCAAATAAGCCAAAAATGCGACTTGGTTGGAAAAGGAAATAATTAATTAAAAATTAATTATGCTGATTTGGAAAAAGTGCAACTTATTCTTTTGGAGGGTTTTTTAGCTGTAAGGGAAAAATGCGACTTGGGAAAAGGGGCATTCAGATTATTATTATTTTCTCCCGGTAGTTAGCTCTGAGCTTTTGCAGACAAATCCAAGGATGGAAAGCCTCTGGATTATTCCTCTTGCGGACAGAAACCCTAGGAGCAGTGAGAGAAGTTTCCATTAAGGGATCTTCATGGTATTCACAGGGTTTTATCATTCCAGTAGTTAGAAAGAGAAATAAATTGCAGTAGTGGGCATACAAACTTCTAGAGTGGGGTGACTTCTTCTACAGTTGTTTTATGCAGTATATGAGGTATTTTTCACGATAGATAATTATTGTAGTTTCCAGCATCAGATATATATCAAATCGATTGGGTTTGAATTATTTTTAGTGGGTTTTTAGAAAGTCTATTATTAATCAAACTGCACATTTATAATTGTATTGCCCTAATATTTAACACTAGAAATCATTATTAAATACACGGCTGAATTATTTATGAAGAAATCTGCTTGTTAAACCCTAGGTGGCTTTTTTGTATTCACCCGGTTTGCGGGGTTTGTTTTATTTAATTTATCTATGCAGTTTTAGTATGGTGTTCTATGGATCCTTTTCATGTTATCAGTTCAGATTTGAGCCAGAGCAATATATATTAAAAAAAAAAGTATTCAGGCAAAAAGGGGTTTGGGATCTTTTAGTAGTATCAAAGCAATGTATCCTCCCAGCTTGTGTGGGAAGGAAGCAGAGAGTGTATTAAAACAGAAATCAGCTTTGAATGCAACACAGAGAGGACGGTCCACACAGATACTACACCCGTAGTCGAGCACGACTCGAAGCTGGTATTGTAGGAGGTGACAAAATGAAATATTTGGGTGAGAGACCTGAGAGTCCTCGAGAGGAACATGCAGATCCAGATAGGGATTTCATTCGGGATATGGCAGCCACACAGAGGCAGTTGTTACAGACCATGGAGCGCATGGGCACTACCTTGCACAGGTTGGCACTAGATAGGCCGCGGGACAGGCACTGCAGGAGGGATAGATCCGTATCAGTTGCAAGTGGTTTCAGGGATCATAGCAGATCACCTTCAGAGCTTGGGAGTGTTAGGGGATCGCCACGCCGTGAGCGGAGGCAAACTCATACAGATGAGCGGAGACACTCATACAGAGGAGAGGAGACCTACGCGGACTGTATATAGGCCTATGCAACCTAACTTCCTGCCAAGAGATGACCCACCAGAGATTGAGGGACGACCTGAAGAAGTAGCTTTTCCGGATACTATTATGGCAGTCAGTGATGAGTGGAGTTTGCTGCAACATGTGAGGGATGTATTTCCCCTCCCACAATATTGTGCTCAGAGGAGAGATAACATGAGGGTTGGATAGGACAGGAGGCCTAGAGTGTAGCAGAACAAGGATTTGCAGCAGGTTACCAATAAGGTAACCCTCTCCACTTTTGATGGTAGTGGAAAGATCAGTGCCAGGGCTTGGATTCACAAGCTCGACACCTATCTTACCCTCAAACCCATGAGGGAACAGGGGGCCATACAATTCGCTACATTACACCTTGAGGGGTTTGCTTATGGTTGGTGGCACCATTGGTTATTTACACAGGGTCATGAGCTTCTACGGTCATACAAGGATTTCAGCGAGAGGTTGATTGCGAGATTAGATCGCAAGGATGTGGAGTTGTATTACAGGGACTTGGCACAGCTCCGACAAAGTGGACACGTTGATTCATACATCAACGAATTTCAGCGTATAGCAGTTATGGTTCCAGAGATGCCTGAGAAGAGGGTGGTGATGTTATTTATAAAGGGCTTTCATGACAGGATGAGAGGATTGGTCAAGGCTCTTAAGCCTAGGACATTGCATGATGCCATCCAGATGGCATTGAACTTGGACACATCCCCCACTTCTTATCAACCCACTTCTTATCAGCACAATAAGAAGTTTCCCACAAGCTCCAGGCCATTTCAGTGCTCTACTGTTTTGCAGAAGAGTGCATCACCTCCTAAGGTGGATCAAGAGACTCGTAATGAGTTAAGGAGGAGGAAGCTTTGCTTTCATTGCAAAGATCATTGGGAGCCTGGACATCGTTGCCTTGGTAAAGGCAAGGCGCGTCTCATTGAGGCGATTTCAGACGGGGAGGATGATCACTCGCCAGATACAAATGCAGAGGATGAGGGCGGTGACCATGATGCACGGGGGGAGCAACCCCAAATAGAGCTTGGCGAGAGTGAGGCATTGGATTCATCCGATGTCACTATTGCTACACTCTTAGGAGTTCCTAGGTACCATCCCTTTCAACTGAAAGGAGTGCTTAAGGGAATGCGGATTGTTTGTTTGGTTGACAGTGGAGCTACGCACAACTTCATTGATGAGGGGTTGGCTGCGAAGCGAGGATTACAGGTTGAGGAATTTGAGGGGTTTAATGTACGGGTAGCAGATGGATTTGCTATTAGTTGCACTAAGAGGATTCCACGGCTTAATATTCAGATGGGGGACTACACATTGACCGATGACTTCTATGTTATTTGACCTGGTGAGATTGATACAGTATTGGGTATTTAGTGGTTACAGTCCCTTGGCAGATATGTGCAAGATTTCTGGAGGATGGAGTTGGAGTTGGAGTTTATGGTGGATAAGAAGAAGATTGTGCTTCAGGCTCTTTCTGACGGTGGGCCTAGAGATGTTTCAACACGCAGGATGGAGTCTATAGTCAGACATGGAGAGGTTGCATGGGCCGCCCAATGTTTCATTTCATCCAAATCTTCTTCAGACAGTGAGCATCCTTTTCATATTGACATCCAGTCCATACTGGATAAGCACGACCCAGTGTTTGGTGACATTCCTCCAGGTAGACCACCGGATAGAGGGTTTGAGCATGTTATAGAGCTTGAGGAGGGTGCTAAACCCGTGATGACTATGCCTTATCGCCATCCTAAGACATATAAGGATGAGATAGAGAAGGCCATTAGAGAGCTCTTGGAGATGGGACACATTCGTCCTAGTTCTAGTCCCTTTGCTTCTTCGGTTGTTTTGGTGAAGAAGAAGGATGGGACCACGAGGATGTGCATTGACTATCATGCACTGAACAAGAAAACCATCAAGAAGAGGTTTCCCATTCCTCGCATTGATGAGCTGTTAGATGAGTTGCATAGATCTATTTACTTTTCGAAGATTGATCTTCGATCAGGCTACCACCAGATTCGAGTTCGGGATGAGGATATTCACAAGACAGCCTTCAGGTGTCACAACGGGCACTATGATCTTGGTGATGCCATTTGGACTCACTAATGCCCTTGTTACATTTCAGTCATGTATGAACCATCTCTTCAACAGGCAGTTGAGGTAGTTTGTGTTGGTATTTTTTGATGATATTTTGATATATAGCAGGACATGGGATGATCATTTGAGGCATTTTGATGAGGTACTTAGCATAATGGAGACTCAGTCTTTATTTGCTAAGATGTCCAAGTGTGAATTTGGACTTACGAAGATATTGTATCTTGGGCATGTCATTGGCGCCAATGGGGTCAAGGTCCATCAGGAGAAGATATAGGCAATGCAGGATTGGCCACCACCCAGGAATATTTCTGACTTGCGAGGATTCTTGGGGTTATGTGGTTACTACAGGAGGTTTGTGAAGGGTTATTCTCAACTGGTAGCTCCATTGACAGATCTTACATAGAAGGGTGCATTCAGTTGGTCAGATGAGGCACAGGTAGTATTTGAGAGGCTCAAGGTAATTATGAGCACTTGTCCAGTTTTGGCTCTTCCAGATTTCTCATGGCCCTTCATTTTAGAGTGTGATGCTTCGGGATTGGGGATTGGTGCAGTTCTTATGCAGGATTGCCATCCTATTGCCTTCGAGAGCCGGAAGTTGAGAGATAATGAGAGATTGTATTCCACCTATGATAAGGAGATGCTTGCCATTATGCATGCTTTGGCAGAGTTCAGACAATATTTGGTGGGTGGAAAATTTGTGGTGAGAACCGACCACAACAACTTGAAATATTTCCTGGAACAAAAGGAATTCAATGAGAGGCAACAAAAATGGGTTAGTAGAATCCAGGCATATGATTTTGACATTGAGTATGTTAAGGGGACGAAGAATGTAGTGGTTGATGAACTTTCCAAGAAACCCCATCTCGCTGCCCTATGTTCTTTGAGTGAGATTTCAGCAGATTGGAAATCTCAACTGTTAGTTGAGTATTCCAAAAACACTTGGGCATGTGACATTATAGATGGAAAAATTCAGGATGGCTGGTATAAGGTAATAGCTGATTTGATTTTGTATAAGGGCAGAATTTACCTAGTTCTTGAATTTGAGCTTAAGGAGAAGATTATGCATGCTTTCCATGATGCACCCCTTGCAGGACGTCCAGGGTATTTTAAAACATACTGGCAAATTAGAGAGATTCTCCTGGAAGGGTCTCAAGGATGATGTCTTGCGCCATGTCCGCGAGTGTATGACTTGTCAGCAGAACAAGTTAGAGCATACTTTTCCAGTAGGTTTGCTACAGCCATTACCAATTCCGGAGTAGAAGTGGGAAAGTATTTCGATGAATTTCATTACAGGTCTTCCCGTGGTGCAAGGGAATGATCGCATTTATGCAGTAGTTGATCGGTTGACAAAATATGCACACTTTTTTCTTGTCCCTACCAGCTTTAAGGCACCTCATGTGGCTGATTTGTTCTTCCGTCAGATATTCAGGTTGCATGGTCTTTCGAAAAACATAGTGACTGAGATAGCAGGTTTATGAGCATATTTTGGCAGGGGCTTTTCCGTTTGGTTCACATTGAGTTGACTCCTAGCACTAGTTATCACCCTCAGATGGATGGGCAGACAGAGATTGTGAACAAGTAGATAGAGGGTTATCTTTGTAACTATGTTGCAGGACAGCAAAAGGCATGGGTAAAGTTGCTATATTTATGTGAGTATTGCTATAACACCACTTACCATATGTCTATTGGTATGACTCCATTCCAAGCACTGTATGGATATGATGCGAGATCTTTTTTTGATTTGGCGTTTGAGGATAGTAGAGCTCCCAAGGCTCAGGAGAGTTTACAGGATAGTCAGGACATCCTTAAGGTACTTGAGGAAAATATTCAGTGGGCCCAGAATCAGCAGAAGATATATGCAGATAGGCACAGAGTGGAGAGATCATTTGAGGTAGGAGACATGGTTTTTCTACGTCTTCAGCCTTATAGACAGAGTACTCTCAAGAAGAGTGGGGCTGAAAAGCTCAAGCTACGATTCTATGGTCCATACAGGGTGTTGAGGAGAGTTGGTGAAGTGGCATATGAGCTAGAGTTGCCTTCTGAGAGTAAGATACACAATGTCTTTCATGTATCTTGCTTGAAAAAGGCCTTGGGGCAGAACATTATTTCTTCTACAGAGTTAGCACCCTTGGATGAGGAAGGGAGATTGGACTTGGTGCCAAAGGAGATCTTGGACAGCTGAGAGAGGAGATTGAGGAATAGAGTTATTTGGGAGTTCATGGTGAGGTGGAAAGAGTTACTAGTGGAGGATGCTACATGGGAGGGCGAGTCTATATTACAGCATCCAACTCTACAGTTGCTTGGGGACAAGCAAATCTCGGGAAGGGAGGACTGTAATGTCCCTCTTTCTCAAATAGTTCGGTCGAAAACCTTTGGCCCGTTTTGTCTACCCGACGGCCAAAGGGTGTTTTCAAGGGTGACTTCGGTTTATTAATTTTATTATATTGTGCTCAAAATAAAGTAAAATATCATTTAAGCACATATAATTAATTAATAGACTGTTTAAGTGACTTTGACTTAGGAAAGTGCATTTAAATAAATTAATAAATTATTTAATGTGCCTTCCTAGGCAAAAAATGCGACTTGCCTTGGGGAAGGGTCAAATAAGCCACAAATGCGACTTGGTTGGAAAAGGAAATAATTAATTATGCTGATTTGGAAAAAGTGCGACTTGTTCCTTTGGAGGGTTTTTTAGCTTCAAGGGAAAAATGTGACTTGGGAAAAGGGGCATTCAGATTATTATTATTTTCTCCCGGCAGTTAGTTCTGAGATTTTGTAGACAGTCCAAGGACGGAAACCCTCTGGATTAATCCTCTTGCGGACGAAAACCCTAGGAGCAGTGAGAGAAGTTTCCATTCAGGGATCTTCATGGTATTCACAGGTTTTTATCATTCCAGTAGTTAGAAAGAGAAATAAATTGCAGTAGTGGGCATACGGACTTCTTTTAGAGTGGGGCGACTTCTTCTACAATTGTTTTATGCAGTATCTGAGGTATTTTTCATGATAGATAATTATTGTAATTTCCAGCATCAGATATATATCAAATTGATTTGGTTTGAATAATTTTCAGTGGGTTTTTGGACAGTCTTTATTATTAATCAACCTGCAGATTTATAATTGTATTGTCGTAATATTTAGCACCAGAAATCATTATTAAATACATGGCTGAATTATTTATGAAGAAATCTTCCTGTTGAACCCTAGGCGCCTTTTTTGTATTCATCCGGTTTGTGGGGTTTGTTTTATTTAATTTATCTATTAGTATGGTGTTCTATGGATCCTTTTGATGTTATCAGTTCAGATTTGAGCCAGAGCAATATATATTTAAAAAAAAGTGTTCAGGCAAATAGGGGTCTGGGATCTTTAAGCTCTGCGTCCTTCCCACACAGGCTGGGAGGATACACTGCTCTGATACCACTGAAATAAATTGCAGTAGTGGGCATATAGACTTCTTCTAGAGTGGGGCGACTTCTCCTACAATTGTTTTATGCAGTATCTGAGGTATTTTTCGTGATAGATAATTATTGTAATTTCCAACATAAGATATATATCAAATCGATTTGGTTTGAATTATTTTCAGTGGGTTTTTGGATAGTCTGTATTATTAATCAACCTGCAGATACAACCGTGGCACTTAAGGGTGGACCTTCCGTCCACCAGAGGACCGCTCGAGTCGGGGCACCGTGACCAAGGGAATTACGGGGCAATCTCCCTACCTTGCGCTGGGACTGACTGATGTCCACGGGACACCTCAGCCCACCATGCTCTGCAAGTCCCGACCTCGAGACCTCCGCTCTGATACCAAGAGCGGTTGTCGTTGCACCAAAAGATCGGCCTGATAGTGCCCGATACAACCGTGGCACTTAAGGGTGGACCTTCCGTCCATCAGAGGACCGCTCGAGTTGGGGCAGCGTGACCAAGGGAATTACGGGGCACATCTCCCTACCTTGCGCTGGGACTGGCGGATGTCCACGGGACATCACATCAATATCCCATAAGGTGATATTAGTTGCAAATTGAGTGAAGTCCCCTTCTGACCATGTTTCCCTGTCTATTCCTCTTACTTTGGTTGATACCACTTTGAAGTCTTCACTGATTATGACCTTTGATTATCAATGTCAGAGAGGAAAGCAGTAAGATCATCCCAACACCTCCTTTTGGGAATTGGAGAGTTAGGAGCATAAAAGTTGATGAGCAATGCTTTAAAATCCTCTTTAAAGTTTCAGATGAGATACACTGCCCAATTCCTGCCAGAGACAATGAGGTTATATTTGGCATTATTTTATTCCATATGGTGATTAAACCTCACAATTTCCCTCCACCCACAACCAGTATATTGTTCAGTTGTTTGCACTACGTTTAAGTTAAATATGTAGTCACAGTTAGCGAATCTAATTAAGAACTGTCTTAGACCACGCAGTGTTATGAAATGACATGACCCTCGACTGATTCGCTGCCTTTACACATGGAAGCAATTAGATTAATTGCACTTTATTGATCATCTCTGAGGAAATAACAGCTTACATAAACATGAGACCAATCATAAACAGATACATCGTCTACACAACCTCTGAGGAGATAACAACAGCAATACTAAAGATCTTAGTAGATTGATTGACAACAATCTAAGTTATGAACCAAAGAAACTTATCTCCCAACCTAGAGCCCATAGCTTCCTTAGAGCTAATTGCCCTGCTCAAGTGTAAGGGCGAGTTCTTATAGAACCAAGCATCACCTACTTACAATATTGCCTCACCACTACATGCTTCTCATATGACAGTTATTGAAGCCTCCTAAATTAGATTTGTCACAATCCACTATGCAAGATAAGGTCCAAATGTTCCTTAATGCATTTACAATAATATCACAACTCGATGAACCCAAGTCAGCTTAACAATTACAATTTGAAGTGAGGCGAATCTTCTTTGGCTCATTCCTTTATGTGACGAACAATTTAAATTTGAATACCAACGCCCTTGAAGACCACACACATGTTACCCTCTTGCGCATAAGGCTGTGCACAAGCCTTCCAAATAAGTCCGTGTGCATTTGCTCAAATGAACTCCAATGGCCTCGCAGTTTCAATGGTAGATGTGCACAATTGAGATGAACGCTTGTTGGCAACATGAACCTCCGAAAATGAAGCAGATGATACCACACATGAAAGATGTGATTCTTTGTGTATGAAGATAAGGGTGATGTAAAGTTTTCTATCTGACGCCTTCTGTTCTTGTGCCAAATAATCAAACCTTGTTCTAAACATCTAAAGCATTGCTCAATCCATTTGAAGACGTATGCATACCATGGAGATGCCGCACTGTACCTTGATCCCTTTTTTCTTGTGCAGGGCCTTTTCAGCTGACAAATACATTCTACATTGTGCCATTGAAATATCAGGTTGCACCAACTTCTTATAAATGTTCTGGATTCTAGAAGATATCGTGAACCTATTGAACTCCTTTGGATATGCTGCAAAACACACTGACTGTGAAAACATGCAAACAACTACTCTTTAACTGTTTTTGGTTGATGTGGATTGCTTGTGAACCCAGATACTCGTGCATCACTCCACCTTTGGTTATTATAATTTTGATTCTTGGATAAAGGTTACTGTCGGTCTGTGAATTTGGAGCTTCCATTGTATGAGTCCCTTATTAAGGGGCGTTGAGGCCCCTAACAACCAAATACAGGCACTTTGTTTCTTGGTTGGAGGGGCTTTCACCATACAATTTCTTAAAACCTGTCAGATGAAGTTGTGTACCTGTATGTATTGTTTCTTGTGCTTCTTTTTGAAGTTGACAGCCTCTTTAGGTTTCCCTTTTTGCTTTGGTATGTTAATGGCATTTGGATTTCTTCTAAATTTCCATCTTATCAATCAAAAGTTTTCCTTATGCATTGCATCCTCTACCTCTACCTTTATTGGTATCTTGGTTGCTGTTCCTCTAATGTGATTTCTTGAGCTATTGAATGGACTGTCTCTCTGTCAATACTTTCCTCCAAGCTGCCTTCTTCCGCTGCAAGAGCTGGCGGGTCAGGGTTTAATTCAACCAGTTTTTTAGGGCTAATTTCTTTAGATGCCTCTATTTCCTTGGATTAATTTGGGTTCTCCATTGAGTGAAAATCATGTCTTCTCTCGACCTTAAGAATCTGTCCTTTTTGCTCTCATTTTATTCCAATGGAGTTTTTGGGCTCTAAACCCCCATGGATTACTGTTTCTTAGTTGTAACTGCCAGCCTGTTTTTCCTATGTCCTGAAGCTGGGTCTTGACTTGGATTTTTTTGGGTATGCCTTGCCTAGGTTCTGATTTTGTGACATTGGTAATAGGAAAATGGAAGGCATTTATATTTAGATCTTGAGTATGACTCTATGGGGGCAGACATAGATCTATTGCTTTTGAGAGTGATTTGGCTAGCTTTACTCTAATGCAGATCCGAGCATAAAGTTTTTCATCTATGGTCCAATGTGCAAATGAATTCCCCAACAGTATCCCCAACATCCTTTGGAATTTTGTTAATCCACTATTCACGAGGTAGTCTGAAGATTCATCACCAGATTGGAACAGGGCGCAACATTTCTGATTTTGCATTGAAATGAGAGGTACATGATCTTGGATATGTCCTGCAAGTTGAAACCCAAATTGCAGTAGAACGAAGGGCCTCCCATGACTATCTTGTTTGTATCTTCCTTTGTTTTGAAGGCTGCCATAAAGAAACCTTTCGCTATGGTTCAAATTTTAACTCCTCCACTGTCACACCATTTCCTTTCGATCCATGCTGTCAATGCTTCCAATGACAGACTTTCTGCCATGAATCTGCCACATAGAGAAAGTTTTAAGTATCTTTTGATTTTGGGGAAAAAATATCTCATCTGCCATATCAATCAGAGGAATGTTTCTGTCTATGGTTAGGCTCCAACCTGTCTTTCTTGCTTCCTGTGCTTGATTTGCCCATTCCTTCACCATAAGCTCCCTCTGCTCACCTCATCTTTTCTCTTCTTTGCCATCCTCCCGCTCAGCCTGGCTCAACCTTTCTTTGCTATGCATATAATCCTGGCTCCACCTTTAATTGAGATCTATAACATTGTGCAGGCATGTGAGAAACCAAGGGGGATGTATAATGGTTTGGCAAGTTATAACTGAAGTGTTTCTGCAAAGTTTTGGGATAGTATGGAATTCATAAAGAATGTTGTAAAACCCAATATTGTAATTTGTTTGTAAATGCATATTCACACAGGTTGCAGCGTGCTGCCTTTTACAGATATTTTATTGTTGTCTCACATTATACAATTTATCGAGAATTGGGCTGCAAAAGTGCGTGCTAAAAGCATCGAAATATTTGAGAAACGACCATGAGTTGAGAAGAATGGCACATGTCTTGAAAGTTCCTCTTCACTGGGTTAATTAGATTCCGATCTTAAAGAACTTTCAACTATATAACTCTAAACTGAAAGCCAATCAAAAGTGCTGAACTTTAAATGCTAGAATCTACAATCACATACAGGAGAGACAATAACTGAAAAATACTCAGATCTGCGACAGAGCTTTGGAACACACTAGAAAAAACACTCACACTGAATGAAAAGGTGAACGAATGAAACACCTACCCTAAGCCTTCTTTTATAGCTGAAGAAGAGACCCTAAAAGTTGACTGGATCCTAAAATTGGGTCCATCCCAAAATTAAGTCAACCCTTGACCTAATTTTATGCTAGGGATCTGCGCTCTTAAATAGACACAGTCAAACTTTACAAAAGCAAATTATTAAAATATAGAACTGCGAATATAAACCTGGAAAACAAACTACATAAAAGCAACTGCTAAATCTGGACAGCCAAGAATAGGACTGCTAAGAATAGGACAGCCAAGGATAGGATTGCTGTTCTCTATGCTGAAGTTTACCTAGGTTCCAAATGTGTGACCTGCTGGAGTACACATTCTGAAGTAAACATAATCTAACAATAGGCGCCTGCACAATTACCTGGCCGTACATTCCTTCTATCTTATAGTGTCCATGCTTTTGATCTTTGAAAGACTTAACAAGGGTATAGGTTGGAACTTGAGCATCCAATTGAATCGGTTGTCCCAAGGGAATTGAGATTTGGACTTGTCGAGGGGACAAAAAATACCTTAATTAGTGCTTTTTTCCATTCACTATATTTGTAAAAAAGATGAATAATAGTGCATTATTACTATATGGTCGAGTCAGACCAATGCTTAAATATTCAAATATTTTTTTTTTGTATGTTAAATACCTGACTGAGGAAATCTCCAAGATCTAGAGATGATATTTGAAAATTTTAACGATTTTTTTACACCTGATACATTTTACTTCATCATGCCAAGATGCATGTGTGTTTCACCTCCTGAAATATGGTTTTTTCATGATGATCAAGTTTATTGCCTGAAACACCATCTTAGTTCCCATAAAAATTTGTGTTGTGTGTTGTTTTTTTCTGGATTTTTGGTTTTCAGCCTCTAGTAAATAGCGTTTTTGTTCCATTTTTCTATTCCGTGGTTTTGTTCTGTGCTTGTTTACTCTGTATGTGCATACTTGGCTATTGCCAAGTTTATTACGTCTATCCATTTAATCTAATATTGATTTGTGTTTTACTAGTAGTCACAAGGAGCTGCAATTTCTAATATCCTAAAAATCCTCAATTCAGTACTATCCATTTATTCCTATTTCCTTTTATTTTATTTTGGCTTAGATTTTGTGACCATGTTACATCTCTTTTGTGGAATTCACGTGTCACTTACAGCAGGCCTTGTTATTGGGTTGGATGTGGTATATTACCCAGTTTTAAGACTTTATCAAGTTTCTTGTGGGTTTGAACCTGGGGCTGTATCCCATCCAAGAATATTATTCGTGCCTTTACTATTCTGATTTGGGTTGTTGTATAGGAATAAGTTTATGCATCATTGCGGTGAAGTTAATCTGCACATTGACATTACATGGTCTCTTTATGCAGGATAGACATGCGGTCAAACAAAAAAACGGGGGGAACCTGTTCTAATCCATAAAAAGGGTTCTAAAGTGGTTGGACTTCATTTCAATCCAGTACATCCAGATCTTTTGATCAGCTGCGGCAATGATCATTTCGTAAGTACCTTTTTATTGCAGAAACAATTTCTAGATACGATTATGTTGGCAGAAAGCTGCTTTATTTCTCGTTTCTTAGTTTTAAAGATGAACAAAATGTTCTTTTATGGTTTTTTACTCCAATTCTAGGCATTAGTATATATCCTGCTTTTATAGGTAAGCAAATAAATGCTGTCTGTATAAAACAAACTCTCATTATCAATTCCCTTTATCTAATTCCTGTTGATCTCGAATGTGTTTTTATGCTATAGCTTATAATATGTATCATGTGATAGGCTCGTCTTTGGGATATTCGGAATTTGGGAACAGCACCTTGTTTGGCAGAATTGGCACATACGCGAGTGGTGAACTCTGCTTATTTTTCACCAAGAACTGGCAGTAAAATCATGACTACCTGCCAAGATAATCGCATACGTGTGTGGGATTACATCTTTGGTGATTTGAAATTCCCAAGCCGTGAAATTGTCCATAGTCATGATTTCAATCGTCACCTGACATGTTTTCGAGCAGAATGGGATCCAAAGGTTCTTCTGTTTGCTAATTTAATTTTATCCCTTTTGCAATTTTCACAAATATATTGTTCTGTTTCTTGATTCTTTTAGACTTGGTTTAATTGTAAAATTTATCTCTGTTTTTGTAATCTACAGGATCCCTCTGAGTGCCTTGCAGTTATTGGTCGCTACATAAGTGATAATATCAATGGTGTAGCTTTACATCCCATCGATTTTATTGACACGAGTAATGGACAGCTTGTTGCTGAGTTGACAGAATCCAGACTTAGAAACTATAAGCCCTGTCAATAAATTACATCCTCGACAAGATCTTTTGGCATCAGGCAGCTCAAGGTTCACTTCTCTGTATCTTTTCTGCAATGCAGTTTATTTGTTTGCAACTTCAGAAAAATGATAAAATCTGAATGTGTCTTTATTCGTGCAATATACTTAAGATTTTAGCTAGTTTGAGCTAAACTGCTATACTGCTTATCCACAAAACCTTTTCTAAGCAACAATGTCTTCTGTTTATGTTTTTTAGCTGCAGAAGACATTAATTTAGACTTTTCTGATTTGTTTTGATTTTAGGTCTTTGTTTATTTGGCGACCGAAAGAGGAGACTGAAGAAAGAAACCATAAAGTTACCATTTACACCATGCCAAATGGAAAACAAAAGAAAGGAAAGTTTGAAGACGATGATGAAGATGACGACTTCACTTCAAAGAAAAAAAGGCAAATCAAATGCTATGTCCAAAACTGGAACATGCTCAGTAAATTCAATCGCAAAAAGATCAAAACAAAAGTAAATCTCTTCTCTCTTTGCTGGGAGAATTATCATTTTTGTTTTATTACAAGGCCAATACAAACATATTTATGCTTATACTACTTTTAGATAAGCAACAAGAAGCTGAGTTTTGTCAAAAGAATTAGTGCCGGGCCTTCAGATTTAAGATGAATGTACTACAGTATAATGTAAAGTAGATGTTCATAATTTTGCTTGATATGTGCAATCAAAACGTATCCTTTACTAGATGAAATATTCCTTAGTTTGGTGTTCAGTAATGTAGTTAATGAGACATTATGGCTTTCATGGTACATGTATTGGTGAAGTGGAAGATAAGAGCTGCACTCTGCAATCAGAGAAAATTTTATTTGCTTGACAAATAGGAACTTTTTTCTCTCTTTTGGATACCAGATAGTCTACTGTGGATCTTTAGACTTCTGCTGTCTTTTCATTGCAGAGCAAACCTTTACACAATTCATCTATGGGATTTTATTTAGGGTTTGAGGTACAACCGAAGCACCATTGAGACAATTGAGTCAATGTCTCACATTTATGTATTCGACATTATTTATACAACATGAGCCAACTTAATGACTTCAAATTGCAAGGTTCTGCTTTTGGTGATGTTCATTGGCATTCAACAACTATAATTGTTGTCAGCTTTTTGTGTTCATGTTTATGGGGTTTGTTTTGTGAAAGAAAATGTCAAGGAAAGCTTAATGCCTTGTGATTTTCTTTGCAGCAAATCTCAGATACCCTTTTTTATTCATGGTCTCGTTGGACTGATGTTTAGTTCTTTGGTATGAAAAATCAAGGTGCAGACCATTAACAGATGTAATATATGCTTTATACACCAACGGACATACCTACGGGAATGGAGGAATAGTGTAGGACTATCACTCCATGCACACACGCAAAATATTATTGGTGGTAACTGTTTCAGGGCAATAACTTGGTAAAAATACAAATCATTTAATAGTTCAGATGTTAAATTGGAGTCCCTCAATACAATAAAATATGTACTAGTGTTTTAAATGTGGAGTCAGGCTTGCTGGACATGGTAATGTGAATCCATTAAGCATCATTAAATTTTATTTTTCCTTCTTCACAACATATGAGGCACATGTCACATGGGTTTTCCAATCTTACAAGTGTGCATATATCATTGATTTCCTTAATCTTTGAGTTGGAGTGCTCGATAAATTAAGAAACTCGATGTTAGTAACATTTTGATGTCAAAATGCAAGTTCATCTCGTGATGAGTGTTGGAGGGGTCACTCGAGATTACCTTATCACGAGAACACTCTCGTCGTAATTTGGGCACATGTGCAGCCCAACAAGCAACAACGCTACCACCAATCTAAATGGGTAGGTTGTAAACATCAATCTAGAGTGTTAACTGCACCACAACATTTGTGCCTTCAGTGTAGGATGCACATCATTGTGTTAACCCTCACCATTAGAGTGGATGATCCTCAATTGAGCTCCACTAGATTGGATCACCTCAAGGTAGTGCACGAAGTTGGGGATTCTTATGTAGGATAATCATCGCACCAACTTCTACACCATCTCAATGTATTGGTATTTTCTTGAGGTCGTGCTTAGCTTGATTGAAACACTTCGAGTTGAGATAGAGCACAGAGGAACTTTGTGTGCGTACTGTACAATATTATGATCACTCATGGATTTCACGCGGTCTATACACCTTTGCAGTAACACACACCATAAGAGTGAACTTGCAGCACCCTTGTGCATGCATGATACCAATATATTGGCTGCCCTTGACAATCCCTATCCCCAATAAATTGAAGGGCGGCGTGGGTAAAGGGGGGGATTTGTCCCTCTATATATGACTTAAATATAGAGAAGGGTTGCTCGATATATATATATATATATATATATATATATATATATATATGGAGCTTAAGGGCATACCGACATGAATAACATAAACAATTAGTGATGTAGTAGCGGCCCTTGAGGTGTCGTACAAGTTGTGGGCAATGCATATTATATATACATAATATGGGGTAGAGCCCATGGTCCCCCCCATCTATTAATATATGAGGGGCATCTCCGTTGACACATGTACTTCACATGTACTTCATATGTACATAATATGGGGTCGAGCTCATGGTCACCCCCTATTGACATGAACTTGTTCTTCATCTCTATTGACATATTATGAGATACAAATTCTGCTTTCCATTCGTGCTAACAAAAAGTTTGAAAGGCAGGGTATATTACTAGCATACTAAGTGTTGAAGAACAACATATAATGCGAGTTGTAGCTTAGGGGATAAAAGGGCTTGTGGTTGGAGATTCATAAGAACAAAAGTTGCCATTCATCCAAAAGAACATGGATGTTGTTGAAGAAGTAGAAGTTAAAGGAGTGAAAGTGAACCATTGCGGGAGGAAAGGGGGGATGAATTTGGGGATTGATGAAGGATGATTTCAAGGGTGGGAAAAATGAAGGTAATATAGGAGTTCCTCTTCTTTCTTCCCATAAGTCATATATGGGCCACATGCCATGTTTGTGAACCACTCAAAGGAGAAAAGGTGTGCCCTTGTCAATCAATACTCCTAATGTCAACAAATAATTTTTGCAATGTCAATCCTTGTGTTTTGTGCATATTTAATGCTTGTCTCATCTTGAGGGGAATTCACTTTCCCTTGCCATGAAAACTATATATCATGCCAAGAGGGCTTGGCTTCCCATGTTGGGACGATGCAGTTGTTGAATTTGATAACCAAAGATGGCCAACTAGGTGGTTTTGCACCAACTTTACAAACAATAGATTTACTTGCTCGATTACAATATTGACAAGGCTAACCTCTACCCACAAGTTGGTAGTAAGCATAACCTTTTAGCCCTTACAAATAAGAAATCTTGTTTACAACTAATATTGGCAAATAAAAAGCAATTATTTTTTCTAGAGACGAATATGTATTTGTTTTGGGCATGAGGACTAACCATTATGAGTTGAATACACTTTTAGGAGGATATTCAACTAATAGCAAACGGCGGGATGTGTGCCAACATATTATTTATATCTCGCGAGTTTTCTTTTTTCTTTTTTATTTTTTTCAATTTTTTTTAATGTAGTGTAGTGTGAGCTTTGATATTCTAATCTAGAGGAGCATGTAAGACTCATACTGATTGGTGGGTGTGTGGCTTCAATTTGCCAAAGAGTCGGACCACCACAACCTAGTGTGAAATTGTGGGGTTTGAACCTAAGTGGAGAGCTTTGAATGCTTTACTATTAGTTGGACTACCAACTCACCTATGCCCCTTCACCTTGTGAGTCTTTTTCACGACGACCACATTAAAGTTGCCTTTATCGAGCTGCTAGCACTAATATCACCAAGGTTTAAACACGTGACCTGACATCCCTCTTATTATTTTCACGTTTCATAAATAAATGCACACATTTTTTCACCTTCCTCCTATATAAATAATTTTTTTGTGAACTCAAATTGCAACCCACATATGGTTTGTTGTGTGACCTAGAAGAAAAAGAGGAGTTAGAAGAAAGATTTACATGGTTCTTTGATTTAACTTTGCTTTTCTTTTTATCATGTATGTGGCAACCACAATGAGGGATTGGTAACACGAGAAAATGACAAATGGAAAAGGCACACATTGCATCTACAATGGAGGACATATGACAAATGTTGTTACCCTTGAGATCAAAGAACCATATCCTGTAAACCACCATATATTCTTTCGCAAGTGGATTCGAAGGGAATCCAACACTCGAAGCCAAGGGAGATGGTCAACCCATTTGAAAGCCCCCAATAAGAAGTCCATCCACAGTCTCTCAATGACCATGTAAACACATAATCCTCAAGAGAACACATTAATGTGTAAACATTTAAACAATAGCAAGTTTTTCTAGATACATGTACACATAACAGTTGAAAAACAACCTTCAAAGTTTGTAAGCAAAACAATTTATTTTAATTTTAATTTAAGATCTTTGAGACTTTATGGAAAAATAACGAATTTTAAAAATACAAGATGAAGACACAAACACATCAAATCAAAAAGGCATATATATTTAATAGATTAATGTATGCGCCAACAAACCAATAATATAAAATCAAATTCAATCAGATCACAAGTTAGCCAAAAAAAGTGACTTAATTGTTACCATCAATTTGTTGTTTTAATTGTCTTATAATAAAATTAAATGTTACAATTAACCTATTTAATTCAATGTTTGTTGAGTATTAAATTTGTTTTAATATCTACCACAATAAACAAACTTATTTTAAAAAGGTTTGTAACTCTTTTCAATAATTGCAATTACATTATTATGTATTTAAACAACATAAGCATTGCACTTATACAATAGAAACAATATGTAAATGAAATGAAAATAAACAATATTCAAGAATAGAAAAACTTGACACGTTAAGAAGTAACTTCGACACAGATTGTATATAATTTGTAAGGGTTGTAACAAATTTGATAACTCTAAATATTATTAATAAAATATAAACTGGATACATCAGAACTTAGGAGACATTAACTCGCATGCACACAACCAATTAAAAAACATTTCTCTCACTAATATATAGATGAACATTAATTAGTAACTTTAAAACTTAGACATTAATAATTAATGCAAACAATTAACCTATTTCAATGTTTGTTGAGTAATAACTTTGTTTTAATAACCACCAAAATAAACAACCTTATTTTTAATAGCCTCGTAATTTTTTTTCAATAATTACAATTACATTGTTATGTATTTAAATAACATACACATCGAACTAATTTGGTAAAAAGAATATGTTAGAAGCACAATGGACTTGAGAGGGGGGTGAGTCCAGTCCTTATAATAATTTCAATTTAGATTTCAATCCGATTATTCAAAACTCATAAACATTCAACCATCCATAATGTGTGCATATAATAAATAATCACATGTGCAAGAACCATAAGCAAGATAATCAACACATGGATATAAGATATAAGTGGGAAACCCTCAAGGGGAATAAATACCACTGAAACAAAATATTATATTGATATGTTTCAAGACTTAGTTAGCACCAACCCCTAGTTTAGTAGCACCAACCCCACAAGGAGCACCAACCCCTAATTTTGTGAAGCACCAACTCCACAAGGAGGATACAACCCCCCAAGATGATCAAGCACCCAATCAACCACCTTATAAAGATATAATATTTGATTTTTTCTACCACAACTAGATGGAGAACAAGTATTCAACTCACACTTCTTCAACTCTTCACACAAACCCTAGGTGATCAAACCATTCACAAACAAGCTCTCCCTTCACTTCTCAAACCTTCAAATACTTACACACATACTTGATTGATCTTCCTTAACCTGCAACACTTTTATTCAAACTCAATTCATGCTTCAACAACTGCAAATACCTCACACCTAAGTCGCACACCTTGCACACAAACAACTAGCTTTCAAAAGCACCCTAAACTTTGCTTTTATAAGCTCCTCTTGATTTCAAATTAAAACACAAAACTTTTCCCTCCTTTGGCTCCACACATACATTAAGGGAAAATCCCAAATTTGAATTACAACAGTCAAAAGTGACCCAATTAGGTATTCCTAGCTAAAAACCTCATTACATGTGCCAAAAATGGCTCAAAACCCCATGGGCACAAAGATAGAAATTCCCTTACATCAAAACCACACTTATTCATGACCCATAAATCATTACACAGTTATTAAAATATCATTTAAAATTAATAAATGGTCACAATTTAGCTCAAACAATCAAATTATTTCATTTAATGGGCCCAATACTCTTTGTATTTCTCAAAATTGTTGCTTCCTACACCCTTCATACACCCTAGAAACTTCATTATGCCACCAAATCACTTCAACTCAACCAAACCATGCCATGTGACCACTTGATGATAATTTTCAAAACCTGTAGAACACTTTTAAGTAAGTTATAAGTCTTGAGCCAACCACCTACTCAAAACACAACCACTTTTGTCTTCATCAAATCAACCTGCCAAAAATGTTGTTTCCAAATATTAACTCATAAAAAATTATTTATATGAACATTCAAGACCTATAAGTATATTAATTGGATTCAAAATTCATCCCTAATTCACATTCTAGGTGATATAAAACATCACATAATCCATCTCATGCTTCAACCAACTCAAAAAATTTCAAAGAATCATCATCCTGTCATGCATTGGCAATAATCTTCTTGTCTAAATCTTGACCTGGAAACTATCATCAAAACACCTCATCATGAGACAAACCTCATATCAATGGAAATATTTCTGAATATTGTTTCCAAAATATTTTTAATCATCCCAAAATTCCACCGATGCCTCCAGATATACTCACTTTATTGAACATTGCTTTTTAAAGGCCTCAAAACTGCCCTTTGACCAGTCAACCTGAATGGAGCTCATTTGACCATATAACTCAGATGAACATGTCCTAAAACCTCCATGGACATAATATGAGCTCACATACATTCCATAACATAAATTTAGCTCATACCTCATTTGGACAATCTTGTCCCAAAACACTCTTCTTAAAAAACTAACATGTTTGAGTGGGGCCCACTCATCACCATGACCTCAACATAACTTTATGGAAAGATAAGAGATTCATCTACATCATCCAATAATCTATTTTTATTAATCAATCAAAATTGGCTCACTATACTTCTTCTTCTGCAAACTGCTCCTAGCTAGGGTTTAACTAGGGTTTTAACCACTTTATCTTCTTAACCTTCGTTCATAAAAATTTAAAGATGAAATTACCTCATTATTTTTTTTGAAACCTTATAGACTCACCATATAAAAATCCCTAAAATCCACAAGGTCCCATGAAAAGCACACAATTCAGGGTGAGCATCAGAAGTCCCAACTTGAGCTGGATTTACACTACATTTTGACCATGTCTCACAAAAATTGACATAACTTGCAAAATTAAAATACTAGAAACCTAAATTTTTTCTTAAAGCACCATGAAACATCCTAAAAAATTATCCAATCATCATAATGTCATCACCATACCTCAAACTCTCCAACCTAGACATTTGCATATAGCCTCCTTAAGGTTTCTCACTGTAGAAGCTAGGGTCAACTGAAAGAATGCTATAACTCATCATGAAACCACTGAAAATGACCCAACCATACCTGGTATACCATAATATCACTTGAATATATGCATCCATGAGCCCACATAGCTCCAAAGTTTATACTCACACCTCCTAACAACCATACTAGCTCTAGATTAACACCTGTAACATAGCCAATCACCTGTATCTGCACCATGCCACTGCTGTGAGTGCCTAAACACTCTCTAAACCTGGTATCCACCACACCAACATTATTCTTAAGCATCCAAGAAGTTACTACCTCCATGCAACATCACCTAGGCCCCTGAATAGGCTTGCAAGAGCAAGCGATCATCACTGAATCTTACTGTATCATCAAGAGCCTATCTGAATCATCATGCCAACATCACATATAACATCATCTGACCCTAATCCATCATCCAATTTTTCCTTAGTGTGGTTTTGCATCAATGAAAACGCCTATAGGACTACACGCCAACAAAATATGTAAATGAAATGAAAATAAAAAATATCCAGAATAGAAAAACATGGGACATTAAGAAGTAATTTTGACACATTGCATATAATTTGTGAAGGGCGACAAAAAATATGATAGCTCTAAATATTATTAATAAAATATAAGTCAGAAACATTAGAATGTAGGGGACATTAACTCCATGCACACAACCAATTAAGAACATTTCTCTCACTGTTGCAAAAACAAGAATGCCACAATAATATTTACAAAATGAAATCTTCAAAGTTGCTCAAAGATTTAGAAGGAAAAAACAACATACATATATTCTCCCTTCAAAAAAATACGTAAATATTATTTTAGACAAACATTACACTTCTTCCTTAGTACTAACTAAAATGCAATATAGAGGATAACATGAATGCCACCCTATTGAGGGGAACAACAATCACCATTACCATTGGATGTCGAATCCACAACATCCCTCAAAGACAAAATATCATAAAAACCTAGAAAAACATGTTACATTTCGATGTTATGATTAGTACGATGTTATGAATAGTATGAGTGCTGAGGTTTAATTTGAGAAAAACAGGGAGGAGTGGAGCACAAAGGTGCATGCCATGTGGTGTGTGGTGGATGACCACGCGATTTGACATGAAAAAATCTCCTCCCTCTTCCACTCAACATGTCATTCACATGCCATCCATGCACATGCTATTATAAGTATTCTTGCTGCACGAAATAGATATAATTAAGGGAATATATTCAAATCATAAATTTAACTGGTTTAAATGAATCCAATTGTAGATAAAAGATGGAAATAAAATTCAACATATGTTGTCATGACAAAATTTAGTGATCATTTTGAAGAAATTTCACCTCGACATGTTTTTCCGTTTCATATTGCACCTCATGTTGGTCTTTGTCAAGTATTTGTCTCGGTTTGTAGCTTGTAAAACTTTCCTATTCCTTGTGCATCTTCCACACTTTTTTATTTTTAGTCCATTTTGGTTGCGGTGAATTGTTCCAAGTGTTTGAATCATTGATGAAGTGCTTAAGTGATTCTAGAAGCTCAAATGATGCTGTAAGCCTACCTTTGCATCCAAACCGGTTCCTAAAACAACTTGTAATCCTGCTCATGCCTATGAACTAGTTCTTAAAACAATCTTTTGCACGATGCACTATTCAAATTCTTGGAACTCACCCTAGATACGCTTAGGAACTTTTGGGTTCTAAAATTGCATTGCCTATGCATTTTATTATAGCTCATGAACTCATCTCCACGTGCTCCTTTTGTACTTTTTGGTTCCTAAACACACCATAAGAGTCACTTTTGCACCTTTTTGGTTCCAAATTTCTTTTTTGAGTGCACTTTGCCTTGAAATTATTCTTAAACATCACTATATGTGGGCCTAGGTCTTTAAGTGCTTCCCAAAATCTCCCTTATGTGCACTTATATTTATATTTGAGTTTGAAAAGTGAGATCCAAGTGCGCCCATGAATTAAGTGGTTCTAAAAGTACCTCCCAAGTGCACTTTTGTTCATATTTTAGTGCAAAAAGAAAGCTCCATATGCGCCCAAGTGATGAAAAGGTTTTTAAAAGGCCTTATGAATGTGCCTAGACTCAGAGAAGTTTTTAAAAGCACTTCCAAGTGTACTTTTGGGAAATCCTTGGTTACCAAACATGTCTTCAAGTGTTCCCAAGCCCATTTTTCTCTCAAAATCCTCTCTTGGTGCGCCCCAAGACAACTTAAGTTCTCCAAACTCTTCATATATGGATCTCAAGTCAAGATGAAAACATAACATGAAAAGTGAAAGGACATTTTTACCCCAACATTTTTATTTTGATCTCTATGCAAGTTCTATTTGCACCAGATAGCTCTACATGCCCCAAATGATTTTTTACTCATAGCTCTTGCTCCTTCCATAAAAAATTCCTTACAATTTGTCTACCCATTCTCTTCCTAGATGCCTTCATAATGATAGTATTTTTGTGTGCGTTGGCTAGATTTTCTGCATAGCTGAAAACCTAGGCAGTCATGAGATAAATCTCCCTCATAGGTGAGGCTCCCGTGTAAGATTTGTCAATTAAATATGCTAGTATCTATTTGTGGGTATTACTTTAACCATGCAGCTCATGAACCATAGTTGTATAGTTTTGCAGCAAGTAAGCAGCTGTTAAAGAAAGGAAATATCTGATGAAGAAGGAAATAATATAAAAACACAGGAAAGAAAGAGGGAAGATGTGCAACCCAATCAATAGATTACAGAGTTGATTGCATACACATAGACATAACAGATATATACTAACATATAAAATTATAAGCAAGAGAAACTTTCAGATCTAGATTTAAAATAACACAAAGTTTATGAATAGATCTAAGACAGAAAGTTAGAAAGAAAATGCATTGTGACACAAAGTTCTCCAGAAATATGCTCCTTTCTATTCCTTTGCTTCAAATAGCTATCAGGGATTTCAACACAAAGTCTGGAACACAAGAATGCTGCTTACAAATTTTGATCTTTAACCCGTAGGTTCTTCCTCTACTTATAGCATGTAGAGGGGAAATTACAAATATGAAGCTTTTAGTGAACTGACACATGTGGAAGTTATAAAGGAAACAACTAGCAATCTCCCTCCTGGAATTCCTCTTTGCCTGACATGCATGATTTGCAACTGAAGATAGAACCTTCTATTTTGCATGTATGCCACCTATTTCCAAGTAATTGACTTCTTTAGGTAATGGCTTTTAAACCGATCACTTAAATTTTATAATTTAATTAATTGCTCAATTACTTTGTCGGAGGAAATAAGAGAAAGAAGAAGAAAGAGGAAAGTTGCAGTCTTGTCCTTTTTCGTATTATGCATGCAGTTGATTCTTTTGCCCTTGATTCTCACCAAAATGGATCTGGAAGCGGCTAGATCTGGAATTTTGCTTACGAGTGTTGCCTTTGACTTGTCTTCTTTTTTATCCTAGAAGCTTTTGTAGTTCTTCTCCAGTACATGCATCAGTGTAATGTTTGCCGTAAATAACTTGCCATTTTTATTTTTAATTGCATATGAGCAATTAAAAATTATGGAAAGCACTCCAGGTGAATGCAAATTCAATGAAGGCTTCAACTAGAAGATTGGGAGCACATGCACAAGATCCTGGAAGGAATTCTCCATGCACTGAATTCTATACAAGCTGCGTTAGAAACAAGAGGATGAAACCTTTGCCGAAAGCCTTTGCAATTATGAGATTTGGATCTGGATCTAGATCTGGGCCTATTGACTTCAACAAATCTAGAAGTTATGCATGTATCTTTTCTTTGATCATGCTTCGCCATGGCCAGAGCAATCTTTGTTTGAGCAACTCTTTTTCTTTTTAATTATGCTAGAATTCTTTGCGATTGGTGTAGATCTGGTAATTTCTTCAGATTCGGAGGACATATTCAATGTACCTAACATTGATTTGCACTCTCTTTCACTTATATGAACACCTGTAATGAATACTTGCAATTAATTTAGACAAAGACGAATTCTAGAGCATGAACACTTGAATTTTTATCACAAAAATTTGCATATTAAGCCTGCTGCCCTAAAATTTGAGGGCTTTGCTTGCATGCATAGTAAGTGTAAATATTTTTAACTTCACTTGGGCACTCATACCAACATGCAGATAATTAACAAGGCTTAAATCAAACTCCTCCAACCCTAGACGCCAAACTTTGAAGCTTCCCAGCAGTGGAAAATAAACTTCAATGCAAAAATCCTCCTTCCTTGGGTGCCAAAACTGTCCGGGCTGCAATCCTTTGCAAAAAGAATTAATTACACCTTCACTTATGGCAGCCCATGCTTATATAACCCTCAACATTCTATTTCTAATAATTGTCCATTGTATTCCTGGCAATTAATTAATAAACAAACATGTTTATTCCTCCAACTTGGGCGCCCAAATTTGCATGCTCATGGTTGCCATTAAATAAATAAATTTAATTTATTTTTAGCCCTCTACTTTCACTTAACATCATGCTTTGACCTTCTATTTCTCCATGCGCCAAAAATATGAATAAAAACCATTTAATAAATACTTCAAAAAGCATTATTCATCCTCCAAATGGGTCGCACTTTTTAGCATGCTCTAGGGCTGCATTAAATAAATAAATTTAATTTATTTTTAGCATTCTACTTCCAATCTTCTTTGACTTCCCCTTATGCATTGACTTTTCCTCATCCTCTGGCACCAAAATTAGAAAGGAGACTATTAATAAATGCCATTAAATAAATTATTTTAATTCTCCAAAGGGGTCGCACTTTTTGGCAAAGGCTGGTTTCTATTTTTAAAAGTCAAATTTGATGGGATTATTCACCTTGCATGGCAGCTCCAAAAATCCCATCATCCACTTAAGCTGTTTAACTTCCACAATGGGATTTTTTACCCTGCAAGGCAAGTAAGAAATTCCCATCAACGCCTAAAGTGATTTTTCTTTATTTCACAATGGGAATTTTCACCCTGCAAGGTAGGTAAGAAATTCCCCCTGCCTGCTGCCTCTAATTTTCCCATCATGACTTAAGTGACTTTGCCTTCATGGGAAAAAGTACCCTGCAAGGCAGGTACAAAATCCCACCTATCTGCTGCGACCAAAAATCCCACTGCAGTTTAAATCCATCCATTCCCAAAAATGCGACCTGTCCAGAAGAAGCTTTTTTGTGCACGACTTCGTCTTTTTAAAGAGAATCTGACTTTGAGAGGCTGATTCCTTCTGGCATGGCGGCCGTAGATAATCTCCAGATACTCAAGGCCAGAAAACAGACTGTACTGGCGAAGGAATTGACCTAGGGGAATTTCACAGAGAAAAATAACAAAAACACAAAACGTTTCCTGAAGTCACAGATAAAGCCCAGGATCCATTCCTGGTGAAAACCCTAATGGTATATGTGAATATTGACATGCAAAATTTCAATAGGGCTAAACTGGAGCACAATTTACTTCAAACGGGGCTCAAAATAATTAAATAAATTTTCTCGCAAACAAAACTTGACGAAGGGATAAAACAATTTTCGGCATCTGGGTATTTGTCGAAATTGGCTCCTATGATTCACTGGGAATATCTTGACGTAATACAGACATTTTCTGGCAATAATAACAAAAAATGGCCCATTATTTTAAAAGTACGATTTTTTTTACATGGGGTAGTCTCAGATTTCAGGGTGAAATCTGGGGACACCAGTGTGCTATGCTGGCTTGATTGTTTTCACCTTTGGAGAGTTTTGGATCTGTAAATAATCAAAAACCAATGTTTCAACTCTCCCTCTATTCTATTTACTCACAAAAATAATCATTTCTCACTTGCATCTACTCTATTAGAGCCATGAAATTCAAGTTTTTAGTATATGAACCCATTTCCATTTTGGTTGCAAATGTACCTAATATTTGGGAAAACAATGTTGATTTCATGGACTTTAAAGACCTTCGAGTGAGCATAATAGAGAACAAATGTACTCCAGATGTAGATAGTATATTTCGTGGTGGGTTATATAGATCTACCAATTTTCCATTGTCAATTCAATGTGTTGATCTAATCTTGGTCCGTTTAAGTAACTATGATCCCATTAGCTGTGAAATCAAGACATATAATGACACACTAGTATCCCAACTTAATTCAGACAATATTGGTATCACATTTAGAATTTGGAGAAGGAAGCATTTTTTAGTTCTCACTAAGGAAGACAATATGATTAAATGGAATAACTGAGATTCTAAGCTTTATAATATGCTAGCCAAATCTTGGTTAAAATTGCAAAAAAGTTCTGTCAAAGATTCATAAGGACTTGCCATGGGTGGATTTTCATAAAGGACTCTTAGACATTATGTTTCTCATAAGCAAGGTAATGGTTGATCCTACGATAAAAGAGTTCAAGCTATGGATGTATTAGTTCATAAATGTGATATGTGATGGATCATAACATATAAATTGATGATAAAATCATAAATGATAACATTCATAATGCCTTGTTGAATCTTACAACCACAAATGAGTTCTACATTACTTTATACTTTATCTATTCCATTGCAACAATCAAAGAGTGGTTGGGTTTATCTTCACAAGGAGAACTACACGAACGTTGAAAGTCTATGATTTCCACCTATAAATTACTCACGAAGGTAGTTTGACTCACTTCAAATGGGATAATGATGATTTCACCCTATTTGAGGTCAAGATAACGGAAGTGGCGTCCCCGAGATTTCACCCTAAAATCAGGGACAACCCCTTTTATTTTTTTTTTCTTTTTAATGTAGCGGACCGTTTTGTGTTTGTTTTGCCCGCAGTTGTTTGCATTGTTCTAAGGTATCCCCAGAGAGTCATAAAAGCCAAATTCCCTAAGTACCCACATGCTAAAACTCACTTTATCCCTTCCCCAGGTTTTGTCTGAGAGAATTTTATTTATTAAATAAATAAAGTTCTTTTAAAAATAGATTGAGTTAAAATTGGAGGATTTAGGCTATGTAAAACACTTCACGCCATAATTATTACCATAAAACATTCACCCAGGGGGAAGATTTTTTGCAGATAAACTAATTGGAGAAATTTTCGAGCAATTGCCTGCAGCTTATTTTGTTTTGTTTTATTTCTTTTTGTCTGTGTTTTGGTTTGTTTTCTCCGAAAACTCCTGTAGCCTATTCATTCTTCCTGCAAGATCTTTCTCCAGGCCTAGGGTTTTGAAAATCTATCCAATATTTTTAATTACTAATTTGTCTACAGGCGATCAGAGCTCAGGATTCTTTCAGAAGATTACAAGAAGTCGCTTGGTCCAAAAGGGTGCAAAAATGGATTTGATGAAAATAAGGAAAATATTTCCATCAATGCGTAGAGCTTGAGGAAATATGCACTTTTAGAGAAAACGACACCTAAAACGGAGCCATGGAATGAAAGTTATGGCACATGCAAGTTTTTGTTGCTACATCTTTCCGGACCCTTTCCAAAAATGGAAAATTTAATTCTCTACTTGTGTTTTCATGCCAGTCATAATTTTGAAGGTTGCCTTCCATGTCCAATTTCCACGCTTCCTTAAGTGACGAATTTTCACACAATTTTCAATGCAAAAGTGACAATGCAAGTCACTCTTTTTGGAAGGAAGGGTTTAAGCTGCTAGTGGGAATTTTGGCAGTGGCAGGTAGGTGGGAATTTCTTGCCTGCATAACAGGTTACTTTTTCCCATGAATTCAAAATCACTTAAGCTGCAATGGGAATATTAGAGGTAGCAGGCAGGCGGGAATTTCTTACCTGCCTTGTAGGGTAAAAATTCCCATTATAAAAGAAAAATCACTTAAAGCACCGACGGGAATTTCTTACTTGCCTTGCAGGGTAAAAATTCCTATTATGAAATTCAAATCACTTAAGTGAAAGATGGGATTTTTGGAGCTGCAGTGAAGGGTGGAAATTCCCGTTGCTTTGACTTCCTATTTTTAGAAGTTTCTCTTGCCAAAAATTGCAACCCACCTTGCCATTAATACATGTATTTAATGATATTTATTAATGGTATTTCTAGCTAAGTTTGGCGCCATAAATAGAAAGAAGGTTAATGCAAGTGGATGAGCTAAAGAGAAGTCAAGGATGCATGCTAAAAATAAATAAAATAAATTCATAAAACAACAACCATAAGCATGCAGACTTGGGTGCCCAAATTGGATGAAGAAGCATGGTTTTTAATTAATTAAATTGCCAAAAATAGGGAAAGACAATTATTAAAAATAACTTGCAGATGGCTATATAAGCATGGGACGCCAAAATTGAGAAGCAGTTGATTATTTTTGATGAAGTTTGCATCCCGGATAGGTTTTTGGCACCAAGGGAAGGAGGATTTTGCATTAAAGAGTGTTTTCCATTACCAAGAAGCTTTCAGTTTTGGCACATTGCGTTCGAATACCCTGATTTTTGTTATTCTGATTATCTGCATGTTTGTATAAGTGCTCATGTGCTCATATTAGTGAAATGAAGTTCAAATCAATGTCAAATATATTGAATATCTCTTCCGAATCAAAAGAAATTGCCAGATCTACACAAATTGATCCAATTGCAAAGGCTTCTAGTAAAAATTCATCCTCTTGTTTCTAGTGTAACCCATGTGGAAGTCAGTGCATGGAAAATTTCTTCCAGGATCTTGTGCATGTGCTACCAATATTCCAGTTGAAGCCTTGATTGAATTTACTTGTATTTGCATTCACCCACAGTGCTTTCCAGAATTTAAAATTGCTCATATGCAATTAAAAATAAAAGATGACGAGTTTTGTTTGAATTGTTTATGGAAAACATTGTACTGGTACATGTACTGGAGAAGAACTACAAAAGCTTCAAGGATAAGAGGGAAGACATGTCAGAGGCAACACCCGTAAGCAAAATCACATTCAACTGCTTCCAGATCCAGTTTGGTGAGAATCAAAGGCAAAAGAGGTCAAATGCATGCAAAATATGGAAGAAGAACAAGGCTGGAAGTGTTGCAGCTTTCTTCTAATTTCTTTTCCACTTTCTTCTTTCTCTTAATTTCTCTGACAAAATAATTGAGCAATCTTAAGTGATTGGTTTAAAATCCATTACTTGAAGAATTCAATTACTTGGAAGTAGGTGGCAGACATGCAAAATAGAAGGTTCTATTTTCAGTTATAAATCATGCATGTCATGCAAAGAGGAGTTCCAGGAGGGAGATTTCCAGTTGTTTTCTTTACAACTTCCACATGTGCCACTTCAGTTATAGTTTCCTATTTGTAAATTACCCTCTATACACTATAAATAGAGGAAGAACCTACATGTTAAAGGAGGAGAATTTATAATCAACATTCTTGTGTTTCAGAATTTGAGCTGAAACCCTTGAGAGCTTTTTGAAATCTAAGGAATAGAGAGGAGGCAGATTTCCGGAGAACTTTGTGTCAATGGTGCATTTGTTTCTTATTTCTTTTTAGATCTTTGCATAAACTTTGTGTTATGTTAGATCCAGATATGAAACTTTCTTTTGCTGTGAATTCTACATTTCTAGATCTATTTGTTTCGTCTATGTGCATGTGACCAACTATGTTAACTATTTGTCAGGTTGCAATCTTCTTTCTTTTCTACTTGCATTCAATTATTTCCCTTTTCTGCATATATACATTTCTTATAGCTGCTTACTTGTTGCAAAACTACTTAGCTATGGTGCATGAGCTACGTGGTTAAAGCCAACAGATAGATATTAGAAAATATAATTGACAAAATCTTACACGGGAGCCTCACCGGTAAATGAGGGAGATTTATCTCATGACTGCCTAGGTTTTCAGCTGTGCAGAAAATCTAGCCAACAGGAAGGCAACACTACAATGAGAATTTCAAGGGATGTCGTGGAGCTAGTCATGAAGTATGGGAGTTACTTCATTCAATTTCAAACCTTCACTTACATCATAGTTGGTGGCTTTGAAGGTCATCCTTACAAGATTCTTAGGTACACAAATGATGAATTGGTATTAATTGAGCCTTGCAGACAATTGTTAGATGTAGAGAAAGGAAATTCAAGGGTATGGCCTTTCCTATCAAAATTGGTTTCTATTGTTGCAAGAATTCCTTGGATGCCTAAAATATTAATCCAAATTTAACTCCATTTAATTTGCACCCGTTATTCCAATTTGCTTTGATAGTAAAGAATTTTTCAAAAGCAACACGAGGATTTGCAACAAACAAAATCCATCAACCTGAAATTAAATATTTTTGGGAAGACTGCTTTGATGATCTTGAAGTCCACAAAAGGGAGTATATGAAAATAACCATCGAATACGTAAAGGCATTCTTATTGGAATGGGTTACCGAGGAACTGATCAATGATGGTAGTGATTTATTCGACCCTCACTTGATGAAAAATATGTAAGATCAAACACTGATGCCTATTGATTGGTCAATTAGAGAGATGAGTGATATCAATGATCACACATCTAAAATGATGAAGAGGCCTTGAAATGGTTTCTTAGCAAGGTAGGAATTCACTTCTTGTAGTAAAGAGGTTGATCCTAGGGATGGTGAAGGAAATTATCATGCCAAAGTATATATCAAGACATCAAAGTCATATGACAATGAAAACAAATTTGTAACAACATGCACTCCCTGCAAGGTCATTTATCTAGAGAAATCACAAACTTCTCTTGTCTCAAAAATCCTAATAAGAAAAAATTTCATAGCTTCCCCAGAGCCATGTGAAATTTTTTCCTCTCCCTCAAAGGATATACTACTTGTCCTAGAAGAAGACATTCACCAATCCTTTTCTCTTCCTGATAATTCTCCTCATAGGAATCCTACACATTCCCTATTATCCTCACCTATCATTCATCTTCATACATCCATTCATTCCTCCCCTCATCCTTGTTCCGTACCATTACAAACCTTATCACCTCACTCTTACTCCCCTCATCCTTTTTTCTCCTACTCTTACTCCCCTCATCCTTTTTTCTCCTAGGTCCCATCTTTGATTCATGATAAGAAATGAACAAGTGTTAAATCCATCACTTCAAATTATGGTGTAGTTTCACAAATCTTGGAACTAAGCAGAACTCCAACGAAAGCCAAAGCCAATCCAAGGCTTGTATGTGATGCTTCTTGAGCACATTTTGTGGAAGTTGCACGTCCAAGTGTTGAAAAAATGTTAGAATTTGAGGATTCTAATAAATACGGATTTAATCAACTTACATATTACATAATGTTACAATAAATATTTAAATAAAAATTACATCATAACATAAGTAAATAAATAAATACTTACAGGAAATAAATAACACAAGTGACACCATATTTATAGTGGAAAACCCCAATAGGGTAAAAACCATTTTGAAAATAACCTTTTACTTCAGAGAACTTATTTTACATCTAGTAAGATCACCTCCTCCTTTGAAACCCTATTTACCAAGGGTAAAACCAAATCACTTGATTTGCACACCTTTGATATATTTCCCGAATATATCAAATGAGGACCTAAAGTCCTTTTTATATAAGGTGATCAGGTATGTCTCCCGACCCACCTTTTCAATCTAGAATGGTTGACACATACACCTAGGTTTATAATATTTAATATTAGAAATATAACCATTTCATGATATTAAATATTTAACCTAAAGTATATACCTAGGTTAGCATATTTAATAATAGAAATATAAATATTTGATATTGTTAAATATTAACCTATATATTAGTTATGGACCCATATACATTAAGGGTTGGCCAGACCACTTAATCATTATGTTCCAACAAAAAATGAGTCAAAAATGACATTTGTTGACTATGGTCTTAATATAATCCTAGTGGGAGAGGTCTACTCATGAAGGGGATTTACATAACCTTAGCGGATCCATTGCACGACTTGAAATGGTAGAAAGTAGGGAATAAAAATCAATAACTAGAAGAGAATGTGTGTTTACTCTCATCTTACATCCAAACAATTCTAGACCCATGTAAGAAAATTACTAATTAACCCATGTCTTTGGCCACCTTTCTTTACTTTCTTTGTTGCTACTTTTGGTCTTACACCCTTACTTGCTCAGTATTCCTTTTTACTCTTCGACATTTTTCATCCTCAGACACCAGTGCCCAGCCAAGACGCCAGCGTTAGGTGCCCTCATCCCCTCTGGTGCCCCTATGTCCTCTTTGTACTTTACTCACACTTTTTTGGGTCCTTTCTAGCCATTTGAGCATCTTATCTTTTTGGTAGTCAGCCTTTTCAGGGTTAATTACAAAATTCAAGCAAGGAATCATATAAATATAAAGTTATGTGATCATAATAAAGGACCAAGCACTAAGCACTATCTATCACCACCTAAGGTTGCATCCATCAAGGCATCTAAGAGCTCCATTGCATCCATCTAGCTCCATCACAAGGGACACAAGGGCTGGTTTTCTGCATCACACTTCATAGGAGGGAAGTTCATTCTATTCCATGCACACATTTATTACATTCTACATCTAGCTACTTGCTCGCTATCCAAGTGCGACTGGAACAAGAGCAACCTAGGGCACAATTTCACACACACACATAAAACTACATTGGGTTTGAGATGTAGTGCAATGCTCAGTCGTAAGTTCACCATTGTGACAGCTGAGGATAGTCTGACCCCTCATTTTGCATCTTTCTTTTTTAGGATTTGATGTCTATTTGAGGGTTTTACAGGTTTATTCTTCATTGTAGGTTTACAATGACCTCGGCGATCTTGGTGTGACCTCAGAGCGATCAAAGGAGACTAAAGGTGAACACCTTGTGACACCTCAGAGGAGGTTTTATGAGCATTTTCGCAGACCCAGGTGCCCAGAAATAGGTCTAGGGTGCCCACAGGTGCCCTTGTCCCTCTCCAGGTGCCCCAGTCCATCCTTTTCCTCTAGTTCTACATTTTTTGTGCTCTAGTGTGATGGTTCAGTGCTTCACATTTTCATAGTTCTCCAACTCTATGCATTCTCCAAACTTTGTGAATCAACTAAGGATTTTTACCCTCTCTTTGCAATTAGGGTTTCATTATTTATTGCTTAGTTGCTTGGGTATAATTTTGTACTTAATTATTTATTCATTTATTGTTGCTACTATAACATTCAAATTAGGATATAAATTACATTTTAGCTTAATCATTTTTGGTGAACCTGATACTTTCAAATACTCTTGGATCCTCATTTTTCTTCTATCATGGGTTGTAAAGTTCCTCAAATTCCTTTATCTGATTTACTTAAAATGCATCCTGACTGCCAGACTGTTCTACAAAAAGCCTTAGACTCCATGTGTCTTCCTAAAGATACGCCGCCACATGAAATAAGTCTATTTTCCATCGTCTATCTAAAGACCCTAGCCTTTGATCCTCCATCCAATCAACCCATATTGGAGTCAATTCAAGCTTTTGCATTCTTTATTTTATGAAAATTTTAGGCTATGGAATCCACGATCATATCTCTTAAATATGAAATCCAACAACTTAAGGATGCTTCTCAGGCTCATGTTTGTTCCTTCTACATCTCATCTTCATTCTATGTCTTCTACATGTGCTCATATTAGTGAGCCTCAAGTATTGCCATTACCAGAGCCTCTCATGTTTGATCACAATGCTAAGCAACAAGATATTCTTATTGAGCTCCTTAACTCATCAATTGATCACTTTACCATCTACTCAAGGTCTATCCTCCTTACTAGATTGCAAAATATCAAGGTCGTTCCATATTGCAATTATCATCAAATCAATGGACATAATGACAATGACTGCTATACTTTACGAATGAAGAATCAAACATCTTGAGCATTAGGGATTTATCTCATTCACTGCACAACATTCTATTGCATGCCCATCTACAATTTTACATCCAATGGGTTCCTAAATCTTCTTCATCATAGTCTAATGAACATCATAATCACTTCTCATGTTCCTTCTATGAAAAATCAAATCCACTCACCTAAGAAACTGCCATCTAAAATCAATCTAACACCTCCTCCTCTCTCAAGTTATCTATGGACATTACCAAGTCAAACTACACAACCACCTCTCAAAATCAGTCCACCTTCTTTCCTATCAAGTCTTCTACAATGTCATCAATACCACCTAAGTTACCACCATTCAAGATTCCCCCCATCCAATCCACTTCCATTTTTCAATTCATTTTTTCAAAGCAACTACTCCTTCTATTGATGGCCAAGACACATTTCAAATTCCACCACCATCACATGGTCCTACTGTTGCTTTGCCACTACCATTGTGTTGGCCCTCTCTCTTATCATGATACAACAATCTCTTCCCATAATGCAAGGCACCTCTCACGTCACTTCATAATATCCATTATTATGGTTCTTGGGGGGCATCCTGACTTATTCTTCATCCCTATATACTATCATTGTCTCACATTTCATAATCATTTACTCATCACTCACATCTAGTCATATCACATACACCATATACATCTTACATACATTATTCATCGTCATTTCCCTATGACACACTCTCATGCTTTGGTACTTGACTATTGAGGGCATCTATACACATGAACCATCACACTAACACTATGGGCACATTACATATCATACATCACACATCTACACCATCACTCTTTTCCACACATATGTTGTTCTGCACATCCTTACATCATCAATATCATTATTTTTGCATCATATACATACACACTTTACTCTTTATGCTATTCACACATTTATTGATACAACATCTCTTTCTTCCATGAACACTCACATATTGTGCACGCTACATTTTACATTCATCAATCTTCTTCATACATCATACACTTTTACTACACACTATACACATTTTATTCTATTATCTTCTTACCATGCATCATACGTGCTTTGCTTTCCACACCTATACATCATAATCTATATATCTTACACACTACACATTATACATCATCACACTTGACACATTTACAGCACTACATCACAATTTTACAAACCACATTATACAATTTAACACATTTTAACACACCTCCTAGTACATCATACTATTCTCTTCTACATTATACACATTCTATATCCAACTTATATGTGCACGCACTCACTACCCGATGACGCACTCTAGTTCCATGGTCCATACTCGACTACATTGAGGGTATACATCAAAATGGACCTCACACACTCACACGTTCAATCATTCAATGTTTTTATCACCATGCGACATTCCATACCTTCTCATACATTTTGATATACATTTTATGCTAAATCATTCCTTTCTCCATTTCCTTATTCATATCATTTCATGATATACACTTTGTGCTACATCATCACACTTTCTAGCATCTTATTCATACATCTAGTGATATACGCTTTAGGATAAATCATCACACATTCTAGCACCTCATTCTATAAACTTCAAGATAAATCATCCCTATGTCTACATTCAATATCATCTACACATCATCATTATACAATCAATGCTCTACACATCTATCATCAACTCTTTCTAACACATGACAACACATCATTTCAAACCATTTCCCGATGATGCACTCTCGTTTATGGTTCATTCTTGACTACTGAGGGGGCATAAATAAATGAACCTCATTGCATACATACACATCCACTCGGGGGGCATGTTGATCCTATCATTCACTCTGCATTCCATTCCACCTCATTCACAACATACTGCATATCTTGGTTGCATTTACTCTTGCTTACATTTACTTTTACATGTTCATCTTATTACACATGCTAGATAGATATCTTGTATGTCATTATCTTTATCATACACACATGCACATTCACTTTCCTTTCTAGTTGTGATCGTAGATTATACAGATCTATTACATGTAACATGGATGCTTTGGCATAGTACCTATTACCAGTCCCATAGTAGGCTCCTGGGGGCATCCACTTTCATACACTATAGGTGTTATTGTTTCATTTTGTTTCATAACACATTAATTTATCAGATTATACATGCTTTGACATATTTTTTTTATCTTTCTAACATGTTAACGGGTGCTTCATGTGTAACATTTGTTTATGCAGGACTATTTTCTTCCATGGTTGTCTGTTACATTGTTTGCCTTTTGCTTTGTCATTGTTTGTGGGATTTTCCCTATGTCTTGTTTGTTCTTGATTACTTGTGGCCACTATGGCCTTGATTGTCTTGCGACATCGTGAGTGATGTCCCATGTTTGCAACCCACTTTTCACAGTCTACATTTTTCTTGTGTGTTTACATTATGCTTGTGTCTTAGCTTACACATTGTCTGCTTAGCTTACATTTCATCTTTTACATGAGTGTTTGTCTTTGCTTGTACTAACACTTGTTTTCCTAGCCAATTTGTTTGTGTGCCTTGGTTTCTACCAAGCACATTCCCTTCCCCCTGTAGGGCACAGTTTCAACACAATGGTCAGTCCTCCTTTGGGCCGCATACTCCTTCAGCGACGTCGCATGCACCCCAAATGAGGGGGGCATCATTTGGGTGAATCAGTCACCCCATACAATGTTATACACAACATGGTACCAATACAACATAATTTTCAGTTTCAGACAGGGCTCAGAATCAGACTTGGGTCCTTAGCACAATGACCTTTCTGGATGCCTGAAACTAGGGGGGAACAATTACCTTTCTTGGATACCTAAGATTGGTAGTACACATCAATGATTGGTAGTTCATAGTCTACAGAACTCCATACACAATGAGATTTTACAGGGCATATAGTCCTTAACACATGCATTTATACACACCATCTATAGTGGTGTTCTACATTGCGGAAGTAGTTAAAGGTTGGAGGATGACACCAAAACTATTCTCCCTACACTTCTTCCATTTCATTAGCATGAGATCACCTGAAAAACTCACACGTCAACATCATCTACAGGATCCTTTCTACACCTCTTTCCTCATCATGGATCAGGTGCACATGTTCCTTTTTCACACTTTCAACATTTTTACATACTTTCCTTACACACTTTTTACATATTTTGATCATATACATGCGTATTTGACTACTTGTTGGCTTCTCTTTTGTAGGTCCGTCTGTATGGGAAGTGGTAGTCAACATCAATGTCAACATCAACAACATCACACATTGACATCGACATCAACAACATGTACATCATGACATCTACACATGCATTTCCACCCTAGGTTCATTTCATCATCACTTTTTGCACTTTCTCCTCCTTAGCATCCACACTTCACATTTTTATCACTCCACGCTTTGTCTAGTCCTCGGCACACACTTTCTACATTGATCTACATGGTTATAAGTACGCATCTCTATCTACTTTATGTTACCGAGATTTCCGCTCACCAACATAAAGTGGGGGAAAATGTAGACACAAAATCACGCACTTTGGGTAATTATCTAGTCCTAATTACATACTACTATTCATATGATTCCTAAGTAAGAAAAGTACTAATTAACCCATGTCTTTGGCCACCTTTCTTACTTTCTATTGTTACTTCAGTCTTACACCCTTACTTGCTCAGTCTGCCTTTTTACTCTTTGACATTTGTCATCCTGGACACTAATGCCCAACCAAAAGGATGCCAGCGCTAGGTGCCCTCATCCCCTCTGGGTGGGCCCTCATGCCCTCTTTGTACTTTACTCACACTTTTTGGGTCCTTTCTAGCCATTTGAGCATCTTATATTTTTGGTAGTCATCCTTTTCGGGGTTAATTATGAAATTCAAGCAAAGGAATCATATAAATATAAAGTTATGTGATCATAATAAAGGACCAAGCACTAAGCACTATCTATCACCACCTAAGGTTGCATCCATCAAGGCATCTAAGAGCTCCATTACATCCATATAGCATCCATCACAAGGGACACAAGGGCTGGTTTTCTGCATCACACTTCATAGGAGGGAAGTTCATTTTATTCCATGCACACATTTATTACATTCTACATCTAGCTACTTGCTCGTTATCCAAGTGCGACTGACACAAGAGAAACCTAGGGCACAATTCCACACACACATAAAACTACATTGGTATGAGATGTAGTGTAACACTCAGTTGTAAGTTCACCATTGTGACAGTGAGGATAGTCTGACCCCTCATTTTGCATCTTTATTTTTAGGATTTGATGTCTATTTGAGGGTTTTGTAGGTTCATACTTTATTGCAGGTTTACAAGTGATCCTTGACGATCTTGGTGCGACCTCAGAGTGATCAAAGGTGACAAAAGGTGAACACCTTGCGACACCTTAGAGGAGGTTTTATGAGCATTTCCATAGACCTAGGCGCCAAAAATAGGTCTAAGGTGCCCCGAGTGCCCCTGTCCCTCTCCAGGCACCCCAGTCCATTATGTTCCTCTAGTTTTGCATTTTTCTATGCTCTAATGTGACAGTTTGTGCTTCACATTCTCTAGTCTTCCAACTATGTGCATTCTCCAAAACTATACGAAATAACTAAGGATTTGTACCCTTTCTTTGCAATTAGAGCTTCATTATTTATCACTTAGTTGCTTGGCTATAATTTTTTTATTTCATTATATATTCATTTAACTGTAATCTTACATTTAGATTAGGCACATAAAATTACATTTTAGCTTAATCACTCCCATCAACAAGTTTGATCATAGAGATGTGGAAGAAGTTCATCGATACATAAATAAAGGGAGAATCATATAATCATGGGTAGAAATAATTTTGATGAATGGTTGTAAATTCATTCATGAAGTCAGAAAGGTATATGAGTACATTGAGACTGTGATTCTAAAAAGTGACGAGACTTTGAAAGTAATCAACACTAAAATTTCCCACTAGGAGAATTAGACTCTTGACGTTTGATCTATAGCCAATTTGGACAAGAACATGGTTATTTTATAAAGAAGCCTTTCTGTGTGCAGAAGATGATATTTCAAGTAAGTAGATGCGAACTATTGAATGGAGAATAAAAACACTCAAGGAAGAAGCTGTTGATATTTCTCCTCATTTTCATATGAACGATATCTTGAAATTAGAAATTTGTGTTGATTTGCATGATGTGTTTCCATCCACTTGATGAGAGAAGTTCCCAGATGAGACTGATTAAAGATATTAAGGATCAATTCATGAAGAACATCGAAGACCTACTCTTCCATCATCAACATGTTAGTGTTGATTCAATGAAATTGATTACCAAAATTTTTAATACCATTTCAGATGCAACCAAAGAACTTCCAAGCTTGTCTGGATGAGTTAAGAAAATACTATAGGTGACTGATTCTTGGCTCAATGTGCTGGATAATACTATTATCCCACGTGATCATGAAGTGAAGGATGTCTTTATGCATTTTGGCCATATGTGTTGAATTTCAAGGTTCTGAAGCATGGATCACTCCAGGATTCTTTTCAATGGTCAGTGCTTCTACCATAGATCCTCTCATTTCTTTTTTGTCATCACTTAAGTGCATTTCTATTTTTGTGTTGGCAAAAAGAAATTTTTGTATGACTCAAGTGATTTTTTTAAATTTAAATGTTGGGAAATGCACTTTTTGTAAAACTTAAGTGACTAAAATATAAATTCACTGAAGCTATGTCTTAATTAATTGATAAAAAATAAATTACCTTAGTTTACTTGGGAAACGGTTACAAGTTAGATGTAAAAAAATATAAATAGTTGGAGTATTTTCCATTGTAAGGGGTTGAATTTTGTTTATGTAGATTGGAATTCCAGAAATTAGAGATTTTTGAAGAGAATTTTCTATCTCCTTTCCTTCTTTCTTTTCTTTGTCTATTTGTAGCATTTCCTAATGAAGATATCAATGGAACTTTTGTGTTCATACCTTCATGAACATATTTCAAACTTTGTTGTTAGTTTGTGTTCTGATCATATCAATTGTGGTGTGATTTGTGAATGTATTTTAGTTCAATGAAATGTTGTTTACATTTTAGACATGCATTAGTTTCAAATCTATAATTTTTATCATATGAAAGGGCTATCATTTTTTCATTCTTGAATTGTGACCTCTTCTTTCCCATTATATCTCTTCTTATTTCTTTCTTTCCTTAAAAAACCAACATATGGAGATCCAAGAATTTAGAAAAATCAAAATAAAAAATTGTAAATAATGTACATATTCTTGTAATTAACAATATTGGATTTCAATAAGGGATTCCCATTAAGAGGAGGGATTTAGGTCCCCTGAATTGTTGTCATTTTATTTAAATATATTTTATTTCACCAATAATTGTTTGATGCCTTAACATAGAGCAGTATTGACATATCTGTTTTACCCACCATATTTATTTTTTCATCCCCATGACCGTAATCTGAAATCTAAGATCCTATCCTTCAACCAAATCTTAACTAGTTTTAGACTTCATAAGAGGACATTGCTTTAAATCTTAGAAGTGTTGCTTAGGTTAATTGGACTACAACAGATCAATACAACATAGATGCAATAATTGATTGTGAAGAAAACCAGGTTGATATCACATGTTAGGATACATAATTGATTTCCTAGAGAAGATCATAAAATATTATAGTAAGATTGGTCCAAAGAGCTACTCTACCACCTCTCATTACTAGACAATAAATTACTATAATGACCATTACAAGCCAACATCCAGTCCAACAACCTAACCTTTTTCTTTTTAAAGACACTCAAAAAGATACTTTTGCTAATTCAAGAAGATTCATTTGGCATCCAGGAATACAATAAATAGAACTCATTTCAATATTGCATTATAGATTATTGGCTGAGGAGAAAATAAATGCAATGGAATTGAACTTGAAATAATTTTGAATCAACAAAGAAAATTTTAAACAAGTGGTTATATCATTGTGTCAAATGACCATTAATGGTTGGGCCCCACTTCACATAACATGATCTCTTACTTTTTGTTCATTATCAAGAACATATTTCAGAATAATTAAGGATGGTTTTTTTATGTGAATTGTGAAGATGTATGTTCAATATAATATAGTTAAAGAGGTGTTTAATGAAGAAGATGATCACACCCAGGTTATAAGGAAAGTGCAAGTAATCAGGAGGAACCAAGGAAGAGAGGCACACTCAGTAGTTCTAACAAGTCCTTATTGCTCTTATTATTCCCATTTCTCCCATGGTTCCTATAATTCGTATAAATGCTATTCCTATTCTTACTACCTTAGAACAATAATATTATCTGAATTGGCAATAAAGAAGATTCAATAGAACTAATAAAGCACAAGGATGGGAAATGATTCTTCCTTCGAGTTACAACATAAACATTCTTTCAAATTGTCTCAAGAGAAGAAAGGGAAAAGTAAAATATTTGTAAGTAATACGTCAAAAAATTACAAGAACAAACTATCCTCTCGAAGGTAAATCTGAGTGAAGATTTGAATCTATTAGGGAATATTTTTCCTTTGTAAAATATCTTTCCCAAAATGATGGCACCAATCCTGTGGGGACAAAATATTGGGCCTTTGGATTTGGCCCAAACGACTTCATGAATTACCCAAAGGATGCCATAAGCATTTTCCAAAGTTAAAAGTTGATGGAAAAAAAACCCTGATGAGCACCTTGCAACAATCATACATTACATATGGCGTATTAGGAGTTGGTCATGAAGATGTGTCAGTCAAATTTTTTATTGAGATATTGCAAGACAATAAAGTTGAATAATTTTATCACTTCCCAGTAATAATATTATCACCAATTGGAATACTATGAAGAGAAAATTTGAGGCTAGAATTAAGCCTATTTAATATTCCCATGCTCTCTTGGTGTAACTCTCTCATCTAAAAAAGGAACCCTACAGAACCTATGAGGGAATTCATAGAAAAGTTTAATAAACTTGTACAAAAGATCCTTGTTGCTGCATGATCAACAACAAAAAATTAGAAATGTTTATTTATCAATGATCAACTTACTAAAGTGATATTTGCATCATGAAGGGATTAATTTCCAAACCTGTATGATGATCAAAGTTTGAAAATTAGCGTAGAAGATGATCTTATCATGTCAGGGAAGTTGAGGAAATATCTTGTTAAAAATAAAGCTCAAACTTCTGGTCAAATCAGTCATGATCAACTTGTTCAAAAACTGGCTAACGATTTAATTTCTTTGAAGTAGAAAATGTCATAAAATATTCCACCCAACATGTACAAGGATGTCATGAGTATAAATTTTGGAAATAAGAATCATCTTCTAGCCATTTAACCTAAACTTGCTATCGAAGATCCTCATGTGAAAGCTCCAGTCTATATAGTCTCTGAAATCCAAGAAATAGAAGATGATGAATTTGTTGAAGAAGAAGTAGAAGTTGAATAATTTAAGGAGGAAGAATAGGATGTAGAAATTGGAGAGGGTTTTAATATTTTTTTTAAAGACCTGAAGAGGATGACTATGAAAATTCATAGGAAAATATAAACAACTACTTGTGTGCTATTCTTACTAGAACTTAACTAACTAAAAAGAAGGATATTACTCAGATGTATATCAAAGAAAAATCCAAGGATCCCTTAAAGAAATTACTATCATTTCTATAAAGGGATTTCTTCTTCCTATTTTAAGTGCTCTTCCATCTATTTCTCTATTTCTAAAGACACCGTGCCTCCAAAGATTGAAACTTCTACTTTGGTTACCTCAATTTTTTTTCTACAATATCTTTTGATATAATCGATCATGTGAATAATTCTAAATCCCAAATTTTTGAAGTGAAATATTTACAAACTCATCCAGACCAATTTTACAGATTGATGGGTCATGGAAATTAGATGACCATTTCAGATACATACCTTTTCCATTCCATGATTATTCATGAAAATATAAATGACATATGGAATTTATAGTTTGATGGGAGCTATTCTTCTTCGGATTCTAGAGTTGGGTGGTGCTTGTTTCACTTTGAGGGAAAGTTCATCCTTTCTCATATAAAACATAGTTTGTAAATACCAATGATACAACTAAGTAAAAAGCATTTATTCTTGGCTTTGCAGTAGCGAAAGATATGGGATTCAAGAATATTAAATCTCAAGATGATGTAGAGCTTGTGGTCAAACAAGACAAGATCCTGTTTCAAGTAAATAACAAAATGTTAAAGAATTATAGAAATAGAGTATGAGATTCCATTGATGCTATATAAAGGGAGAATAATACAAGAAAAAATACTTTGGTAGTTTTTGTGTCTCTCCTTATATCGTATCCAAACTTCAATCGAGAAAAGTATAACATTAAAATGATCTTCCAACCTAGTGTCCCTGACAATTTAGAGAATTGACAAGTATTAAATAATGAAGAGCATATTATTTCCTTTCTTAAATAAAGAGATAATTTAAATCAATTATATTATGAAGTAAACCAATATACAAAGAGTCTCTCTCATCCAATGCTGATGAAGGAATTGAATGTGAACTTGATCAAAAGTTTTGTATTAAGATGAAAGGGAATAAGGTCTATTAAGGATTGGTAAGTTTAAAAAATCTTTTGAAAAACATGATCATTTTTAAAAAATTAAATCATCAAGTGAAACACATCAATCAACCGATTATCAGAAGATGAATATTGGGTCCGATGAAGAGCCAAGGCTAGTTAACATTGGAAAGTGTTGCTCCCCAAAGGAGAAAAAAAGATTTGTAGATTTTTTAAAGAACTATGTGGATGTTCTGGATTATTCCTATGAGGATTTAAAGTATTTAAAACCAAAGGAGATGCATCATTACATCCACTTGAAGCCAAGAATACAACCTTTTAAGTAAAAATAAAGACATGACAGTCTACAAAATTGCTAGGACCATTTTCGGGGAAATTTAGAAAATGTTGAATGCAAGCATTATCTTCCCTTTGGTTGCACTCGAAGGGGATTTCAGGAATTATATGTCAGTATGGATGTCAAGAATGGTGAAATAAGAATCTTTTGTTATGACCTTGAACAAAGAATTTAACCATGCTTCCTCAACCTCTAATGTATGGTCTGTAGTGAGAGCCTCATGGACTATGTATGTTTATTGAAAATATCACTTATAGGGCTCAAAGCATGCTCCTCTAAGCTAGATAGATTTTATGGTTAAAATACAACATGTGAAGTCTCAACTCAAGATCAACATAATATTACTTTCAACAGTTACCTAAACCCCCACATTTTAGACCTATAGGAGGATGCCTTTTAGATATGATCAACCCCTAGATAATTTGGTCCTCTATAGCATATGGAATTGATTATTACATGGAGATCAAGAACAAGTACAAAATCATGATATGAAGGAATGATTTGATGAATTAATTCTGAAAGGATCGGCTTGAAGATCACTGTTCAGCATTTTTTCCTTGTATCTATCAGATCTGTACAGTCTAAGATAAGCCTATATTTGGATCACTTGCAATCTGGATTAGTACGATCATAGTAATACTCCACCACTTTAACATGCTACTGATTATAATGGGCATCTCGATTCCTTTTAAATTTTTAGTCAAGTTTTCCACCAATGGGTTCTTAAATGAATTTGGTTGATGCTACACTTCTTGATCTAAGTCAATTGGTATGACATAAACTTATCTACTTGGACTCATACTCATTCTTGATTTGTCTTTTGGTTGTTAGGGGTCCTAGTTTCGGTACTACCATCAACACACCTATGAAGGAGCTATTGAAAATCATTTTATTCAAGGAAATTTTTAGATGTCAATTCATGATTACGACTAATTATGGGATACTTAGTACTTTTTCTTGTAGACCAAGCTTGCAATTTTCAATTAACAAGTGAAAATGACAGGTTTCAGAGGTCACACTAGAGATGATTAGGTAGGGGAATGATACCGATGATTATAATTTTTTCTAAAATGATGTTGCAGTAAGATGACATTTATCCATCTTGGTCCGCCTTCGCCTCTCCATGACTTGGTCAATTCAAAAATATGCGAGTCCAAGAATTTATATTTCTATTATGGAGGTTGAGTATATATGGAGTTATTACTGTCTAAGAATAAGCCAATTTATATTTGATCAGTGATCTTTTATAGTTTTTGAGTGTTTTTGTAGGCTCAACTCACAACACTATTGTGTGATAATGTACATAGGTGGGTGAGATCCACATTGGTGTGACTTAGTGTAGGGGTACATGCAAATGGCTAGGTGAGATGGACATAAATAATATGTGTTTCATGTGAAAGTTCATGCAAAGCAAGTTTGTTGACCTCATCTTTTTTCCAGACAAAAATTTGGGGTTGTAGACATCTTCACAAAGTCATTCTTGTGAAAATCAATTTGTTCATCTTAAATAAATTTAGGGGGTGAATGATTGTGTTTCATCATATTTTTGGTGATACTTGTGTGAATCACTCCAGACCTTCCATGCTACCAAGGTGCATATTCTAGGGGGAATCTGGATGTTTTAAATAACATGTAAAATTTGGGCTATGTGTTTCAATATGCACTTTTTAATATTAATTCTAAATATTGAAGATGAGCATGGGGTCGTCTAACCCTGTGACAATGGTTTTCATCGTCGCGGGATTAGATTATTGATTGTCTAGATAGGAACCTGGATATTTGATCAATGGGCCACTTCATCTGAGAGTTTGTGAAGGGATCAATAGGTTGATTTCGCAAGGCAGATAATTATTGAGTCAATTGACTAAGATGATTGATGATTAGAATGTCATATATATTAACGAGAAGGGTTTGATGCGATATCCCCCCTCAAGTGACAAGCTTTTGGAGCCACAAGTTACCCCAGCGTAACATGCGGGACAAAAAGTAACAATTGATAAATTATATAAAAGATTAACCTTGGTGAAGGCATGATGAGTGGAAGGGAGGATAGTGTTTCCCCAACCATGTGTAGATAAAAATGTGATGATAGATGTGTGCAAAAGTGGGATGTAATTTAGAGAGCGTGAGATTAGTTTTTCCCCAGCCTAAAGTGATGAGAAATCGATTGCAAGGTAAATAGCATGAAAATTGGTAGATGATGCAAGAAGTGTACATAAGGAAGTGAATTCTCATGGATTTTAATTCCAAATGAGGTGTAATGTAAGTGTGAAAGTGACATGGTTGCAATAATGGAGTGCAATAGGGGGTAGTTTAGGATGATATTGAACATGGTTTGCAACAAGAGTGTTGGTGGAAAACGTGATGAGTTGAGAATCCATGAGACATGAGATACGAAAAGTGAGCTAAAATGGGAGCTTGAAAAATGTCTAAACATCACCATGGTGGACATATTAGCCTATGTGTCTCATCAAAATCCCATGTGTGCGCACGTGAAATTTAATTGCTTGCTTGAAGTGAAGATCTGTAAGAAAATGAGTGAAAACAAAATACAATGTGTAGGTTTTGTAGGAAACATGTGATTGATGATAGATGGAATGGAAGGAAATTGTAAGCCGTGTATTTCTCCACTGCCAGTCCAAGCATCCATAGCCCCAATGGAGATAAACATTTTATTCTAGTCACAACATTGTCTCTATTGTTATCCAAACGTATCCATAGCCTCAATATGAATAGAGATACTGGAAATACCCCTAAGAGAGAGAGTTTGATATCGCTCTTTGTTTTTCTTTTTTCTTTTGAATTTTTACTCTTAATTTGTGATTTTTTATGATTTATTTTTGACATTATATTCATCTCTCTCATTTTTCCAAGGGGTTAAGAACCACTATTGGCTTGACGGATGGAGTGGAAGTGATTATGGAGATGACATTGAAAAAGTTTCATCAAATAATGCCATAAGGTCCTTCACAGAAAAATTCTTAAGTGTGTAAGAGTGCATAGATCTCTAAAAGGACAATTCATTCTTAATTCACCAAGTAGGGAGGGACCAAGTTCAAGAAATTGTAGTAGAGACTATTGGCTCACAAAACATGATAACAATATAATCAAGAGTGCACCAAAAGCTAGTGAAACAAACCAAGACGTGGAATGTGAATGAACTATAAATGAAGTATGTAGTAGTGAACTCAAGAAGTGGATTGATTTATATGAATGAATGGAGAAAATATGGAACAACATCCATGAGAAAGCATTGTTTATTGCATTTTTTTGATATATATATATATATATATATATATATATATATATATATATATATATTTGAGATCTTGAAATATGTTTAGTTGTGTTTGGATTTTATGTGTGTTGTGTTTGTGGAAATGGTGATAGAATAAAATGTGTGGAGAATCATGGCGTGTTTCAAAGCTAGGATAGATGAAGAGAAGAGGAATGTATGGGATACATACAATGCAACAGTGAAGACAAATGAGAATCCTCCAGTCTGTGTATGTTGTAACTCACAAACACTGAGAGGGGGGTGAATTAGTGATGATTAGAAATGAGATTCCTTTTAAAATTTTATCTTGTTTAGTTTGAGGTAATGGAAAAACAATTAGCACAATAAGAACTTCAAAACAAACAACTCAAAGAACAAGACACATGTTTATAGTAGGAAAACCCTGGAAGGAAAAAAACCACTTTGAAATTAGCCTTTTTATTTGAACACCAATCTAATACTGATTTACAATGACCAAGCACCCACTTGATTTGAGAAGCTCCAACTTCCTAATACATCTAGCACCTACTAGATAAATCATTGAGCACCTACTCAGATGACATCAAGAGAAGCACCTACTTCTGCTAGTCTAAGCACCCACTCAGACAATTTGGATGATTGAATGACCATTTAGTATCTTGTTGCTCAATCAACAAATTTTGGACTCCTTTCTTGATCAATCTGCAATTTTCCTATTTACCTGGTTTTGCATCCTATAGCTTGAGGTTCATATCATATGTTTGACTATACCCTTCATTATTACTAGTTTTTCTTTGTGTCATTGATCACTGGATCATCTGCTTATGCATTCAATTCTATATAGAATTTTTCACCTCCTTTCTAAAACCTCAAGTATGTTCATAGCTCCACATACCTGATCACTGGTCTATCATGATCTCAGCACAAGTAAAATTCATCATTCTATAATAACTCCTTTTTCCTATTCTCAACACACTTCATACATCACACTCAATTTCTGTTTTTCTCTAACTCCTCAAAAAATCAGAAAAGACACCCTTCATCTACTCAATAACTATTCAAATTCACCTTCTAAAACTTCATCCATTCGAGCCTTGTTTTTCTTGCCTCTGACTTTCCAACTAGCTTATTGAATTCCAAGAGTTACACGATTGCATAAGAGAAAATAGTAACTTTTCACATTTCATTCGAATTGGAAGCAACTCTTCAACTTCTCCATTAAGCCAAGAATGAGTTAAGCTCATTTGATAACTGAAACTGACAAGTTTGATCTCCAGCAGTCATCTTACCTTCACCACAAAATATGAAATGTTCATTTCATGTGTGCACAAGAAGAGTTCATAGAGATTTAAATTTTTTTCTCTCTCCTGAGATTGACTAGATTTAGGTCAGATGGATGGTGACAAAATTTTAGAAACAATTCTTTTTTCATATTTCTCTTCAAGAGATGCATGCTATTACCATTTCAACTCACAACAATCAACTCTATCTTGACAATGAAGGATTTCACAAGGAGAAGTTAACCGTGACAGGATTCTCTACTCCTAAATGAAGTAAATTCCCATTCAACATCATTAAACAATTTCAAAAAACGTGTTTTCCTTCCTTGGATCATCAATCATTTGAAGATTTGTCTTTGAATAGCTTTAATTCAAGCACACTATGAAAAAGAAAGGAACTTTTGCCAGTCTGTCACGGTTTCAGAAACTCAGTCAATGAATTCTCAAATAATGCTCCACCAATTTAAAAAATTATTCTTGTAACATGGGCGTATTGGACCTACAGAGAAGATGTCCAATTTTTTTGTAATATGGTTGGATACATTTGAAGAACGAGCCAAAACAAATTCAAGGAAACCCTAGGTCAGTGTAGGGGCCCGAGAGTGAAAATATTATGATTTCTTGCATATTTTTCAATGAAGAACGAGCCACTAAGTTTCTGTAGCTTCACAAGATATTTCCATTCCTTCTTCAAGCATGAATTTCGTGCCAGCACCTTCATATTTGCTCAAATGATGAAGTTCTTAAACATTCTCGACTGGTAGAATGAGGTAGAAATTATTTCTTTGAAAGAATTCAAGCACAGTTCTTCACCTGTTGATTCTTGGCAGTGAGTGCATTTGAAGTAAATGGATGTTTCTCATGACAAATCATGTTTCTTTGAAGCCAAATATATCTCAAGAATCACTATTTTAATGGATTTCACCATTTTGCCCTTAAGAGCTAATGCACAAACTTATCTGTCTTAGACACGAATAATGATCTAAAGTAGTCTTTCCCTGATAGGCCTAATAAAGGAGTGGATTTATATCATCCCCAAACACCATGATGAAGATATTTTGAGACATTGAGCTTGATTATAACAACTCAGGACATGGATTCCATGATTTTGAGCAAGTCTCCTTAATTGCATGCTGTCCTTCCAGGACATCATGAAGGTTTTGCCAAATGTGACTAAACTTCAGAAGAACATCATTAAAATTTCTCAAGTACATTGAAACACCAATAATGCACTCTTCAATTCTTGTAAACATGTTCATTTAAGGCATTTTAGACCAAAAATTTCTTTTTGCTCCTCTTAGCTTGAAGCACAGTTTAGAAGAGCCCACAAGTGCTTCACAAAAACGTTCATAAAATTTCACTGAAACCTCCTTTTGATTTGAAATTTTTTGTACTGTATTTATATGCCATTTTAATCTAAAAATTACTTCTATTATTTATTCTAAGGAGACTTTATTATTATTTTTGAAGGCTAAGAATCTAGGAGCTCAAAATGAGCTTTTCAACATACATGCTTTGCAAAAACTCCCATAAATTGAGAAAATGACTTAACTTTGACCTGAAATTTTGCATGAAGCATAAAGACACCTTCCTCTATCATCTCCCATATTTTTGTGAAAATTATAGGTTTAAATTTTCCTGACCAATCTCATTTGCATGCCTAAACAACTGAGATCCCAAGGAACATTTTTGGCTAGATATAACATTTTAATCCAAAACCCGTTTCTTGACTTCCTGAGTCACAAGATGGGTTCATTTACCTATTAAACACATGATCCAAAAAAATCACTACCTCACTTTGCACCACAGATGCCTATTTGACTCCCATGCACTGAAAATACATCAATTTGGCTTAGCATGGACTAGCCAGTACACCAGCACATTATGACTCCCTAAATACACACAATGCATGAAAAAGAGACACTGGGAAAAAAAACCACATCAATGACAACTAGAAACAAAGGTGGGAAACAATGTAGGGACCAGATAAATAAGATACACGATATAAAGGAGTAAGCGATATATGAGGTAGAGAATGGGATTAGATTGTACGTTGTTGATGATAAGTGAAGCAGTGATGCCAAATAGAATCCATATAATGGTGATGTGTGAAGGATGTGAGTGGCGGGATGAAGAAAATGATAAATATGTTGATTTTGGTGAATGTGTGATAATGTTGGGTGAATGAGGGCATGAAAATACATCAATGGTAGAATATAAAGTGATATGAAGCATTGTGTTAGTGATGATGTTAGGTGGACTAGGAGTGGAGAACATATTGATGTTTGAAGGAAGTATCAAATCCAAGGGTGTGGTATTGTGATGAATGAGTGTGATGAGAAGATGATGGTATATAATAAGACATGGTATGTAAGAGTGGATGCCAAATAAATGAGAATGTGGGATAAAATCAAAATGATGTGAAAGTGTAATTGAAGGTGAAGGAGGATTTTGAGGAAAATGTGTAAGAGTAAATGGTTGTGTGGTCATGATAGAGGATGTGAATGAAGGAGGATTCAGTAACAAGAAAGATGAATGTGGAAGAATGCTCCAAAATAGGTTAAGCAATGAGAGAAAACGTAGTTAGCTTGCGAGGAATAGATGTAAGAACAAGTAGATACAAATGATAGGGAATATATGCAAGAGTATTGTGAATTAATGTAATAGAGGGTATATGATGTAATGGAGGCATAGGTAGAAAGAATGGTGCCTTAATGAGAGATGATGAAAGAATTGAGATGCATGTGGAATAGGTTGGTAAGACGTGTGAAGTGATGCATGGAACCACATGTGATGAAGAGTGCAATGTAGGCGTGGTAATGGGTTGTATGATAAGTGGAGTGTATATGATTAAGTGATGAATTAGAGGATGTGGTGGGAAAGATATAATCACATGAAGATATAAACAATGGAAATGTGGAGAAATCTAGAAATGAGGATGATGATACCACATCCAAAGTTGAAGCATATGCTAGTGGAGATTGAGAAGGGAATGGCATAGACGAGGAGACACTATGTGTGCATGGTGATTGAGAGATATAAAAAAATTATGATTTGGATGATGAAGACATGACACATGGGGAAGGAGTGGGAATATTAGAAGAGTGGTAAGTGATTGAATCAGTGTTAGTAGGTGATGCTAGCGGAGATGGAAGCTCAAAGACAATGTCCCCCTTGTTGAGAAGGTTTTGAATGAGGTCACTGAAGTTGGGGACATGAGTCAGTAGAATTAATGTCAGTATAATGATAGGCACACATTTCATGGGAGGCACACCATAATGGTGGGGGTGGTGTGGGACTATCACATCTACATATTACTACTATTATTCAAAGGGACTGCATTTTGGGTTTTATACACTACATAGGAAGGGAAGTGCTGAATTCCATACCACACATTTCAGCAAAGCTAGTTATATCCCACTATCTTAGCATCATTGGTGCGAGGGAAAACCTAAGGAAACCATTTCGTACACAAGCACAAAGAACTACATGGAGTCTTAGATGCAGTGCATCACTCGATACTAAGTTCATTCATCGAGTGAATTATGGGGTCAGTACAAATTCACACATTGCATATTTTATTCAAATATAATGTGTTTGTGAGCTTGTGAAAATAGCTATGGTTTGTTTTGTAGGTTATAGGTGTGAGCAGAACCCTAATAGAGAAATTAGAGTAACATAGAAAGAATAGAAGCAAAGACCTTCCGACCCAGAAAAGATCAGATCCTGAACATTCACATAGTCACTAGCGCCCAAAATAATAACTAGCACCCAATGCACTCATGTACTCCTATGTCACCACTTCTATCCAACACAATTTTGAGTTCCAACACCCTCTGTAAGCTATTTAGACACTATTTCGAGACAAATCTAGTACTCAAACAATCATGATCAATCCTGGATCACACATTATCCAACTAAGTCACAATTCCTCCCTCATGTGTTTAGGGTTTTTTTACATTATTGAATGTTTATTGCTTGTATATTATTGTATCTTGCTATCTGAATATCATTTGTTACAATAGTTACTCTAAAAAAAAGATTTAATTCAATTTAGATTAAATCAATTTAGAATTGAATTCAATTACAAAATAATTTAATTTCACTGAAAAATTATAATACCACTTGTGTATCATAGGTCTACTTCCCATATAAACTGATGAGAGGATACTGATGGGGAATGAGCACATATCCTTTGTCTACTCTCAGGGTGTCCCCTGCACGAAAGTATAAAGTTTTCATTTGATTTTAATTAATTATTGTATAATGATTCGATGTTTGCTTAAATCCCCATCAAAGGTAGGTCCCTCCAATCCTATTATCAATAAAAAATAAAAAAGAGAAATGGGGATAGACTGCCGCAAAAAGTATGAATGACCTACTCCTGAGTAGATTAAGGAGGGGAGATAATGAAATCTTTGATGCAGGATCATCACTCCTGAGGATAACTTAGGTGTATCTAGTCCAAAATTTTGGTTTTCCAAGGTCTTAGAGGTGTTTTAGGATTCAGTCATGTTGTCTTGTAGAGCTCAAGAAGTTCAAAATTCAATTGGTGAGGTTTCCATCCATTTTTCATATTTGAAAATTTGAATCTCCTTTGAGCCAATTTTGGCTTCTTAGGTAGGTGTAGAGGTTTAAAAGTGTCTTTCAAACATGTTTTAGATTGTTTAGGTCATAAATGGTCTTAAATTCTCATTAGGGTGTTATTATTGGTCTTGTAACTCATAATCATTGTTTTGAGCTCCTTATAGATAGGTAACCTCCACATGAGTCTTGGTTGTGTGACTCTTGAGGTCATTTATGAGGAATAATTTGAGCCAAGAGATCATAAAAGGAATTTTGTAATTGTTTCTCACTATTGATGAATCAAATAAACAAAGGAATGAATGTTGGGGAGCTCCAAGAACGTGTTTCAGTATGAAAATTGTTTGCAAATAGTTAAAGAAAGATCCTTAACCCATGCATGAGCCTTGAATAGATATGTGATTTCATCTAGTCAGTTTAAGAAGGATCTCTGTGGTTGGTAAGAGTTGAATTTGGTTATGATTGATGCAATTAAGTGTGCATGCACTGGTATGTTTTTATTAATGCGTAGGAAACAAGGTACATTGTGAAAGTTGTATCTTAGAACAATTAATCCTAATTTCATCATAGAGAAAGGGTTTTTTAAGAAAATGAAAGGTTATATGCTCAAATAGAAGATAGGAGGTATGATCACAATCCAATCTAAGAACACAATTAATATGTAACTAAGAAATACTCTAATGAAACCCTGAATGTGCATATATACTCTATTTAAAAAGGCAAGACAATGTTATAATTCACCATTTTCATGACTGGGTGTTGTCTACAACCTTACTGGTAATGCTGAAAGCTTGAAGACATTACCACATATCCTTTGAAGGAGATTTGGAACCTTGAAATCCAGTAAGAAGGTAGTTGTGATCAATTAACCCTTACTGGGCTTTGGGAGAAACCCTCCTAGGGTTTACAATCAAATTACATTTAAGAGTATTAAACCCCTTCCCAAAGTCCAAAACCTACAAGAAACAATCTTGACACGTTCCTTAACCAGATTTACAAATAATTTTTGCATTGACAGATTGTCAGGAGAGATAAAATTTTGACAGTTTGAGCATAATCCTATAGTAGCCCTTAAGAGACCTAATAGAGGTCTAGGACAATGGGTTTTGTGGAATATTTTATAAAATAAGGATACCTAAAATTTTGCACACTAAGAGAAAATACAAATGGGTACTAGGATGCCATTTAGTTAGTGAAATAAGTCTTATAATCAAAATTTATGCTAATATTTGCTGTGAGATTGGGCTAGTTAAGAAGACTAGGATTGGAAGGGAGATTATGAAGGAAAGGACACTTACAATTTGCATTGACAGATTGTCAGGAGAGATACAATTTTGACAGTTTGAGCATAATCCTATAGTAGCCCTTAAGAGACCTAATAAAGGTCTAGGACAATGGGTTTTGTGGAATTTTTTTATAAAATAAGGATACCTAAAATTTTGCACACTAAGAGAAAATACAAATGGGTACTAGGATGCCATTTAGTTAGTGAAATAAGTCTTATAATCAAAATTTATGCTAATATTTGCTGTGAGATTGGGCTAGTTAAGAAGACTAGGATTGGAAGGGAGATTATGAAGGAAAGGACACTTACAATGAGAGTTATGCCAAATAATTTTTCCCTCACCTAGAAATTGATAATGGGTATCGAAAACAATAGACAAATTTTTACATATATATAAGTGTGTGTAATTGGGACAAAATATAATATTGTTTGTATTACAATACTTTATTGTAGATTGCTTTAAACTCAAACTCACCAGACACCTAGTTCTTGAGTAACATAATAGGAAGTCTTAGTCAAAAGGTGATCAAACTAACTATTTCTTGTGAATTCAATGACATTGATGGTTGAGTTAGCCTGGATAGAGGATGGTGAACATGTTTACTACATTGGACAATATATTTTGAGCATATGGAGAAAATTTACATGTTTTGATGGTTTCCTAGTATTGAGAGAAAGAGTCAAAATTTTCAAGATAAGCCTAAGTTGAAGTTGATTAGGCAAGCTATTTTTTTATTATTGATTGAGTAGTATGATTTGCATCATTTAGTATCAAAGATGAGAATAAGAAGAAACTTGACAAAGGAGAAAACAAGAAAGAGAAAGATGCAGTGAAGAGAAGAGATTTGCAAGAGAAGTGAAGAGATAGTCAAAATGCCACCAAGAAGAGTGGTTAGAGGAGGAAATAGACAACAACCAAGAGATGGATTGAGTTGGTTGTGTTGATAAACATACCAGACATATTAGGAGCATTGGAAGTTGCTTAGAGAAGAGGGAAAGCATTGGATGAAGACACTGAAGAAGAGAAAAAAGAGAAGTAAAAGTAGAGAGAGAACCAGAAGTAAAGATCCATAAGGTAGTCATGGGAGTAGGTACTGAGCCAAGGATGAAGGTACCAGAGTATGGAGGAAGCTTGCATCTAGAATATTTGATAGACTGGATAGCAAAAATAGATAAGTACTCTGATTTTCAAAGTATAACAGATTTTAGTCACAAAATCATGTACTTGCTATTACATTTATACCACAAAATATGTTATTTTATATATGAATCTCGCGTAAGAAAAGTATTCACTAATGACCTATCCCCTAGTTCTGTCATCAATTAGTTGGTCATCGTCATCATTTGTCTTGCGCAGTCATCGGTTATTTTCACAGTTCTAGTTGTCTTTTAAAGAGTCTCAGGTGTCGTTATTTCGTCATTTGTCATCTCTAGTATTTGACTAGGGCACCTACGATAGTACTGGGGCGCCCACGATAGTACTGGGGCGCCCATGGGCACCCGGTCCTTAATTTTATGCACCCTTGTCCTGGAAACACTTAGATCTAATTTATCTATTTGAGGTAGGTCTTTTTCATTTTCGCTTTCATTCCCCTGGGTACTAGTCGACATCTCCTATCATTAGTGTCGAAATTTGAACAAGAGATCCCTATATAAACATAACATACTTACTATCTTATGCACAGAAAATATACTATTAAGGGATAGCTATATACTAAGGAAAATGACTGTATTTGGGCATCATTGCATCACACACATTGCATAGGAAGGGTTATATTCATTCCATTCCATCCACCATTTGTAATTTACATCTAGTTATTTTCCCCTATCTCTACATCATTGGCGCTAGGAAATTCTAGGCACACAATTGCACACACAAGCACACATAACTACATTGGGTCTGGAATGTAGTTTAACACTTATTTGTAAGTTCACAATTGTGGTAGCTAAGGTTAGTCTGAACCCTTCATATGCATCTTTATTTTTTTAGAAATTTGATGCTTTTTTATGGGGTTTTATAGGTAGATATTTGTTGTAGGTTTACAGTGACATAAGCAAATTTAATGCAACAATCACACGATAAGGATTGAGATATTGTGAAGATACATCAACACTCCAAGATTTATATCCTAAGATTTTTTGTAGACTAGAGCACCCATATTACAGATCAAGGCACCTAAAGTTGCTCTAGTCCTCTTCCAAGCACCCCATTCCAGTCAGATCTTCATCTGCTACAATTTCTTGGGTAGTACCTTCATACTTTGCTTCATCCGCACACCATCCTATTTAGTCTAGAATCACAACGAGGTAAGTCATCTTCAAGTTATTAACTTATCCATCCTATTTCAATTATTTCATTTAATTTAAATATAAAACAAAATTAGTTAACATCTATATTTCATTTCATATAATTTACTCTATTGTTGTTACTAGTTTAGATTAGCTTAGAATACAAAACATTTTCATATTTTTAGTTAATCACAGATGATAAGAAGGTAAAGTTTACATTTACAAAATTAACAATACATGCTGATATTTGGTGGGAATTTGTGTAAGAGGAAAGAGTGAGTCGAGGTGAGGAAAAGATCAAGAAATGTGACAAGATGGTGGCAAATTCGAAAGGTAATTTTATTCCTTGATATTACTAGACTAGTTTTTTTTAAAATTTATAAAATTTAAGACAAAGAGAACTAAGTGTGGCTGACTATACTGACAAGTTTAAAAAAATGGCTATGAGATATAGTCACATAGATGATGATGCTGAAGAGGTGGCTAGATATGTGAATGGCTTCAGGATAAAAATACAAGATGCGACCAACTTATCTAATTTAAGAATAATTGAAGAGGCATACCAAGCAACCTTGAAGGCAGAGTATAAATTGTCTAGAAACTAAACACAATACTTAAGAGGAAGAGGAAGAGGAATGAGAGGAAGAGGTCAACGGTCAAATATAAGCCAACAACAATAGCAAAGTAATGATGAAGAGGTAAGCAACTCACAAACACATGGTACTTTTAAAGGTGGATATCCTAGGGGTGGTTACTCATAGAGAGGAAGAGGTGGTTTTGGAAGAGGAAGAGGTGAGTTTACTGGAAGGTGCTTCAAGTGTAAAAATTTTGCTGGACATAGGTCATTTGAGTGTCGTAAACATAAAAAAAAAGCAAAAACAAAGATAACGAGGTAATAAATTAGATTGCACATGCAAATGAGGAAGAGAGTGTGGCATCACCATCATTAGTGGATGAACCAGAATTAGGTGAAGCATTGATGATGAGGAGAACCTGGATGAATGCAAATAGATGGAGTGAAAAACTAGTTTAGAGAATAACATTGTTGAGAACCATATGCAAGGGAAAAGGTAAATGTTGCAAACTCATTATTGATAATGGTAGCACTGATAACTTAGTTTCCTTTGAGATGGTTGAACAAATAAACTTGAAGAAAATGAGGCATCCTAGTCCATACAAAGTTTATTTGGTTTAGAGAAAGCATAAGGTGTTGGTGACTCATCAATGTTTAGTTGATTTTAAAGTTGGTAGATATCAAGATTAGGTTTTGTGTGATGTATTGCCCATGGATGCATGTCATCTTCCGTTAGGTAGAGCATGGAAATTTTATAGAAAATCCATCCATGATGGATGGGAAAACACACACAATTTTGTGAAGAATGGGGTTAGGAATACCTTGAATCCATTAAAGGATATGCAAACATGGCATGGAGAACATCCTAGAGTGATGTTAATGAGATTGAAAGAATTATTTCAGTATGAAGAAGAGGATGATGTGAAAGAAGACAAAGTTGGTATAGTTAAGAAGATGTGAGATTGGCTAAGTAGATAGAGAGAATACCAAAAGAACTCGTAAAAGAGAATGAATATGAAAGGTGAAGAAGGTGAATTTGCAGATCATGATGAGAACATGGACAATGCACAACTCTTAGAGGCAGTCAAGGAAGGGTAAAAATCAAACTGTGAAGCAAGCATGAAGCAATTAGGTCTAATGAAGGACAAACACAATCATAAAAATTATTGTAAAAAAATCCAAGGAGACACAAGAATGCAAGGAAAAAGAGTGAGAAAATATGATAGGAAAATGGTGGTTAAGAAGGAGCAGGTAGCTCAAATTTTTCACTCTAATCCTTCTTTGAGTATTGTTTATTCAAGTTTGAAAGGTAAGGAAAAGTTGGAACAGTCATAAGAATGTGTATACCTCAAGAAAAAGCTAGAATTTATCAGCCTTAAAGGTGAAAAGAACCATGAATATCTAAAGAAGGATGTTAAGGATAGTTTACTAGTCAAAGAATAAGAAGAACCATAAAAAATGAAAATGAATTAAGTGTATAATCTCAGGAAAAAGGTAAAAAATGATAGTATGTAATCCTAATACAATCAATGGGCTCATGAAGATAAATGACTCAAGGATGGAGAAGCTTGTGAAAGGTAAAATACAGTCAAGGAAGATGCAACAACCAAGGAGCTCAGCTGAAGATCACTTTCAAAAGCCCATGTGTAATTGGAAACAAACAAAGAAGCAGAAGAACAAGCTTGCAAGAAAAATCATCACGAGAATACTTCTTTTTTTATCTGGGAGTATGATGCAAGAGCATCACTTCCGAGGATGGTTTAGATATATCCAGTCCAAATTTTTGGTTTTCCCTGGTCTTAGAGGTGTTTTCGGAGTCATTCATGTTGTCTTGTAGAGCTCAAGAAGTTCAAAATTCAAATGGTGAGGTCTCCCTCCATTTTGCATATTTGTAATTTTGAATCTCCTTTGAGCTAATTTTGGATTCTTAGGTAGGTGTAGAAGTTTAAAATTGTATTTCAAGAATGTTTTAGATTATTTAGGTCATAAATGGTCTTAAAGCCTCATTACAGTGATATTTTTGGTTTTGTAACTTATAATCATTGTTTTGAGCTCCTTCTAGATAGGTAACCTCCACACGAGTCTTGGTTGTGTGACCTTTGAGGTCATTTATGAGGAAGAATTTATACCAAGAGATTATAAAAGGAATTATGTAACTGTTTCTCACTATTAATCAATCAAATAAACAAAGGAATAAATGTTGGGGAGCTCCAAGAACATGTTTCAGTGTGAAAATTATTTGCAAACAATTGTAGAAAGATATTAAATCTGTGCATTGGCCTTGAATGGATATGGGATTTCATCTACTCAGTTTAAGAAGGATCTTTGTAGTTGGTAAGAGTTTAATTTGGTTATGATTGATGCAATTAAGTGTGCATGCACTAGTATGTTTGTATTAATGCGTTGGAAACAAGGTATACTGTGAAAAATGTATCTCATAACAATTAATCCTAATTTCATTTTAGAGAAAGGGGTTTTTAAGCAAGGGAAAGGTTATAAGATCAAATACAAGATAGGAGGTATGCATCACAATCCAATCTAAGCCCATGATTAAGATGAAACTAAGCAATACTCTAATGAAACCCCGACTATGCATATATACTTTGTTATAGAAGGCAAAACAATGTTAAAATTCACCATTTTCATGATTGGGTGTTGTCTACAGTCTTACTGGTAAGGTTGAAAGCTTGAAGACATTACCACAGAACCTTTAAAAGATATTTAGACCTTGAAAGCCAGTAGGAAGGTAGTTGTGATCAATTAACGCTTACTAGGCTTTGAGACAAACCCTCTTTGGGTTTACAATCAAATTGCATTTAAGAGTATTAAACCCCTTCCCAAAGTATACAACCTACAAAAAACAATCTTAACACGTTCCTTAACCAGATTTTACAAATAAATTTTCCTTGACAGGTTTTCAGGAGAGACAAAATTTTAACAGTTTGAGCATAATCCTGTAGCAGGCCTTAAGAGGTCTGATAGAGGTATGGGACATTGGGTTTTGTGGAAGATTTTCTAAAAGAAGGATACCTGAATTTTTTCACACTAAGAGGACATCCAAATGGGTACTTGGAATGCTATTTAGTTAGTGAAATAAATATTTTAATAAAAATTCATGTCAATATTTTCTCTGAGGCAGGGCTAGTTGAGAAGGCTAGGCTTAGAAGGGACATTGTGAAGGAAAGGAAATTTGTAATGAGAGTTATGCCAAACAATTTTTCCCTCACCTGGACATTGATAAAGGATATCCAAAACAATAGATAGATTTTTCAGGGGCATTGTATATTTCTCTAAACTCAAACTCACCAGACACCTAGTTCTTGAGTAGCCTAATATGCAGTATTAGTCAAAAGGTGATCAAACTAACTATTTCTTATGAATTCAATGACCTTGATGGTTGAGTTAGCATGGATAAAGGATAGCGAACATGTTTACTTTATTGGAAAATTTATTTTGATCATATAGAGGAAATTTGCATATTTTGATGGTTTCCTAGTATTGAGAGAAAGAGTCAAATTTTGTAAGATAAGCCTAAGTTGAAGTTGATTAGGAAAACTAATTTGTTTTGGTGAAATATTGAGTAGTATGCTTTGCATCACTCCCCCCCCCACCAACAAACATTGATAAACCCTCTCATCTTGTTTGTAGTAATTATAAACAATGGGTGCAAGGGGACCTCAAAATTTACCTCTATGTAAATGATGATACAATAGTATTAATGGGTAATTGAGGCCAAAAACTATTTTAGTATATTTTATTTGAGCTAAAATAATCTATCATTGTATTAGTTTAAGTTGTTTTCAATTAATTTTATATGTCATTTTTAGTGATTTCTATTTTTTTGGTTGTAGGTATTTTAAAAAAGAATGGTTGACCGAACAAAAAAATTGATTCATTCATATTGTCATCTAGGGTGGCTGAAAATCCCACTTGCGAGAAAGAGAAGGCTGGTTGATGTAACTTTCACCGAGTTTGGGAGGAAGCGCTATGACCCAAATCTAATTAAAAAATTTACATCAAAAGGGTTTAGGAGAATAAAGAGGAATTTGAGGGTAATTACATTGTGTAAATGATTTTTTTGATAAAAACAGTATACAATTTTAAAATAAATTTTTATATTTAAAATTTGCATGTTCACTACCAAGGAAACATAGATGATGAGAGGAGATGTCTTTGACATTTTGAAATAGAGAAAGATGTTTGGTTTAGTTTGTGTGATAAGTGGCTAGCAGAGGACACTAATAGGGTTGTAGGTTAGTTAACAAAAGAAATTATACATGTTGAGATTTGCATTGTAAAGAGGACTATTTAAAGCTTTGCACTACAGTTGATAAAAACATTTTCATTAATTTTATATTTTATGTTGTCTAGTTTCCATTCAGGTCTTATAAAAAATTAATATGGTCTATGATCAGAATGCAATGGTAATTGTATAATATAATGATTAACTAAAAATTTAATACATTGCAATTGATGTAGTTATCAAAAGCAATGCACTCAAGGGGTATGAAGTCAGAGTCTGAAAAGGGTTGTTGGTGACTCATCGTTTGGTCTGAAAAAACTTAGAAGAGTTCTCTAATAAATTTGTAAGTTCTATATAAGTTATTTAAATAGTTATCTTGTTTTGTTTTAATATATTTTAAATAAAAAAAATTAATACATGTAATTTTATCATATACTTGTATTCATAGGAAGGATGCTATAAGAAGCGTGCAATAAATAAAGTGTGTGTGACATTATAATATTTTAGATGGAAGACAAAATATTTTAATCAATGGGCCCAAGATAATCAATTTGTACCAGTAAGACATGTAGTTTTCAATTTTTGTACACACAAACTATAAATTAAAATTCAACACTTTTAACATTTTATCATTATATTTTTCAGGGTAAAACAAATTAGAAGGATGAAGAGGATTTAGAGAAGGATGATGTAAAGAATGATGAGGAGCATGATGAAGAGGATGATGAGGAGCACGAAGTTGATCAAGTTTAGGAAGAGCAAGAAGATTGTGAGGATCAAGAGGAGGACGATGAAACAGATTGGTGCGATATTTAGGATGTAGTTTTACATTGTTTGTAATTTAGAAGAGACCCCTTAATGCTCCCTCGAAATTACACTGTTGTATATTATTATAATTTTGAAATGAAACAATGTATTCTTTTATTATTAATAATAATATTTGGATACTTTATGAATTCTCAATGTACCATTTCTTAATGACGGTACAATGTAAATAATATTTTAATATCTAATGTTTAATAGTTGTAAATAAGAAAAAAATGTAATATAATTATTTGTAACTATATCATTTGTAATTACGATTAATTATATTTATTTTAAAAAAATATCCAACAAATTTTGTATCACATTTGTGTCACACCTCATTGTTAGTGTTGTAGGTCTCGTGTTTATTTGACTTGGCACAAATTAGCTGCAATGTTAACACAATATTGGCATAAAAACAACACAAACTTGACACAACTAAAATGTCTAGTTACGCGGTGTTTGCATCACTTTTTTCTACACAAATTGACTTAAATTATTACAAGACATGAGCCGAAAATGTCTAAAAATGTTGAATTACAATACAAAAATAATCCAAAATGTGGCACTATTTGCACATTTTGTAGTAGTGTATTAATCCATAAATTTATAATCTCAAACATGTAAGACCATAAACTTATATCAAGTTCCAAATATGAATGCACTACAAATATTTGACTAACATAGAATGCCAGTTCAATTTCATATACGCGTATAATGCCAAATAGTCGTACATTGCCATATAGGTAATACATATATTAATACATGCATGCATGCATACATACATACATACATACATACACACACATACACACATACATACATACATGCATACATACATACATACATACATACATGTATGCATGCATACATACATACATACATACATACATATATCCTAATCATAAAAAATACTCCCTCTCTCTTCCCTTCGCAAAGAAATCTCTCCCTTAGACGTAGATGGAGCTCATTGAGACGATTCACGGTCCTCCAAGGTTCGACTACGAGTCCTCTTACACTCAAAACTTTCCTAAATTTGAGCTTGTGCATACACAAGATTAGTGTCAAAACTTTGCATACTTGTCATGTAAATTCATAGTAATGAAAATATTTACATGCACACACTAACCGCAATATCCTAGTGACGCTCAATGTACCTCTTGTACTCATCGTGGTCTATGGGAGATAGTGGATAACGAACATGGGTATCAAAATGAGAAGCTCAAGGATTTTGTTCCTTGAAATGGATAATATAAGGGGTTGGGCCTTACACACATATAATTATACAAAATAAAACTTTAAAATTAGCTCATAGAACTATCAAAAATTAAATTTTAAAATACATCTAAAAATTTACACCAAATGACAACATAATGACAATATCATAACTAAATTTATCAATGAAATTATTTTTAACCATGACACACCTAATAATCTGATGCAGGAGCATCTAAGAAGCATAAAAGTATAATTTTGTGAAAATAACACACCAGAATTTGTAGCGAGATCAAAGAGAGATGCTAAAAAAAAACCAAGAATGATATTCAATATTATCCATTATGTTCAATGTACAATAGATAGGATATTATATAGCCAAGGATATAGAAAAATAACTTCCTAGTAAATAGGAACGTATACCCTGGAATAGTCACGGGTAACATAATAACAAACTATATTGTTATAACCATATAACAATTACGTGAGCACTATAATAATTTCCTAACATTTTGGATTTCAATGTTAATCTTCACGAAGAAGAAAATTATGAGGTTAGTTTTGGTGTTTTATATGTATTCCCACTTAATGGGATCCTCTTGGGCATGTAATAATTCCTAGTGGGGTTTCCCTCCAAAAGAACAATTTCAAATATTTGAATTTGTTAAGTAGAATTAAGGCATCTAATGTTAGTGGTGTCATTAGGAGGATGTTTCAAATGTTGTAAGAGAGATAATTATCTTGTAATCAAGCATCTTAACCCACTCAAGTGAGGCATTAGTAGTAATTACACTCTTGTTAGGTAAGTTTTTAACATATTGTAACTCCTCTATTTTGAGTCATATGAGGAGATACTCTAATGGGGAAGGTAGAGAGTAAGTTTTTAGGAATTTGAAGAGATTTTTTGAAATATATAATGAGGGTGGAAGAGCCTCAAGAAGGCAGAGAGAGAGAGAGAGGACTTGAGGATTGTAATGTAACATTCAAAATTAAGATTCTTAAGAGATGTGTATTTCTTGTAAATATGATTGGGAATGATAGGTTGAAAGTATTAGTTTGGCATTCATTATGAACATTTATGTGGTTGTTAATGTTGTATCAAATATTTTTAATGCAAATATAAATCTCAGAGGGATGTTTTGTAGTGAGAAGGATGCAATGGCTCAAGCTTAAGAGAAGATTGTATTTTTATGGTCTTGATAAATGATATTCTAGCAAATATGGGTGTGGTCACAAGTATTGTTTGACTGCGTAGGTGTTTAGATCATGTGAACGAGATGTTCATAAGATCAAGGGTCTCATATAAACTTTGTGTCACATAATGAGGAAGATTTCATTATACTTGTGTAAGGTATGTGGTGTTTGGCCTATGCATGTTGTAGAAAGAGGTTAGGGTATTGAGAAACGTTATGCAATAGGATTACTAGAACATGATTTTTTCTATGATGTGATCATTGAGAATGATTCAGGGGTAGAAGGGTGTGAGAGAAATAACCTGAGGCTAAGAATCTTGAAAACTATTAAGAAATAGAGTTCGAGAACCACATTTTAATGCAAAGCTTATTGTTGGGGAAAAACCATGCATGATCACTTGGTGGTCCCAAAAGGAAAAAGTTAGAAGATGATTGTATAGATATTTAGAGGTTGATTTCAGGTCACGAAGTTGAATTTGGTGAGAGTTATGAGCTTTTATCTCTCTCGGGTATAGTAAAACCTTGAACTATGGTTTAGAATGAAACTTGCTTCTAAATAATGTTTGAGGAAAATGATGAAATTCGATACACAATGACTAAACATGATGTTATAAAAAAAATTATTGGTTTCACATGGAATAGATTTGTACAGACGTAGATATTGGTGACATTTTGTTTCAGGCTTGCTAGGAGACATATTTGAATCATGTTCCTAAGGTAATTGTGTATGCTTCTTTAAGAAACTCTATGTGTGGCATTACTAGGATATAATCATGATAAAATGGGATCTCAAATGCATATTAGTTCATGAATAATTTTTTCTATGAACTTTTATCAAGGGATATCAATGTTTGCATGGATAATAGGCAAGGTAAGATGGGAGAAACAAAGTTTCTCTACATTTCTTGTGGTTTCAACCAAAGCAGAAGTATGAGGGATTGTAAACATATTTGTTGGTGAAATTTTGGTGTTCCTAAGCCTTTGAATTAAATTTATTAAGTCAATATCAGTTTTGGGTCAGCTATACCTAATAGCCCTCCACCTGGTATATGATGAAATTTAAGACATTTTGTATAGAATAGGTTGTAAGATGTATGTCATGATTATAAGATATTATCAGAGCCCTTGGAGATCATATTTATATCAATGATTGAGATTCGTGAAAATCATAGCCAAGTATTTTAATGTAGGATTGAGTATGAAGTGGATATGCATGCATATTTTCTCATGATTGATTGGAATATGTACAAGCATAGTCTAATGAGGAATATAAAATAGATGGTGTTATGAATAAGGGAAGGCAAGTGGATTAGGAGCGTTGTATAGAAACCAACTCAAGACCTCAAGAAGATAATCCTAGTACCTTTGACTAAGGGGGAAGAGTTATACAGAAGGATTAAATCTAAGGAGTAAGAGATTAGTTAAATGTAACCTACAAGTAAATTATGGCAAGAAGGTATTCTAAGATCTCAGAAATAGTAATGATATACATCCTTGAGCAGGGGAAAAATAGAGGCAGGTACAATTTTGAAGAATTTATTTTGGTTATGTTAGTTGCTTGGTCTATATGTGATTGGCTTGTAGGAATTAGTAATAGTAAAGAGGTGTATCAGTATCAAGATGCTAGGGCATGATGAACTTATATTGAGAGTAGGGTAAGAAGTTTCTAGTTGATGATGTTTCCAATGTGTATAAATATTATAATATTATAAGTGGTGAAGTCCTAAGGAGGACATAACCAAGCATAGTTAGAACATGGCATATTATAGCATATTCCTTATGTTTTCATGATGTTTGGGTGTTTGAGGAGGGAATAGAACATAGGAGGTGGTGAATGGCTGGAAACATCAACTAAAGGTCTCAAGACCTTTAGATTTTCCAAGAGTTGTTTAAGTAGGTTGATGTTGAGATAAATGGAAAATGCATTGATCGTGTTCTATTCTTGTGCTAGTTAGATGTTTGTGAAGTTTTTGATGTATGTACATGTATTAAATGATCATTATTATTAAAATTGATTAAGAATATTATAAATATTCTTGGCATGATTTAGTGTAATGCATCTAATTTGTGATTGTAAAGGTGCATTTTAGCTTTTTCTGCATCATAATAATTTATATCAGGTTACTAGTTTTTGCTGACAACTCCTGCATACAGAATGCCTTCACATCAACTATCTACATTGTGATAAAATGAGGAAAATTATTTAACTAATTCCATAGTATTAATTATACTAATACAAAGTATATAATTCATTATACCTCAATGAGTTATTGAATAAATGACATCACACTAGCAATATCTTTGTCTATTCCTTCGTACAGAAATGGAGGAGTCTCATGTGTGGTCATCAATTACAAACATTATATCATTGGTAGTTGAGAATATATATATACAAGAACATACATACATATGCATGAACTATATAACATTATTAATACACACATGTAAACTTTCAAACATTCTAAATTACCTTTATGAGCATAAACATTGGCATGGTAGCAGTAACATATGGTTGGGATGATGACGTGTCTCTCTCATCTTGTAATTTTAGTGTATATGTGTAAATTAATGAATTTGACCAAGTTGAAATACATATTATTCATTTTTTGTAACATACATAACAAATACAAAATACCTATGAAGGTTTCATCAAGGTGTGAAACCCAAATGTATCGCTCAAAAAATCCTTAGACATAGCCACATCATGTAGAGCACTAGGAACTCCACCAAAACTAGTCTACATGAAAATTTCACACTTATTAGGTCCAATAAACATGCCACCACAAGATTTACAAATGTGTGACCTCTGTTAGTGTTACATAGAGAAACCCCCTTTCCACCTCCACTAACTATAATATGGGAAACTTGTCTCATTTGTTGAAAAAAGGCACCAATGAATGCCTAAAGTGCATGTAGTGTGTCAATATCTATTGTTTCCTTCACTTATGAAAAGATAATTTTAGGATATGGGGGATTTTGGATGGGGACTCTACAAGGTTAAATAGGAACACAAATTGCACTTTTTCTATCCTACAAAAAGCCTTTTACTCATCCCGAAAACAAGGATAGTCAAAATAGTTTGGGATCTCATTGAGGATAAAAATGCAATAGAGTTTCCTCAAAACGTTTAACGAAGCCTTGTCATTATTACAAGGTGTTATATCAAATACCATCCACCATCAGTCCTAAAAAGTATTTTTTTTTTATCAAATCATGGTTGCACCAGTGGATTGGGAAGCTTTTGCATGTTAAAGGAATAGGAACATTGGTTCTAAGGTCAGTGAATAGTGCACAAATGAGGTATTTTGTAATTTTTAAATTTTTTTTGTTGATATTGATAATTTATTAGCATAATCTCTATCATTCTCTCTATAGGATGTACACTAATGATTTTGAATCATTTCCAAGTAACCTAAACCAGTTTTGACTGCAATATGTTTGCAAGGAAATTATGATGGGGGTTGGTGGAACAGGTATCCCTCGTTAATGTAATCAATTATTCAATTTGTAGATTATTCTTGACTACATGTGCAACTAAATCCTCCTAACTACCTAAGAGTCTATAGTAATTGCATGATGGATAGGAGGATTTATAGGGTTTTGTTATGCTTGTGAAGGAACTGTAATAATCATAAAAATATGGTTTTATAAAAATCTACATTACAAATATTAACAAATTACCAAAAAAATGTAATTGATAGAGAACAAGTTTTCCTCCCTCTTCTCTAGCATGACATTTGATGATAGTAAAAAATGATGACACCTTCAAAATACAATAACTTTGTTAGATGCAAGAACAACTTCCTCAAAACAAATCAATATTCTCAAGAAATCAAGAATCTCTAGTGCATCCAACTATCAAATTTCCCCTCAAACATGCTACAAGGATATAAACTTCTTCAATCCCCTTAATATCATCCACCAAACATGATTATAACATTCACTAAGAATCAACACAAAATCTCAACACTTTTCACCTTCTTAACTCTTCTTAAGAGCTCGTGTAGCCCTAAAAACAAGCAAACCTTATAGCTCATAATGGATCAAAAGATTCCAAACCAAACCAAACCAAACACATATTTAGATACCCTTTAGGATCTTACAACTTATATAAAATATTCAAGATCTGAGTTTCAATACAACTCCTTCAAACTACAAGCCTAGTTCTCAATTAGGCCTCCTTTCCTTGTAGTCCTGTCTGAAAACAAATCATGTTGTTGGAAACAAATGTCAAGGATTCCTAAGAATGTAAAGGTATATTTTAGTACCATTTATTGAGTTTGTTCTCCTTGAAATTTTTCATAACCTATCTCCAAGCACAACCCCCTTCAACTCACTATTCCTCAAGGAAAATTAGGTCTCCTCTTGTATAAGAGTACATTTCTTAAGTTTTTATATTCTTACTTAGACTAATGAGTTCCACAAGCCCCTAAATCCACATCTAAACATTTCATATAGGTTATTATTAATCTTAACTCTTCCACCTTGTTCTCTTGTACAACTCTGTTGTCAAAAGCAACTTGCTCTCTTTCTTATACTAAAACCCTAAACAAGGTATGATTTTCCCTTGTTGGTTTTGTTCCAAAAACTTATTGAAATTATTTTACTCTCATCTCTTCCACCTTACACTAGGTTTATCTACCATGAATTAAGACTTCATCCATGTAAATTGGCTCATTTTAAGGTTTCCTTTCATTACTTCTTAACTGTGCAAATTGATTTCTTGACTGAGACAAGGTCTATATCTTATGTCGTGATCATGAACTAACATTGTCTAACTTTTTTTACCTTCAACACACCGTATCTCATCTCTTGGACACCTCTTGTTAGTACTTTATTCCTATTTATCCCAAACACCATATCCTCACAATTTACCTTTAATAGGGTCTAAGTTAGTTACTTGAGTGTGTTTTTTGATTTATTTCTTCATAAGCCTTCATTAAGCCTCTCAAATCTATCAACACTCCGATTAAACCTTATTCAATCCACATTATCAATGCTAGTAATGTGAAATAAATAGGTTCTTGTCCTTTTGATTAAAAATTTCATTTAACCCCTCGAAACAAGGTATAAGGACAGTTAGGAATGTATTTTCAACTTTTAACCCTTCTCAACTACTTGAATCACCTTGAAATTTTTCTTACACCTCTGTCCCACCTATATTATCCTTTTTACGAAATTTGACAATTTTCATTGGATACAAAGGGAGTTACACCTATTTTCTACTCTCAAACCCTAGGCAGGGTTGCTTAGACCACCAAACCAAGGTTTTGTGAATATTTTTGTTTTATTACTATCCTGATTGATGTCAATATTTCTAGTGCTTTTACATGTATCTAATGATATTCTCCATAACATTTCAAGGTTCATAACACCTTGTAATTTTTGCCACAATTCTAAATGATCACTTAGACATCAAGGATTGTCTTGATAAAACTTTGTAGTAGGATTAAGAGTTTAAAATTATTCAAATGCTCAATAAATTTAATTCTTATCAATACTTCACACTTCAACACTAAACCATTATATTCTCCTTAGTTTGATTCCTACTAATACATCTTCAGACATTCACAAACAATGAATATGCATGTTACATACCTTATACCTTTGTTTTCATCAATGCTTCCTTACAAGTATGATTTCATTATTAGTCTTCAAAAATTCATAATTCCCTTCCTGAAACTCAAATCTCATCATTCAAATCATATCTCATTCCTCATAATTCTAGCATTACAAAACATAAAGAAACACAATAATATATAAAATTATGAACTTCTCATAGTTTTTTATTTCCAATAAAGATCTAGTTTCGAGTACTTCATATATTTTTCATACCTCCTGAGCCTTCTTGTCTTCTCCACACATACCTCCACCCATAATATTCCTTTTTAAAACCTATCTAACTCCCACAATTCAAATTTCTCCATATACAATCATGACTAAGGGAGTTACATAAGTTCTTCTAACTCAACTAGAGTAAAGGCTAAGTTACAACTCATGAAACCCTAACAAAAAGGTGAATACATCTTATTTAACTCCTATAAGGACTTGGATGACCTTTTACATCATGAACAGTTCTCACACCTTACATTAGACTTCCCCATTTTAGCTTAGGAATTCAAATTTTCAAAAGATATATTTTGGAGGGAACACTTTCAAGGGTCCAAAAATACTCATGAAGGAACATAAGGAGGTAAGAAAATAGCCAAAACACAAAATAAGCCTACTAAGACCCAAATCAAACCAAAAATTGATGATAGCCAAAATTTTCCTTTGTACACGATGATGCTCCTGCATCACACTCCCTGAGCGGGAAGATTTTGCACTCATGCACAAATGTAGTTCTTCTTTATTTTCTTCCAATTTCTTTTCTTCTTGGAATTGCCTCTTCCTCCACTGTGTTTGAGATCATATTCATTGTTCATGTCCTTCTTTTATCTTTTATTTATTTTCTCAGCTTCTAGATTGTTTGTCTTGTCTTCATCTTGCTTCATTATTTCGTCATCTTCATATTTTTATTCTTCTTCATGTTTCAGTTGTACCTTCTCATTATTTTCTTGCTTCTTACCATCTTTCACATTCATTTCCTTGTTCACACCAGCACAAACATAGCTCAAAGCAAAATTAGATTATAAAATTAAAGACCAACTACTCTCATTTTTGTCTTCTTCCTTCTTCATCTTGAATTCTTCACTCTCTTGTTGATCATCCTCTTTTGTAATCACTGTATTTGATTGTGTATTATTAGGTTCTTTCTCTATTTATTATTCTTGAGTCTTCATCATAGTGTCCTCCTCATTGTATGCTTCTTTGGTTAAGGTCTCTATAGTATTTGCTTTGAATTTCACCTCATCTTCTCTACTCAACCAACTCCACATGTTTTTAATAATTCTCAATGATCCTTTCATCATGCTAATTGTTGTACCTTCCTTTTTGAATAATTGAAACTGATTTTGACTTTGTTCAAAAGCCTCTTCTTCATGCATTCTTTCATTTTTTCTCTTCTTGTCTTCTAAATCCTCATCCAAGGCATTGTTTCTTGACTTCATTTCTTTATCTTGTCTACATTCATTCACACATAAAATGAAACTTTCATAATAAAAATTCGGAGGCCTTATAGCCTCTTAAGAAGCTCTTTGCAAGAGCTCTTCTTCATCTCCTTTCAGCTGCTCATCTTCTTCACTAGCTTCTTCTTTTTCTTCACCAAGCACTACTCCCACTTCTAGATAACACAAACTGGCCTTCATATTCCTTTTCTTCATGATGTCCTCTCTTTTCCAATAATTCGGTTACTTCCTTATTCTTTCTACAAGCTATTATAAAGGCCATTACACTCTTTTTCTCATATTCCATCTTAGAATTTGCTTTGCTTCCTTTCTTCTTTCTACTATCCACTTCAAGTCTTCCTTTCTCTCTCTAATGTCTGTCATCATCTCTTCATTTTTCATTATTTCCTTCCTTTCACTCTCTTTCATCTTATTGTAGTAGCCATCCCAAAAGAAACCTTTCATTTTCAATTTCTTCTTAATTCTCTCTTTTCTCTTCTTCACAAGCAAGTCTTTACCACCTAGCTTCTTCTCAACACCCCGACCTAGGCCTTCCTATTATTTTTGTGCTGATTTTATCTCATATTTACCCTCTAAGTCTATTTAACCTTGGATCTCTTCTTATCTTCTATTTATATTTCTCTTTAAGCCTTTAAGGCTAATGTTTCTTTGCTCACTACTTCACTTTCATTCATCACTTCTTCTTTTCAATATATATATTTCTTATTTCAAGAGAAAACCTGCTATGATACCACCTGATGATAGTTAAAAAATGATGACACCTTCAAAATATAATAACTTTGTTGTATGGAAGAGAAACTTCCTAAAAAAATCAATATTCTGAAGAAATCCAGAATCTATAATGCATCCGACTATCAAATTTACCCTCAAACATGTGAGAAGGCTATAAAATTTTTCAACCTACTTAATATCATCCACCAAGCATGATTAGAACATTCATCAAGAACTAACACCCAATCTCAACACTTTTCACCTTATTAACTCTTCTTAAGAGCTCTTGTAACCCTTAAAACAAGCAAACCTTATAACTCAGAATGGATCACAATATTCCAAACTAAACCAAACACATTTTTAGATACCCTTTAGGCTCTTACAACTTATATCAAAGATTTAGGCTCTGAGTTTCAATATAACTCCTTCAAACTACAAGCCTAGTTCTCAATTAGGTATAGTTTCCTTGTAGCCCTATCTAAATACAAATCATGTTGTTGGAAACAATTTTTAAATCTTCCTAAGAATGTAAAGGTATATTTCAGTACCCTTTATTTATTTTTTTCTCCTTGTCAAGTTTCATGACCTATCTCCAAGCACAACCCCTTTCAACTCACTATTCCTCAAGGAAAATTAGGTCTCCTTTTGTCTAAGACCGTGTTTCTTAAGTTTTTTTATTATTACTTAGACTAATGAGTTCCACAATCCCCTGAATCCACCTCTAAACATTTCATATAGGTTATTATTAACCTTGACTCTTCCATCTTGTTCTCTAGTACGACTCTGCAGTCAAAAGTAACTAGCTCTCTTTCTTAGACTAAGACCCTAAACAGGGTATGACAATCCCTTCTTGGTTTAGTTCCAAAAACTTCTTGAACTTATCTTACTCTCCTCTCTGCCACCTTACACTAGGTTTTTCTACCACGAATTAAGACTTCATCGATGTAAATTGGATCATTTAAGGTTTCTTTTCATTACTTATTCTTGACTATGCAAACTGATTTCTTAACTGAGACAAGCATTCAATATTGTGTCTTGACCATGAACTACAGTGTCAAAATTTTTTTAACCTTCAACACACATTATATCATCTCTTGGACACCCCTTTTTAGTACTTTACTCCTTTTTATCCCAAACACCATATCCTCATTGTTTTCCTTTTGGTAGGGTTTAAGTTAGTTCTTTGATTGTATTTTTGGATTTCTATCTTCATAAGCCTTCATTAATCCTATCAACTCTCTCAACACTCTTATTACACCTTATTCAATCCACAATATCAATGCTAGTAATGTGAAATAAAAAGGTTCTTTTCGTTTTTGATTAAAAATTGCATTCAACCCCTCAAAATAGGGTATAAGGACAATTAGGAATGTCTTTTCAAATTTTAACCCTTCTAAATTACTTTAATCACCTTGAAATTTCACTTAGACATCTTTCTCGCATATATTCTCCTTTTTTACCAAATTTTACAATTTTTCATTGGATACAAAGGGAGTTACACCTATTTTCTACTCTCAAAACCTAGGTAGGGTTGCTCAGACTAGTGAACCAGGGTTTTATGAATATTTTTGTTATATTATTATCCCAATTGATGTCAAGATTTCTAGTGCTTCTATAGGTCTCTAGTGATCTTCTCCATAAATTTTCAAGCTTCATAACACCTTATTATATTTTCCACAATGTTAAAGGATTGCTTAGACATGAAGGACTGTGTAGTAGGATTAAGAGTTTGAAATTATTCCAATGATCACAAACTTGAATTATTAACAATACTTCACACTTAAACACAGAACCATCCTATTCTCATTAGTTTGATTCTTACTAATACCTCTTCATATGTTCACAAACAATGAAGATGCATGTTACATACCTTATACCTCGATTTCTGTCAACACTTCCTTATAAGTATGATTTCATTATTAGTCTTTAAAACTTCGTAATATCCTTCCTGAAACTCAAATCTCATCATTCAAATCATATCTCATTCCTCATAATTCTAGCATTAAAAAACATAAAGAAACACAAGAATAACTTTCTTATCTAGAATATACAAAAATTTGAACTTCTCATAGCTTTTTATTTCGGACAAAGATTTGGTTTACAGTACTTCCTAGATTTTGCAGACCTCCTGAGCTTCCTTGATTCTCCACACGTAATTCCACACCTAATCTTCCTTTTTAAAACATAACTCCCACAATTCAAACTTTCTCCATATATGATCATGACTAAGGTAGTTACATAATTTTTGTTAACTCAACTAGAGTAAAGGCTAAGTTACAAATCATGAAACCCTAACAAAATGGTGAATATATATTATTTTCCTCCCATAAGGTCTTGAATGACCTTTTACATCATGAATAGTTCTCACACCTTGTGTTATACCTCCCTATTTTAGAGTAGGAATTAAAATTTTCAGAAGATACATTTTAGAGAGAAAACTCACAAGGGTCTAAAAACACTCATTAAGAAACACAAGGAGGTAGGAAAACACCCAAAACACAAAAGAATCCTACTAAGACCCATAGAAAACCAAAATTTGATGAAATCCAAAATTTTCCTTTATACGTGATGATGCTCCTGCATTGACATTTCTAAATCCACTACAATGCAACCTTCACAATGATTTGGAGACAATTGTTTGAGAAAATTTGATGAATGCCAAAACAAAATAGAGGGTTTTGAGGAAAATATGTAGTTTGGGGAAGAAAAATGGAATATAAAATCGATTTTTCCTAATGCAAACATTGAGCAATGCATACAAATTATAATGTGGATATGTACCTTAGAAATTTGTACATATTATAATGTTTACCCATTCCTTATAACGATGTATGCATTACAATGTGTACACTATTTAGTTTGGTAATTACCAAACCAATAACACATGACCACGTACACATTTTTAGTCATTTAAAAAGATGGCCAACTTTTGGGCCCCATCTCTATGCACTTACCCATTAACTTGCTTTTATATCCTTCTGTAGGTGAAAATTTATAATGAGGCCAACCCTAGGAAAACGAAATGACCCAAATAATATTTAAAAATTGAAACTAGATTTGGTAAATGTGAAGGGGAAATACCATACATGTTAGCCAAGACTGGAGGTTGCATCCCAACCTTTCCCTATATTTATGAACCAGAGAGATGAAAACCAAAAATAATTTTTTTGTCATGAATATTAGAGGTTTTATGTTGCTTTGATCAAATAATATTATCAGAATTGATGAAAGAGCATAGTTTAAAGATAAGAAATTTGTAGAAGATATAAAGAGATAAGGTGATTGTATTTTGAATGTGATAGTTTTTCTTAGCAAGGGAACATGGTAAAACTTCATACTGTAAAAGGAAAAGTTAAAAAAATTTAGTGGTTACATTTCCCCCCCTCAAGTGTGTCATTGAAAATTACATGCTTACAAGAAAAACATAAATGATTGTGTGCACACACTTTATTTTTAGAAGCAAAGAGACTAAGGTGGGGGGGGGGGGGTGTGAATTAGTCTTACAAATCCTTTAATTCATTTTCCGTAGCTTGAAACATAATCCAAAACAACCATTAAATATACACATTCTATATGAGCTTATTAAGTGTGCAACATCCATTCAAAAGAACATGAAACAAGAGAGAGAACACATGAACACCAAATGTAAAGTGGGAATCCCTCAAGGGAAGAAAACCCACTAAAACCTCTACTAATATTACTCATAACAAAGGAATCATGTGAATATTACACATCACGCAAGATTTCTTTAGTGAGGCACTAACCCTACAAGGAGCACCAACCCCTAGTTTAATAGGGCACCAACCCTACAAGGAGGCTATAATCCCCTAAGATGACTAAGTACTCATATAGCCACCTGATGATGAAAACCAATTAATTAATTTTTCTCCTACAATATATTGTGATCAAAAGTTCAGATCCATACACATCAAACCCTCTCAAACAAGCTCTTCTCCTACTTCGCTCAAATTTTCCTCTTCTCTTGCTGATTAGGTCTGTTGACCTTGAACATCTACTTCTCAATATTTCTCAACCCTTCATAGCTCTCCTCAACTCTTTATTTTACTCTTCTATCCTCTTATTTCACCTCAACTATCTCGCTCATATCCTTACACCCTCAACAACATCAACTGAACACATACAATAGCCTTTATATACATGACACTAGCTCATAACACCCTTTGGTAGGCCAAGACCATATAGGTCAGTCTTGTTAACTTGAAAACACACCTAAAACATCATATAAAATCACTTAAAGGGACCTTAAAGGTAAAAAAAATCTCAAAAACACACAGAAGCTCAAGGCTTCTCAAATAATCCTAAAACAAGGCCTTCTAGCTCCAACGAATGAACCATAACCTTCAAGTGCTCAACACAGCTTCAATAAGTTTCCTCCAGCTCCACACAAGTCAAGGAAAACCTTTAACAACCTTATACAAGCTCAATATCATCTGCATCAGCTATTTCCTCCATGAAACACACCACTTTGCAAGTACTTCAATTTGCTCTTCAATCACCTAAAACCAGTCCACAAGAGTGAACAACTTCACATAGAAAACCCACCTATCAATATGACTTGGCCACATGAATGGATGCAACATGAATCTAAATCACTCTACAGGTCCATGAGACACTACCAAACAGGGCACAACACACCAAGACATCTATCTCTCGTACCTCGCCTAAGCATGTTGATCATGCCCAGAAAAAGGTTACCAAGGATAAGAAACTTGGCACATAAAATCACCTCACCAAGGAAAAAAAAACATAAATAGAAACATCATGATGTATACTATTTGGAACAACTCACTTATTCCATTAAATCAGAACACAAGATGTCCAAACAACTTAATCTCTTGAATTGATCAAAACTACTTCAAGGACTCAAGAACTAGTCTTGAGAAAACATGCTTCAAACACCTCGACCATCACTTCTAGGCTCAACCAACACTTGGAACACATCATTAGGGACTTGACACACTTCTTCATTAACATGCATATGTCATTTGGAGAAAACATTTCTCGCACAACTATTCCATCACACTTTCTTGATAGGCCTAATAGGGCTATTTAGGCCACTAGGGTTTCAATAAGAAATCACTTCTTTATACCTTTCTAAGAGCTCAAACATAACATGTTAGATGTATACAATCTATCTATGACCAAGTAACTCAGCTACACTATAAAAAACATCAATATTCATCTCAAACCTTCATGACTAGATTTTAGCCCTTAAGGCCAAAAGCGGTAGGGAACCTTTGGAGACCTGTAACTCAAAATTTCTTCACGCAACCTATTTGAAAATTGACATGGACATCAAGTAGAAATCCCAATCTTCTTGGAACAATTCACTTATTTCCATGAAACTTCTATCTTGGTCATGTACCTACAAATTTCCACAAAACAAGGGTTTTTCTCCATCTTACTGAAATATCTGGAACGTGAAACCACCGCCAACAGGAACCTTGGAGAGTCCTCTACAACCCTGATGTATCAAATTCTCTTTCTAAATGAATTTTATGGCTATACACATCAAATTTCCTCTATCTCTCTATTGCTAGGGTTTGGCAGGGTTTAAGACCTCCTTAGCTTGTTAATTATTGTTCATCAAATATTGATGACCAAACATATTCATTCATTTTGCAAAATCTTCTAGACTTCATGTCAAATCATACTTGAAATCCTTAGACTCCCATTCTAAACCCATAGTGCAGGTGAGCATTCAATAATGGGCATCGAGATGGTTTTTTCCTTCTCAAGAGCTTGGTTTTTCCAAAAATCACTTTTCGTGCATTTCCTTCACTTCCTTGATCATTCTTGCTCAACTGCATCTCAAAATCTCTCATGAACATGACTTACCTATGTCTTCTTGACTAGTCTTCACTGTATTTCTCCACAAGGACCTTGTATATGCACTAAATATTTGAAGTATGGTATGATACATTAACCACACATGCTATGAAACATCTAAACACATTCCACATGCTTTATACTAATCTGCTCTGCCTCATACTGCATGTTAGTCCACCATCTACTCATGTTAGGTCTAGGATTAGGCCTAGAATGGCCTACTTCACCACATGACTCATTAAGACTAGCTTTACATTCAAATTACAGACTCATTATCACCTCTAACACATCTCATATAACATGTAAGACCTCATGAGAACCTTATACATCATCTAGAGAACATACACATCACTTACTATCTTGACAATATACCAAGAACATGCCTAAACACCATGTGAAGATCACAAAACTAAACACTACCAATCAACCTTCATGATTGAACATGGATAACACATCATGGAGACACCTAAACCAAATTAACACCATTTTACATAAATGTGCCACTTGACATCAATGACAACACTAGACATAATGCTCAACAATCTCCCCCTTTATCATAGATGGCAACCACCTTTAGAAACATTGATGGAAACCATGAATTCAAGACACTTACAAGACCTCTTTTTCATGTTTTTGATCCTAATCTCCCCCTTTGACATCTATGAAAAAGGCTACATGACAACTTAGACATGAAAAAAGAGAGTCAACAATGCATATATACAACTTACTTGTTCTCCCTTGGATTGTACTCTCCATATTGACTTAAAAAATGACAAATGATCATATGAACATGGTATTCACTCTTGACTTCGAAACTTTTCTAATGGTTATGGTCATCACTCCCCCTATCTTGATCTTCTTTTTAATTTGAATCCATCTCTAAACATGTTTCAGACCATATACTGACCTCATTCTTGTTATTGATAACTATGAAATTATGCTTTTTGTCCTTGAGCAACCATACTCCCCCTGGACTGATGCATCACTTTTATGAAGAAAACTTCCAAACTTGGACCTCTTCATCTTTACTATGTCTTTTCATAATGATGAATAATCATATTTTCTCCTCTTGAGCCAAATACTACTCACTTTGTTTTAGACCTTTTGACTTTCACTCACACAACTAAGGCTCACTAGATATCAACTCATACCTTTGTGTCACTTCACAACTCCCCTTGAGATGATTTCCACTAATTTTTTTTTCTTCATACCTGTTATATACCATCTTCTAGGCTTGTACCATGATAAATCCATAATTTCTACCTCTAATCTCTATCATATCATCATTTAGGACCATGAGCCCTAAAGTACTCCTTCAGACCAATTTTTCCAAATTATTGTTTGCAATAGGAGAAAATACAACATATAAAACACCATCTTGATATTCCCCTTGACATTATACCATCATATGCTAACTATCAAAGAAAATATGAGGTCACATACCTTGAGCAATAGCCATGGAGAAAGGTATTCTTTAACATCACAATTATGAATCAATAATTCAATGTTCTCTAACTTTTCTTATGAAATGACATCTCATAGAGCATTTGACTTGCTTCCCTTTTTAGTATGCCTATAACCAATCAAAAAAACTTCCAAAATAGTCCTTTTAGACACCTTAGAAACATGATGAAGGAATATGCCCAACTCTTCATGTCTTATTAGATATCCATGCACCTGTTACATGTCATAATAGTACTCAACGAGATATAGTACCCTGTCATGATGCAGACTTCAACCATATATGATTGTCAACACTTATATCTACTCCTCCTTAGGTCTATGAGTATTTAATATCCCCCTTAATACACTCAACCATATAAAGCACCATGAAAATTCATGTACAATCAACAACAAAGAATACATCTCCTTGTTGCACAACATGCAATCTTGAATCCATTGTTTGGAAACACTCATTTTGACCTTCATTGTTCTAATAGTGCTTAACACCCTTCATACTGTCTTTATGATGCATAAAAACACTAGAAACACCTCAACACATGAATCAAGGACTAATACATAATGTATACATACCTTAAAGAAACAACATGGCATGCATAGGATGTACTGATCAAGAAAAATAACAGATACTTCTCTTCTTCATGCACTGTGATACCTAAAACTTGTCTCCAAGATATTCATTCAAGAAAGCTCCTTCACGACTTGAGATTACAATAATCATAACATATAATATTCAAAGGATGTCACAAAATCATTCATGCAGATCGTACTCCATACTCTAGAAAAAATAACCACTAAGAACTAATGTCATCAACTAACTCTCAGACACATATATGAGCAAATGAACCAAGAAATGTTGCATACCTTGTTTGGAACAAACAAACTCTGTCTGAGACCAAGTTAGTATATGAGCTATAAGACAATATGCCATCATACATGCATATGTAGGTCAAGATACTCTAATTTAATCTTTCTTAATCTTTTCAAACTCTGTCACCTTCCCTTAAGGAAATCAACACACCTATACATTCATGCTTCTTACTTGGCTAGGACACAATTGTACCTTGAAATGGAAAATTCAATCCTTTAAGAACAAACTCAACTTTTGGTCAATTATCCATCACTGTACCAAACATTTTCTTTACTTGAGCATTATGATTCATGAGATCATGTAATCTCAGCTACAGTACCTGTAAAATTTCATGTAACACTTGTGACTTAATTCACTTCATATTCAAACTCCCAAATTCAACTAGTATACTCATAGAAGGACACCTATCATCCAAAGAAACATCATGCTTCAAAACTCAAGAATATGACTCCATGAATCCTAATGGAAGCACTCATACACTTGGTTGAATCTAATAATGCAAAACACCTATGTCCACATGTGACATGACATCAAACTTGTGCTTCCACTCCCTTAGTTGTTATACCTTTGTTTCTCTTTAATCAACTTGAGAATGTTCTTGAGAAGAAAACAACAATTCTTGAGGTTATTCAACAACAAAAAGGTTTCTTTGAACCTTAGGATCACTAACAATAGGGAAACCAACTTTAGACTTCAACAGGGGTATAGTTAAGTTTTTCTTGTCTTCTCAACATGATTAGACCTGACATTTTCCTTCCTCTTATAACTATTAATCTTTCTTCTATAATACCTTGTAATGTGACCAATAATGTTACATTTGAAGCAAACAACATGACTCTTACATCTAGAAGCTCCATTTCTCTAAATTTTTCTAGGTGGACTATGATAGCAGTACATAGAAATATGGCCAACATGATTACAATTGTAACACACAACCTAATTCTTACCTCCATTTCTCTAACCATGTCTTGGTGATTCATGAAGAAAATACCTAGCTATATGACCCTTCTCGTGGGAGTCATAGCAAGTAATCTTGTTTGACTGGTCATCTATATTGTCTTTTCATGGATGATCATATTTGAATGTCTTCCTTCTACATTCCTTACCTCGATGACCAAAACTGTTACATGAATAACAATAACCATTGAAATTACTTGAAAACTTCATTGCATTGGGATACCTGATAAATTTATTGTGATATTTAACATCCTCCTTAGCTTTAGCAGGTCCTTGACTTGGATCAACATGCATATCTTCCTTATTTTTCTCTTCTTTGAAACCCAAGCTTGATTTGTCATAAGAGTGTCTTTGAATGTTCAATAGTTCATCAAGATTGCTTGTTATTTTCTCAAAATTTTCATAAATTTTCATCCTGTTAGAGACTTGTTTCAGTTATGCCTTCAGAGATTTTATTTCATCTTCAAGATCATTGATGATTTATTGAAATTGACATTCTTTCTTCTTTGGAGCACTAACTCATCCTACAGACTTCTTCATTCATTTCTTCAAAATCTTCCTTGAAGACATATTCTACCTTTTCTTCATCAGAATCAATCGTTCCATCTTGGTTATTACCTTTTGAACTACTGGTAACATCATCTTCATTAACATTAGAGGGTCTGCTGACTTCTTCATACAAGTATTCCAACTTATTCCATAAGGCCTTGGCTGAATCACACTCTCTTACCATGGCATATGTAGATTCCTCCAATCCACTTACAATGGCATCTTTAGATATTTATTCCATGGGGTTTGATGAATCAGTGTAATCAATATCAACATCATACCCAATTTTGAATTTCCAAAGGGCATAATTGGTTCCATTGAACATAGGAACCTGATATGACAAAATATTTTCTTCCATTTGATCAAGCAAACCTGTGCTTCAAGAGGATATCCTTCAAGTATTAGAACTTTCTTCACAAGGACCTTTCTCTGATACCAATTTCTAGAAGCACATAGACTGAGAGGGGGGTGAATCAGTTTGAAAAATCCTTTAATTCATTTTCCATAGCTTGAAACATCATTCAAAACAACAATTAAACATACAAATTAAATATGAGTTTATTAAGTGTGCAACATCCATTCAAAAGAACATGAAACAAGAGAGATAACACATGAACACCAAATGTAAAGTGGGAAAACCTTAAGGGGAAGAAAACCCACTGAAACCTCTTCTAATATTACTTATAACAAAGGACTCGTATGAATATTATACATCACATAAGATTTATTTAGTAAGGCACCAACCCCACAAGTGATCCATAAATTGGTCAAAATTTTTCCTTGACCAACAGATCCTTATAGGAAAAATATTATAATTCTGATTTTACCCCAAAATATAAATCAACTAATAGAAAAAATGAAATGTAAGAGAAATAACAAACACTCCACATAGTTGTTAATTGAGTTAAGCAATTGCCTACGTCTCGGGGTTCCATAAATGCGAAATCGATTAATTATAAAAATTTAATTACAAGTACAAATTATGAGCTTATAGTATCATAATGAACATTCCAGTATAACATGTAGTCACAAAATCATGCACTTTAGACATTATTTATCCCAATTTCATACTACTATTTGGAAGGTTATTGAGTGAAAAAAATACTAATCAACCCCCATCTTTTGGCCATTTTGTTTTATTTTATTTCATCATTACCAAAATTTTACATCCACATCCCCAATCAGATTCTTTCATCATCCTATTATTTTAGCATCAAATGGGGTGCCCAAATTAGTACTAGGGCACCTATGGGCACCCTGGTCCCACCAGGGGTGCCTCGCTCCCTTTTTCACTTTCCTTGCCACTTTTTGGGATCTTTCTAGTCGTTTTAAATCCTTCTTATCTTTTTAGTGGTTGGCCATTTCAAGGTTAATTACGAAATTAGATCAAGAGAACCCTATAAATATAAAGTTATGAGACCATAATGAGGGACCTAGTATCATTCACTACTATCATCTATCTAGAGTTGCATCCATATATTACATTGGATATCACTTGCATTGACATAACTCCATCACAATGCCACAATGATAGGACATCTGCATCACGCTTCATATGTGGGAAGGATTCTATTTTATTCACATGCACACTTTCTATTACATTTTATACATTTAGTTATTTCTCATTAATTCACAAAGTGAGACTAGAAATAAGAGCACCTAAGGCACATTATGCACCCACTCGTCTGAACTACATTTAGGTCCGAAATGTAGTGCAATGCTTAGTTAATCAAGCACACTATTGTGGTATGGCTTTTGAGGTCAATTCTGACACATTCACTTTGCATCTTTCCTTTTTTAGGGCTTTGATACTTCTCTTGGTATTTTGCAAGTATTTACATCATCTTGGATTGTTGGCGACATCCGGTACAGGACACACGAATCTGACATGCGATAGATAGTGAGGGTTTCCAGACCACCTCTCATCACATATGACAGATCAGTTTCAAAGCTTTTACATAGACCAGTGCACCTAGTTTGCATACCAGAGTGCTCGTTGAGTGTCCTCGGTCCCTCTCCAGGTGCTCTAGTCTACCTAAATACTCCAGAATTGATCCTTTTCAGAGATCTTCTGCACTGGTCATTCTTACTTCCATATTCTCGAGTCATCTCAATAACATAGTCCCACAAGCATATTCTATTTAGCTGAGTTATTTCCTCTTCTCTCTTGCACATTATGGTTTTAATTTTATTATATTAGTTGTTTAATTCAATTACATGCTTCTTTACTACATGTTTTTATGTCCTCCTAAATTATATTAACTAGGATACATCATTTCAATTTTTAGTTAATCATTTTGGTGAACCCGACCTTTGAATAAAATTGTCCCTTGGGCTTCTCCTTTGTATGTCCATTACTTCTTAGTGGTCATTTTGGGACTTTTCAATATTGTGAGTTACCCTCATTCACCCATAGGATTTCCAAACCAATGAGCCGATATCCCTACTTATTCAGCTCACACTGAACAATCCTTTGGATAATTCAAATAATGTCCCTCTTCAAGAAATAAAGGCATATGATAGTGAGAAGTCCTATGATGAAGACACCAATGTTGACCAAGATCAATTCAACACTATTTCTGACTTCCAAAAAGCTTTACATGTGAAAACCCTACTCATCTTCCCCATGTCTTGCATGCTTTAATTTCCGCTAAGAGAACTTGTGATGCTTCCACTTCTGTCATGGCTTCTTTAGCTCCCATGGTCTCCACTCCACTATTTATGTTTCTGCTCCTATTATTACAACTACTGCTCCCATCACCCACCCTGGCACTCCTAATATGCAACTTGTCTCTTCCTCAAACACTCTTGATTTCACATCTTTATATTAGGATTTGCAAAATCAAAATTTTCCAGCTCCAATTCGGTACTTCTCGAGGATCACCATCTTTAGATTCTACTTCATTACTACATACCCATTTTTCATAGGCTATCTCCATTTATTCATTTCCACCTAACTTTATCTCTCCCAAGTTTCCCATTTTTAAAGGCCATGGTGACCCAAAAGAACATCTCCGCAGCTTTCCATGTAGCATGTCTTGACTATGCGGATGATCACACCATTCTTGCTAAGATTTTTCCTCGTAGTTTACAAGACTATGTGATGCGATGGTTCTATGACTACTTGTCCATTCATTCATCTCTTTCACACATTTGGCTGATGCCTTTCTCACACATTTCTCTATCAACATTGGCTCTAAGATCTCTTATGCTCAACTAGCACAACTCAAGCAAGGGTCCAACGAACACTTATCAAATTATGTCTTATGACACAAACACAATTTAGCTAAGATGACTAACATACTTGTGGATTCTGATCTTTAGGACTTATTTATTCAGAGTCTATTACCACCACTTCAGGAGAGAATTCTCTTTGAGACCTCTTCCTCGTTCGATCAACTTTTTCAAACTCTCAAGCTTGTGAGACTAAACTCTTGGCAATAGGAAAACTTAAATATCAAGAGCAACGCATCATCATCCACATGTTTTTAGAACAATCCCACCTTTAAGCCTTATCTACAACTAAAACCATGGAGGGAAAAACCATTATAAACATAGTCTCTACTCCTAGGGAGCTTTAACCACAACCATACATGCATACTTTTACTAAGTTTAGTACACCACCGAGTGTTTTTCTACCACAACTCATCGATAGTAATCTTATTACCTTACTGTGGCCTCTACAACTTGATCCATCTCGACCAAAAGGGTGTAATTTTGATGACAGTTCTTATTGTGACTATCATCAATGCATAGGGCATTTCACTGATCGTTGTTTTCAGTTATGACATCTCATTCAAGATTTACTTGACAATGGTCAAATTGATCTCTCAGAATCTACAACATCTACACCTATTAATGAAAATCATAAACATAAGATTTTTAATAACCCCTTACCAAAACATAATACAAAAATGACCAATTCCTTTACTAATTATGTCTATCACACAGTATCTTCTCCCCCATTAGGGGCTCTCAATTTCTTGGTTGTAAACACTGACCTTTAGCCACCAATCATTTATTTTTCTAACATTGATTATCATGCAAATTTTACATCCAATCATTTACATATCAAGGCATTTGTTGGCTCGACCTCCATCAACAATACTAAGGTTGACCCATCCTGGCCTGTTAGTGCATGCTATATCTCACTTCTTAGGGCTATTGGTTATCCTCCATCATAAATTGAATATACTTTCAACAAACCCTTTGGTGTTGTCAAACTACATGTTACATTCAGTCCTCTTACAATGCTTATGCCTTTCCTCATGGGAAACACAGTTGATGGACTGTGATATGCTTCTCAGTCTCAATTGGATTCGTCACTCTCAATCTATCATTTCTATGAATCATTTGCGACTCAAATTTATTAACAATAATTAGGTCATTTCTATTGATGGCGTCCTCCATCTACTCCATGGTCATCACCTCCTCGCAATAGCTCATACATCATCTACTTCCTTCTACCACATCACACTCTATGTTACTCAAAGCATAATCTACTCCTAGTCTCACCTACTCACATGTTCGTTACACAACCCATCATCTACTAGTCCTACACATAGGTATAGGCCCACTCCTAGGACAATTTACAACATCTCGACGATGATCACCACCTCAATTTATTCACGTGAACGTTCTTCACCTTCACACTCTACACCATGTATATCTCCATCACTGAACACATTTTATTATGCCACGACCTTCTTCATACATCCAATCCTCACATGCACATAGACTTCATTCACCAACACAATGTTTGTCTACCATACCACCACTATTAGAGCACGGTCATACATATTTCATCATCGCATGCCTGTCTGATGGAGGACCTTCATCCTTCACTCTCATTGGTTATTTTATTTCATTCATCACTCAGGGGGCATAAAATTTAATACATCCCCCCACTCACTTTATACATCTATCATCTTTGCATTTTCATATCAGGCATCTTCTTCACACATTCTAACATCATCATTACCTGATGACGCACTCTTGTGCTTTGGTTCACACTTGACTGTTGATGGATTACTACACATGAACCCCACACACTGTTGTATAGGACATACACATTGCATCTATCACACATCACACGTACATACATTATACATTTACATATCATGCATACATCATACATCGTATTAACTTTATCGTACATTACTCATCCTTCATATCATACTAGGCTATATGCACATATAGCATCATACACATTGCACATATCATCTATGTATTACATCTACATCATGCATATTAGTTTAGTCTACACTATGTTACACTTGCGCATCTTACACCCCACCATCTATAGCTAGTTTCATCTTTGATATTTACATATCTATGTTCATACTACTCGTCCTTATACATACTTTCTACACATCTTATCATTGCATTTTATTCTACATACATATTTACACATTCTACTGCCTATTACACCACATCTCCATTTCATCATTACATATACTACTATTGTCTTCTATGCGTTGCACTCATTACCCTATGACTGCACTTTAGTTCCTCGGTCCATACTCGATTGTCAAGGGTTTACAAATCAAATGGACCTTACACTCATCACTTACATTTACTATTAAACCTTTCATCATGCGACATTTCCAGTCTAGTGACATACGCTTTAGGCTAAATCGTCACCTATTCTATCATTTTGTAGTGGTATACACCTTAGGTTACATCACTACTCCTTCTCATCTTGTAGTGATATACGCTTAGGAATAAATCATCACTCACCCATTCATCTCATAGTGATATACGCTTAGGATAAATCATCACTTATACATTCATCTAGTTGTGATATAATAAACAGCTATAAGGTTCACACACACATTACCACCCGATTGTATCTCATCACTACACCTACACATTCATCATCACGCGTTAGAAACAACACACATTTCAACCATTTCTTGATGACACACTCTCGTTTACAGTTCATTCTTGAATGTTGAGGGGAAAAAAAAATGAACCTAATTGCATGCATTTCCATTCACTTGGGGGGCACGCAGCTCCTATAATTCCATCTTGCATTCCATTCCATCCATCCACTACATACTGCATTGTCTTGGGGGCATTTACTCTTGTTTACTAGTGTTTTACATGATCACTTTACTACACATGTTAGATTGATTTCTTATATGTCATTAGCTATACCATCCACACATGTGCATTCACATATTTGTTTAGTTGTGATCGTAGATATAGATCCTTTACATGCAACATGGATGCTCGCCTTCTACCCTTCCTACATTGGTCATTGGGGGCATCCACATTTGATCTCTCATAGGTGTTATTGTTTCATTTTGTACTTATCACTTTACAATACTTGGTTATTCACGTTTTGACATATTGGTCATTTCTCTAACATAGTAATGGGTGTTCCATGTGTAGCACTTATTTTGTAGGATTACTTGTCTCCATGACTACTTATTTTCCTTGTTTGTACTTGTCTGTCTTTGTTTTTTATGTGGGCCTTACCTATGTTTAGTGTGCAATCTTGTTTATTGTTTTCAGCCATGATGACCTTGTGTGTCTCATGACATCATGAGTGATGTCCCATGTTGTGACCCACTTTGTGCAGATTACATGTCTTCTTACATGTTTACACTACTTTGCTTGGTATATTTTACACTGTCTGCGTATGCTACACATTGTCTTCTTACATGCACGCTTGATCATACTAACACTTGTCTTTGGCTATCCATCCTTGTTTGTGTGTTCCCTTATTTCTAAAAATCATATTCCCTTCCCCCTACAAGGCATAGTTACAAATTACATGTGGTTGGCCCTTTTTTAGGGCCGCATTCTCCTATCAATGACGTCGCATGTGCCCCTAAATAGGGGGGTGTCATTTGGGGTTTTTATAGTCTACACAACACGTTTACACCAATTTAGTTTAGAGCACTTTTTGCCCTTGGCATTATGGGTGTACATACAATGAGTGACTTCAGACCAGTCTACGAACTCCATGTAAAATGGATTTTACAGGACATGACGTCCTTAGAATTTGGGGGAGCAATTAACGGTTGGAGGATATAGTGGAATTAATCCCAATACTTCTTCCACCGTCGGTGTCATATCACCCAAAAAATTAGGACAGTACAAAGATCTCTTCACACACAGTTCAGGGAATCAATTAAAGGTTAGAGGACACAAAGTATTTCCTCCCTATAATTCTTCTGCCTACAGCCTCTGATCACCCAAAAAAACTCGACTGTAAGGGATATTCTTCTACACCCTTTCTCTCGACATGGATCAGGTGCACATGTTCCATTTACACTCTGTCATTTGCGTATTTTACATTTACATACTTTTACATTGCATTTTTACATGTACATACATACATATTTGACTACTTGATCATTTTCTCCTTGCAGGTCTGGCCGTATGAGAAACAAGTAGTCAAATTGGGGGAAACCAAAACAACAACGGAGGAAACAAAAACACCTCATGGCGGCACACCTTGACTACTAACCATGCAGGTAGACATGGCAATAGCTACACACACATTTCCACCCTAGGTTCACTCCCATCACTTTTTTTTGTGTGTTTTCATCTTTATTTTCCATGTTCCTCCATATTTTTTCATTCCACACTTTGTCTAGTCCTTAGGCAGATTTCTAATACACTTTTCATGGACATCAAGTATGCATCTCTATCTACTTTATGTTATCGAGATTTCCGTTCACCAACATAAATTGGGGGGAAAATGTAGTTACAAAATCATGCACTTTAGACATTATTTATCATGGTTTCATACTACTATTTATAAGGTTCTTTTGTGAAGAAAGTACTAATTAACCCCCGTCTTTTGACCATCTTGTTTTATTTTATTTCATCATTACCGACCATTTAAATCCACATGTCTAGTCAACTTCTATCATCTCTCGTTATTTTAGCCTCGACTAGGGTGCCCATGGGCGTCCTGGTCCCACCACGGGTGCCCCGACCCCTTTTACACTTTCCTGCCTCTTTTTGGGCTCTTTCTAGCCATTTTAGATCTTTATCTTTTTGGTGGTTGGCCATTTCAGGGTTAATTATGAAATTAGATCAAGAGAACCCTAGAAATATAAAGTTATGAGACCATAATGAGGGACCTAACATCATTCACTACTATAATCCATCTAGAGTTGCATCCATCTATTGCATTGGAGATCACTTGCATATACATATATCCCTCACAAGGTACAAGGCTAGGACATCTGCATCACACTTCATATGGGGAGGGATTCTATTCTATTCCATGCACACATTCTATTACATTTTATACATTTAGTTATTTCTTCGCTCCTTCACAAAGTGCGACTAGCACAAGAGCACCTAGGGAACACTATGCACACACTCATTAGAACTATATTTGGGTCTGAAATGTAGTGCAATGCTCAGTTAGTAAGCCCATTGTTGTGGCAGCTGAGGTTAGTCTGACCCATTCATTTGCATCTTTTTTTTTTAGGGTTTTGATACTTCTCTTGGTCTTTTACATGTCTTTACATCATCTTGGATTATTTATGACATTTGGTACAAGAAAACGAAACTGATGCGACAAACAATGAGGGTTTCAGACCACATCCTAGCCTTGTGAAGATCAGTTTTAGAGCTTTTTCTCAGACCAAGGTGCCCAATTTGCAGACTAGAGCACCTGTGGGTGCCCCAGTCCTTCTCCATGCACTCTAGTCTAGCTAAATACTCCAGATCCATCCTTTTCAGAGATTCTACACGGTCGTTCCTACTCCAAGATTCTCCAGTCAGCTCTATGACACAGTCCCACAAGCATCTTCTATTCACCTGAGTTCTTTCCTCTTCTCTCTTGCACATTAGGGTTTTAATTTTATTAGATTAATTGCTTAATTCATTTATATGCTTCTTTACTAAATTTTTTATGTCCTCCTAGATCAGAATAATTAGCATACATTATCTCCATTTTTATTTAGTCACAACCCAAACCTAGTGTCAATTGGTTTGACAGAACCTAGACTAGTCTTGGAAGCTTGCTCAATGTTCCAACACAACTTCCTAGTTTGACACCTCCTATTGACTTCCCCTCTGCTGCACGACCTCTAGTCTCTACATAGAGCTAAGTCAGATAGTTTCGTTGAGCTCAGTAATTGATTCCTCTCCATGGCCTCAAAGAAAAATGAACTTGGTTGAGCATGCCCAATGTAGAGAATCATAGCTCCAAAATGCTTCTCCAATGCTTGATAATATCCTTCATCTCCACAATCGAGCTTTGGTCCTGCTCGAAAAGACTAAGGTGTTAAATGGGTGATGGTGAGTTAAAAATAATTAACTCCCATAATTACATTTCCTATAAAATAAGTCTTAATTCTTCAAAGCCTTCTTATCTTCTAAGGCTTCTCTCTCATTCCTTCACACTTTGATTTGGGGAAGTTCTTTTGCTCAATGGGGGGGTTTATATACCCATTATAGCCTTGAAAATATTTTATAAGGGCCTTATTGGCCAACTCACTACCAAAAAACTTGGTTGGCCATGTTGGTTAGGTTGGGCACTTTATACGCGATAGGTGGGTGGGTCGTAATAAATTTGGTCCATATTATTAGAAATAATCAAGTTACATATATAGATCAATAAACCCCTACAATGGTGGAGTCAAACATGATCTTCAATCCCTACAATCTCTCAAACTTATCCCTAAGATATCTCTAGCTAATCTCTTGTATATCTCTCACACTAAAATAACTACATGAGTTGTTCTCATAAGTCACCAATAATAAAACTATTCCAACTATATTATTAATATTTTGGTAACAAGTCGATCCCCGCCCCCATCTCCTTCATTGTTGTTACAGGCTCAACTTGCCAAGATGTTTTTTTCTCTCGCCATGTTATTTATCCACCACATTTCCATTGATCGATTGAAAATTCCTACTTACATGCCACGTGCCCCATCTATCTGAGCTCCATGTCCATTGTACCCACCACGTCACCCACATCTACCACGTCATCGAGTTGTCCCCACATCTGGTGTGCCAAGATATCCCTGTGTCAACCTTGACAAGCTGGTTAGACTTGGTTTTGTTTGTGGGTCATGGGGTTTTCTCCCACATTGATTGGGGTTTATAGGGATAACACTTAAAATATCCTGAACCGTCCATGGTTCTTATGGCTTCGACCACACCATCGTTGTTTTTCTTTCCAGTTGAATCACCCTTAGCTCACCAAGAAACTCACTAATGAGATCTACCTTAGCTTGCTGAGGTGGCTCGATTAACTCACCCTTAGCTCGGTTCTACCCTTATCATTGGCTCGCCAAGTAGCTCAGTTTGTGATCTCCACTCGGTCTTTAACCAGCTCGATGAGCTAATTAAAATACTATGGTGGTTGGGCCCCCCTTCGAAACAAGAGTGAACCCCACTATTGAAAACCTTGTGCTATGCTTGTTGAAGACTAGAGGTTTGTAAAAACACTTTTTGATCCGCAACATGTTTGTTATTGCATCTGTGCCTAGTCACTACATCACCTATGTTCTGGCCTCATCCTGCGAACACCTTGTTCTTGTGCAAACTGAATTTGGAGCGCACGCTATCCATTTTGTGTGTTCTAATATGTGTTAGAAATATCTCAAATCCATATACCATATTGTAATGATCCCAGTATATTTAGGGAAAATCATAGCTTTGATTTGATATCCAGATCACACCTCCCCATTAGGAGGTTTTTTGTCCCCAAAAGGCTCCTTTTTCTTCTGCTTTGTGATCTAGAACTCGTTGTTTCCTTGATATTTCTCTAGTTGACTCCATGGTCTTCAAATATACTACTCCTTCAATCATACAATCACCCCCTAGTTTTATCCTGGGACTGATGTCACTTGGGGCCACTACCTTTTACTACGCCACTTTGATGTTGACATTGCCAAATCGGGATAGATAATATCTGTTTGGTCTTTTTGAGGACTTCATAATAGAGATTTACTTACCAATTTTTGTAAGAAATCCACTAGGCATGATAAACCTATCACAAAGTGTTCCCTTACTTGGTGGCTATAGTCATGTGTCTTCTCCTTAAGACAACAGGTAGATTTTCTATTGTCTTCATTGACCATAACCCTCTTGGCATGTTTATTTTGTTTTCCTCACCAAATCACACAATGGCTATTGGATCCACAGTAAGCACATGGATATGTCGACAATAGCTCTGGGGTTTTTATAAGCTCTTTATTCTAATCAAATAAATGCATGATCATACCTCTTAGGGATTTCAACTTTTATTTTTCTCACCATTCTTTAGAGAGTCTACTTTGTCCCTTGCCGTAGGATACTTTAGGAGGATTGGTGGCTTGAGATCTACGATCGATGCTTGACTTGCTTCGGTTGTCTTGGAGCTTTCTCCTACCTCATTTTTGTCACTATTGTAATCCTATACCCACATATATAGGTCTTTCCTCCACATGGATAGGGTTACTGATACCTTGGATATTCACATTAAGGAATTTTCCTTCATATCCCATTTTAAAAGGTAATTTTTATCCTATACCTCTAGTGTAGTTTTCAAATTCACCAAAAGTAGGATTTATAGATTCTTGGGAAGGAAAATTTAATGAATCACTTACAATGTTTTTATTGGGGGGTGTACCTTTCTTCACCACCTCTTCACCATCCTACACTGTTGCTAGGAGCTCTTCCTTAGACTTGCAGTTCACGTTGTAATTTTATGGCTACTCCTCCAAGGAATTCTTCCTAAGACTCAAACCTATCTTGCAGCTCTTTCTTCTTTGATTCCATGAGATGTAGATATTTCCTCAATTGAGAATCCTTTTCTAGGATATGGTGTGTCTTCCGAGTTATAACTATAGTAGGTTGGCTGCTACTGGTATTTGCCAGTGCCTTTCTACATTCCACCATTTGACATTGGAACCACATTGGTGCTCAGTCTAGGAATAAATACCAATATTGTTCCATATCATTCCCAATCATAGAGAAATGTACACATAACTGAGGACCATCCTATTCTTCTTGGTTTCCTTAGTGACGACATTCTTCTTGTAACACAGACTGTAGGATTTCCATGCTCCATCTCAATTCAACAATATAGACGCGTTTGATCTTGTCGAGGTAGAATCACCATGTGTAGTATAATACCCACTATGATGAGTATAACAAGCCATAAGATGAATGAGTATAAGTCCATTTCACTGCAATCATAGGCGACATACCAGTTTGATATCAAACTTGTTTTGGAGATAACAAGTTTGTAGTAAAGATAACCTACTTTGATACCAACTTGATCTATAAACTGGTCAAAAAAATTTCTCGACCAATAGATCCTTATAGGTACATTATTTTAATTTTGATTTTACCTCGAAATATAAATCAACTCACAGAAAAAATGCAATGCAAGATAAATAACCAACACTATACAAAGTTGTTAACAAAGTTCAAAAATTACCTACATCTTCACGTTCACTAAACATTGAATCAATTCATTATAACAATTCAATTGCAAGTACAAAATAGGAAATTACAATACTATAAAGAAAGTTCCGATACGACTTGAACTTGTTGCCAATTAGTACAACAAAACTGATATTGGTGTTGGAAACTTTTTCAATTTTCTAGCACAACGTCCTGGCTTGACACCTCCTATTGACTTCCCCTCTGCTACACGAAATCTAGTCTCTACACAAATCTTAGTTAGATAGTGTCATCAAGATCAATGATCAATTCCTCTCCATGGTCTCCAAGTAACACGAAATTGGTTAAACACACCCAACATAGAGAATTAGATCTCTAAAATTCTTCTCCAGTGCTTGATAATCTCCTTCAGCTCCACAAATGAGCTTCAGCCCCGCACGACAAGACTAAGGCAAGAAATGGCCTTGTACAAGTGATGGTGAGTTAAAAATAATTAACTCCCATAGTTATATTGCCTATAAAAATAGGTCTTTAATTCACCATGCCTATTTAAAATAGGTATTAATTCCTCAAAGCCTTATTATCTTCTAAGGCTCCTCTCTCTCATTCCTTCGTACTTTGATTTAGGGAAGTGTTTGTGTTCAATGGGGGGTTTATATACCCATCACAGGCCTAAAAAATCTTGTATAAAGGCCTTTTTGGCCAACTCACTACCAACAACCTCAATTGGCCAAGTTGGTTAGGTTGGGTGCTTTGTACGCAATAAGTGAGCAGATCAATCCCCACTCCCTTATCCTTCATTGTTATTGTGGGCTCATCTCGCCAAGATATTTTGTTCTCCTGTTGTGTTTTTTATTCCATGTTACCATCGACCATTCGTCGATTCTTGCGTCCACGCCACATGTCCCGTCAGTTCGAGCTCCATGTTCATTGTTCCCACCACATCGTTGAGTTGTCCCAGCGTATGTTGCATTGAACTATCCCCACATCTGCCTAGCTGAGCTAATAGGGCTTGGTTTTTTCTAGGGTCATGAGGTTATATCCCATATTGATTGGGGTTTGGTAGGGATAGGCCTTAAAATATCCTGAATCATCCATGGTTCTCATGGCTTTGGCCATGTCATCTCCATTTTGTTTACCTGTTGACTCACCCTTAGCTCACTGAGCAGCTCTCCAGTGAGATATTTCTTAGCTCGATGAGGTGGATCGATCAAATCACCCTTATCTCTATTCTAACTTGATCATTGGTTCTTTGAGTAGCTCGATTTCTAAGCTCAGCTCATTCTTTAACCAAATCGATGAGCTAATTGAAATACTATGATGGCTAGGTCCCCCCCCTAAATAAGAATGGAACCCACTATTGCAAACCTTTTTCTACACTTGTTGAGTACCGGAGGTTCGTAAACATTTTTTTTCTCCATGTCACTACAATGACCCATTTTCTATTGCACATGTGCCCAATCATTACGTCACGTGTTCTGGCTTCATCAAGAAAATGCCTTGTTCTTGCATGGATTACATCTAGAGTGTAAAGTATTTGTTTTATGCATTATAATAAGCACTAAAAATATATCAAATCCATCTACCATACTGTAATTATCTTGAGAGATTTAGGGAAACTCTACCCACTAATTTGATCTTTAGATCAACAAGAAGCACCAACCCCTAGTTTAGTAGGGAACCAACCATACAACGGGGCTAAAACCCCCTAAGATGAATAAGCACCCACCTAGCCTCCTAAATATTATGACCACTTAATTAATGTTGCTCCTACAACCTATTGTGATCACAAGTTCAGCTCCATACACATCAAACCCTTTTAAAAAGGCTCTTCTCTTACTTTGCTCAAATCTGCCTCTTCTCTTACTTATTAGGTCTACTAAACTTGAACATATGCTCCTCAATATTTCTCATCCCTTTATACCTATCCTCAACTCTATCCTTGAATATTCTTAGGTCTATCCTCTTCTTTCACCTCCACTAGCTCGCTCACATCCTTATACCCTCAACAACATCAAATGAGCACATACACTAGCCTTTATATACATGAAACTATCTCATAACATCATTTGGTCAGACAAGAAAATATATGTTGGTCTTATTAACTTGAAAACACACCTAAAACATTATATAAATCACTTCAAGGGACCTTGAAGGATGACAAAGGATCAAAAAACACACACAAGCTCAAGGCTTCTCAAATAAGCCTAAAACAAGGTCTTCTAGCTCCAAGATATGAACCATGAACTCTAAGTGCTCAACACAGCTTCAAAAAAATTCCTACAACTCCACACGAGTCAAGGAAAACCTCTAAAAACCTTATACAAGATCAAGATAATTTTCGTCATCTATCTCCTCCATGAAACACATCACTTTGCAAGCACTTCAATTTGGTCTTCAATCACCTAAAAACCAGTCCACAAGAGTGAAAAACTTCACATATAAAAAGCAACCTATCAAAATGAATTGAACACATGAATGGATGCACCATGACTCAAAATCATTCTCCATATCCATGAGACACCACCAAATAGGAAAAAACACACAAAGACATCCATCTCTCCTACCTCGCTTAAACATGTTGATCATGCCTAGAAATAGGTCACTAAGGAAAAGTAACATGGTACATAAAATTACCTCACAAAGGAATAAACCACACATAAATGGAAATATCATGATGTCTACTATCTATAACAACTCACTTCATCCATCAAATCAGAGCACAAGACCTCCAAACAACTTAATCTCTGGAACTGATAAAAACTGCTTCAAAGACTCAAGAACAATTATTGAGAAAACATGCTTCAAACACCTCAACCATCACTTCCAGGATCAACCAAAACTTGGAGCACATCATTAGGTACCTAGCACACTTCTTCAAACATTAACATGCATATTTCATTTGGAAAAAACCTTGCTTACACAAATGTTCCATGACACCTTCTTGATAGGTCTAATAATGTTATCTAGGTCACTAGGGTTTCAATGAGAAACCACTTATTCATACCATTACAAGAGCTAAAAAATAACATGTCAGATTTCTACAAGCTATCCATGACCAAATAACTCAGCTACACTATACAAAACATCAAGACTCATCTTAAAATTTCATGACAACGTTTTAGCTGTTAAGGCCAAAAACAATAGGGTGCCTTTTGAGACATGTAACTTAAACTTCCTTGATATAAATTGTCTAAAAATTTATGTGGACATAAAGTAGACATCCCAATATTACTGTAACAATTCACTTCTTTCCATGAAACTTCCATCTCATTCATGTACATACAAATTTCCACAAAATAAGGGTTTTTCTCCATCTTCCTGAAACATCTAGAACATAAAACCACCACCAAAAAATCCCTAAATATTACTATACAATCATGATGCATTGCATTAGCTTACCAAATGCATTTCATGGCCATAAAAATCATTTTCACTCTATCTCTCTACTGCTAGGGTTGTAGGAGGCTTTAAGACCTCGTTAGCTTGTTAATGATTGCTCATAAAATATTGACACCCAAATTGATTCATTATTTTTGAAAAATATCCTAGAATCCATGCCAAATCATCCTTGAAATTCTCAAAATGCCATGCAAAACCCACACATGTGGGTGAGAATTCATGCATGGGTATTGAGATGGTTTTTGCTTTCTCAAGAGCTCAATTTTTCCAAACATCACTTTTCTTGCATTTCCTTCAATTTTTTGACCTGTAATTCAACCCAGAGAACCATGAAAAACTCATGCATGATTTCCATATACCATTATTTCTCAAATACATCTCAAACTCTCTCACCACCATGACTTACCTGTGCCTTCTTGACGAGTCTTCACTTTCTTGCTCCACAAGGACCGTGTATATGCACTAAAACTCTGAAGTATGGCCTGATACATCAACCACATATGTTATGTAACATCTAGACACATTATAAATTCTCCATATTGACCTAGTCTACCCCATACTACATGTTACTCCACCATTTGCGCATGCTAGGTCTAGAATTAGACCTAGAAGGGCCCTACTTCACCATATGACTCATCAAGACTGACCTTGTATTCAACCTATAGACTCACTATAACCTCTAACACATCTCATACAACGTGTAATACCTCATGACAACCTCATACAACATTTGGAGAACATACAAATCACCTACTAGCTTGATAGTGGACCAAGAACAAGCGTAGACACCATGTGAAGATCACAAAACTAGACACTATCAATCAACCTTTATGCTTGAACATGGATAACACCTCATGGAGACACATAAACTAATTTGAAACCCTTTAAAATCAATGTGCCACTTGAAATCAATGACAACACTAGACAAAATGCTCAACATTTATCTTTACTAGACATTGGTTCTCTAATGTGTTGGTGTTAGCATGCTTCATGATGAAACATGCAACACAAAGTGTAGTCAATGTGTATGATAGAAACTAAATTTTAACTCAAGATATATATAATGCACATAACTTTGAAATTTATAAAGAAGTAAGTAAAGAGATGAAAAACATGAAAGGAATACACTTTTTAATTTTTTGGGGTTAGGATCTCCTATTTTTGTGTTGTGCCTTGGAGAGTTGGAGTTGTTAAAATGTTGGAGGATTGGGGGTGATCAGTCTCCAATGTTGTTCCAAAAGATATGTTTTAGTGTTAAGTACCAGATATCGTGCGAAGAGGAGCCAAAATGTCTCCATTTTTAGAGTTTTGTAGAGAGGAAGGTATAAACTATGAAAAAAAATGTTTCTTTGATGCATTCACCATTTGGGAATCTAGTGAGATACACGGAAATATCAATCTATAAAGAGCCTAACTACTTTGACACTTTCCACTAAACCCACGAGCCACACCATTGCAAACACATCTAGGAAAAATTTGTATCAACTTAAAAAAATAGACCTCTAATGAAATGGCCATCATCATGCTCCCATAAGGTGCTACCATAATTGAAACTAATTATGTATAATTTTAAAAACAAAAGGGGAAGATTCCCATATCACTAAACCATGTGTTTACAATTGAATTTGAAGTGTCATAAAGAAGGAATGAATTACTCATGCCCCTTGTAAATTTCTCTAAATTGTGTCATTTGTATCTATAATTGTGTGAAAATCCTTCACCTAGGTGATAGAATATATAGAAATTGAAAAATTAAGTGAATTTACCTTCTATCTAGGAACATAGGAAAATGGTCAAGACCATGTCATGGTCCTAACTATATATTTTTTTACCTTGTTTGAATTTTACCACATTTCATTATCAATGACCTTTTCTAAGGATCTAAATGCCATGGTCCTAACTATAGTTTATTTTTTAACCTTGCTTGAATTTTACCACATTTTATTATCAATGACCTTTTCTAAGGATGTAAACCCTGTAAAAATATGTCCTATATTCTATAAAATGTCTATAATTATAGAAATAACCTGATGAATGCCCCCTCTTTTTAGTTGAATGTGAAAAATCAATTGAGTGTGTGGCTCAAAATAATATTTGTGTACCCATGTACCATATTTATGATAATTTGCATAGGATCACATAGAAGCATAAAATGATGGCCACCTTTGGGAACTTGTACCTACAAAAGGGGTTGTGCATGGAATAAACCTTAGCACTGAGAAAAAGTAACATAAAATAAACAACAAGTAAGGATACTTTTGTAAAGAAAATAATAATAATAGAGAAAAGTAGAAATAATGTCATAATAAATGATAGGATAAGTATAGAAATATCATATAAAGAAAAATGATGTCAAAAGCAACATTATAAATAGTAGTGTCAAGTCATATAAGGCATAGAGTCGTAAACATGGGACACCTACAATGTCATAAGACAATTTTAGTATGAGGAATAATGCTCCACAGAAAAAAAAAAAAAAAAAAAAAAAGTGCATACACACACTATAATTATAGATCCATAAACATGGTACATGCAAGGTGTCTCAAGACAAGAAAGGAACTTAGGCCATATCAAGTAAACAATCATTGTATTGTGATTACGCAAGACAATCCAGTCAAAACATGTAGTAACCAAGAAATGAACCAATCTATATAAACATGTAGTGAAAATTATATTGAAATGAGTATATATCACAACAATAGTGATAATAAAAATATCACTATAAGCTAGTGTTGCACAAGACACATGTGTTAGTCATACTAACCAAATAGGTAGTAATAAACACTATGTATGTAATCAAGCATGATGAGGAAGGTGTAAAGTAACTTTTAATGAGACAAAATAACTTGAATAACATGGGGGTAGGCCCCCAAAAGAGTAGTGTAAGGAACCAAGATGGATCCTATCATTGTGTAACAATTTGTGAATTTTTTGTATCAAGATCAAGATACCATGTGAATGTATGTGTGTAAGGAATATATATGTTATCTATAAAATAAATGTGAAAAACAACATGTATGAAATAAAAATCTAGGAAAGCAAACTAAAATAGACCTTGGTTTTTGTATTTTTTTCATATTTTAATGTTTTTGAAGTGTTTTGAAAATAGTTATGTACAAGGAAAGGGGGTAACACCATAACTACCCAATAAGAATCTCATCACAGGGAAAAGAAAACCCCAAATGGTGAAGGACATGTAGGATGTAAATATATCATAGTATAATAAGTATCATTATGTATAAATAGTAGCGGAGTCATAGCATGATAGAAAACTAAAGAGGGATAGACCCATTAGAAGCGATTTGAGTAGAAGACCTAAGTTTGAGATTTGTGATTATAGTACTATGTCCCATGTGATTTCAAATAAATTGATAATGATTTTGGTTGTTTATGACACTCAGTGGGATAGGGCATGTGACGAGTAGGGAAATTATTATCAATATTAGAAAATATATTGGAATCCTTACCCTTACCAAATTACATAGGGGCATATACAATACAAGGAATGCTATTATTAAAAAATAAGGAATGGATATTTGTATATGCTGTTAGGTACTTGCGAAGGGATTTTTATGAGTGAGTTTAGTCAACGATTGATTAACTTGACTAAGTCCAAAGATATGTCATGAGGGGTAAACTAAACAAATAGAGAACGTGGGAACAATCTAGGTCTTGAAGATGTACTCTTGTTAATGATTTGTGGAAAATGAAGTGTAGTGCCTAATTTCATATGATATTTTTTGTTTTGCATAACAATATTTGTAGTGGTAAGTTCTTGAGAAATATATAACACTTATATCAAAATGGTATCCTCTTCTTCAACAATAGGATTGAATTTTGATTTTTACAGATGTTCATCAATCGTATCAAATATCTTGATGGCATTGTCATAACAATCAATATCAAAGTCAATTTTTTCATCAAGATTGATTAATAATGGTAAATCAGAGCTATCCATGATTTTTTTTCTGTGTTTCCCCCATTGGGAACTTGTGTGCATTCTAAATGATTTATAGCCATGTGTGGATACTCTTGACTCATTAGGATTGTTTCCTTTTCTGTTTTCACAATATTATGATGTAATTATGTCACCAAGAGTGGATCACCTATAGGAGGTATTTCATCATTATCCTTTTTGTGAGGGGTTAGATCTTGTAGTATTTTTGATTTTGTATCATTTAGTATTGCATTATGCTTGTTAGATATAGATGTATCAACTTTAGGAACCCGTATATATTTGGGTACTTGTAATAATTGTGTAATATAATTTCATGTATCAAAGGAAATAAATCCTTTATGCTCAAGTTGTTGGTTTTGTCATTGTAAAGCATAGAAATCATTTTCACAATGTCCGTTAATTCCATGATAATTTCAAAATGATTTTCCATTGATTTTTTCAAACCTATAAAAGGATAATAATGACTAGACAAAAAAGTTTTTAATTTTTTTTTATCAATTATCTCATACAAAATATCATGTTGTTTATCATTCTTATCAAACCAAACATGTGTTTTCCATTGTGGTCATCATAATAGTCAATATTGATCTTCAAAACATACACATTATTACTTGTATGTATTAATTTCACTTCAATTGTATGAGCACATGTATAATGCATAATCTTTATATTACATTGCTTCCTAGTAGGCTTAGAGATATATTGATCATAATGCGTAGAGATATTATTGACATGAACATGGGGGGAATCCTTTAAATGTGCTATCACATCCTTAAGTGATTTGATCTTAGTACTCATAGCTTGAAATTGGAATTGAAAACCATGGTGTGATGTTTGAAAATACTTTAGGATAGCCTTGTGAGATATGTCATTATTACTAATAGCATATGTTGAAATACATTTCAAAATTGAATCTGCATAAGAAGGTGTCATATCAATAGGGAGCATTGTTTGTTGTAATATTTCCAAGATAATGTGTTTGTATGTATGATAACGTTGAATCAAATCATATAAGGAAACTTGGAAATTTGTATCATGGGACATTGACACAAAATGAAAGTAAAGCCTCCAATGAGATGATAAATAATATTAATCAACACATGGAAGGCCTGCATTCAAGAAACCATAGAGGAGAAGACCCAAAATAAGTGTGTAGCAAAAAGTGAAAATTGTCAAATTATTAAAAGGGTAGTGTACATTTATTTGATTATTCCCTAATTCCTAAAAATAATAATTTTTCATTCCTGAGAAATGTGATAAGAATTAGGGGAAAAAAATAAATTTCCTTAAATATATAAAAATCAATACAGATCTTAGAGGAATTTAAAAATAGAGTTATTATTTTTGAAATATGCAATGAAAGGTTATTTGACAATTCGGAATCCCTAAAAAGAGACCAAAAGGGTAGCGCTGACCAAGAGACCCTAGGGAACTTTTTACAAACCATCTTTAAGGTAGTTGAGAGATGAGAATCAGGTTTGGATCTAAATATACAATGTAAATATGAAACCTTAGGGCATATACGGTTTGAAAGAAGGTACAAGATATAATTATGAACCAGGTTCACCAAATACTTTCAACATAATTAAATTCTAATGTGTTGTTGGTGTACAACACTAAAAAGGATGAAAAGTTTCATAATAGGTATACTTTTCTAATTAATTAGATTTTAGCATTGACCATTTCTAATTAGAATAATACATTCATACTTAAACAATTGACAAATGGTAAGTAATTTCTCAAATACACAAGAGGAGATATACACTTATTTATACGTGACAAAACAAGGATGATTTAGATGTGCAAGATAGTGACACAGGCTAATGAGGAACTATAGATGCTTCAATGAAAGTTCTAGAGCTCTAAACATACTAGGGATAGGACTGTATAGTTGTTGTATGGTCTAGGCCTAATCTAAATAGTCCTAATTAACCTTGACCTATACAATTGTGGACCCCTTCATAGTCTTGATTTGTAACTTTTTATGTGCTTCACTTATCTGCTAATGATATTCATTGATGTTTATCTCATTATCTCAACTTCAAAATGACCTACATTCACCTGTAAAAAATTGGAATCCCTAAAAACCTACATAACCCTTCATCAAATAATTTGCAAACCAAAAGGAGAAAACATGTGTATTTGGTTGAGGATACACTACCCTTGGTGGTCGAACTCCCAACTATGGACTAATCCAAGTGTTTTACTACATGCCCTCATCACAGGTTCAAGCCTTATGTACTTATCTTAGGTGTTTTTGTAAGTTTGAGTAGATAACCAAACCTCTATGGGTACCCTTATGTCTCTTACCACTAAGATAATGGGCTAACTATGTAGTATAGAATGTTCCCAACATAGTAGTAGTGATATGTGGTGTGTCTTAGCTATGTGACCTAACCCTTTGTTGATTAATACATTTGTGTAATGCTTGAAGTGACTTTGCTATTTTCAAAACATGTCTTTATGACCTTTGCATGCTTATAAATGGAGGAAGCTGGACTCTTTGACATGGTTGAGTGCTTCATGTTTGTATCAGGTACTACTCTAGATGATGTGAAACTTATTTAGGAATATTTAGGAACCATTTGAGTTCTTTTAGAATGAAATTTACAATATAATCTTGTAAGAGTGTCAGGTGAGTTCTAAAGTGACATTAACTTTCTTTTATAGCCTTTTGTAGGTGAAATATTTTAATAAGGTCGACCGTATTAAGATGAAATAACTCAAATAATGTTTTTAGATTGAAATTAGAGTCAATGAATATGAAGGGGTTGGACCATACAAGTTAACCAAGGCCAAACCTTACATCCCAACCCTTCCTTGCATTTTCAAATCAGAGAGATGAAAACCAAAACTAAAATTCATATCATGAATATCAGTAGTTTAATGTTGTTTTAATCAAATGATATTATTAAAATTGATGACATAGGTGAGTGTAAAGAAAATCAAGTTGTAGAAGATCTAGAGAGATGAGTTAATTGGATATTGAATGTGAGAATTTTTATTAGCAAGGGAACATGGTCAAAAATCGCATAACACAAGGACAAGCTACCAAATTTTAGTGTTTATGTAGGATTATTTCTAGTAGATATATGTACACAAGTCTTTGTTAGGAATATAGAGTGTAATAATTTGGGGTAACACTGTGATGGTGAATTTTTTATAATCCTACAAGGATCATGTGTGTTGTATTGTAATAAGATATATTTGATAAATTGTGTGATGTTGTTTATAATATTCATCCTTGATGAATAAGAATTTTTTTTTTTATATATTACCAATGTCTATGTGTGTTATTTTTTATTACATGGTCTAAGGAATCCCTTCATTGGAAACCCTAACCATGAAAAATTCATTTGATATAAGATAAAGGTATAACATTAGGTTGAGAGAGTGGATTTGTACATCTTTGCAAAGTGGGTAGAGAAAAAGAGAAGAAAATAAGTGGTGAAATCTTTGTAGTTTTGCAATAAGCTCCAAAATTAGTTATAAGGTTGTGATGACATAAGATGCGAGGAAGAAGAGTAGGAAAGGGAGGTCCATTTGTCATTAATGTGGCTAGAAGGCTTGATGAGATCATGTAAATGTTACAAAAAATGTAAATCAAATAGGTTGTAGCAGAAGAAGGTAGAAGAAAAGGATTCATTTTAAGGGATGGTGTATGTGATGTAAAAATGGAAATACAAGAAGTGGTTGAAGGTAGAATGGAAGAATGGAAGAATCAGGTTCAACACCCAAGTCTTTGAATGATAGAGAAAAGAGACTTCTCAAATCCATGTCAATGAATAGAAGAGGAATAAGAATGGAAGCTCCATGTTTTTCTAGGATGTTGAATGTGGAAGAGATGATGAGTTGGATCATAGAGATGGAAGAATATATTTAGTTTGATGAAGTGGCAGAAAAGTACAAGGCTAAGATTGCATACCAAAATTTGAAAGTTTGTGTGGATTTTTGGTAGAAGCGGTTCAACTAGAGAGTGGTATGAAGGGTTAATATAATATCACTTAAAGATATGTGGCCTAAGTAGATACTGGTTGGACAATAATCTAAATGAGAACATATGATGTAATAGCATCTACCAAAAGTTCAAATTTTGTGTAAATTTTCATAAAGGAGTCAGTTTAGGTGCTTTGTAAGGATTTCCACTTAATGAGGTCCTTCGTGGGCATGTAATAATGTCTAGTGAGGTTTCTCTCTTAAAGACCAAGTTTGAATATTTGAATTAATTGGTTAGAATTTGGAAGTCTAAGATTAGTGGTTTCATTAAGAGGATGCGCAAATGTTGTAAAAGAGACAAATGAATTGTAATCAGGATCTTAACACACTCAAGGAGGATGTACTTACAAGATTACTCTAGTTAAGTAGTTAGGTATTGTACCTCCTCCATTTTGTTGCATATGAGGAGATAATTGAATGTATGAAGGGGAGTCAGTTTTAGGAATAGTGAGACTTAGTTAATAGGGTAAGAAGAGAGGTATAAGAGCCTTGCTAGCTCAGGAATCTAATAAAAATCCAAGTGATATCAGTTTGTAGGATTATTGAAGATAAACTTTGTAATATGAAGGAAATGTATATATTCTATGAAATATGAGGTTGCATCATGTTTTTTTAAATATATGGTGATGATTATAGGTTTGTAATAGTGTGAAGAATTTTTTCTAAAATAAATGAATGATGATAAAACTCTCGAACATGGAAGCATATGGTATGACAAAAATTTGCAAGTAAGAACTTATCGTGTTTTATCTTGTGTGATAAATGGTTATCTAGGTTTGATATGAGCATCTAGCTTTCATGGTGATTGTGTAATGGGAAATATGTGTATTTTCATACTAAAAAGGACTGTATGTAAGTCTTCATTGATAATGGATTCGAAAACCTATTAACTCATCAGTGTTCAAGAATTACAAGATTGTAGGTAGTCATTTTAAGGAGTTTCAAGAAAAGTTGTTAAGAAAATATCTTGATAGTCATTAGAAGGGGTGTATAAAGGTTGGCAGAAGATATTTGAGCCTTGAAAGAGTTTGGGAACTCAAGAAAAAAAAAATCAAATAGGATAGCTCTCTGGTCTATGTAACCTCAATCTAGGGTTTGTCATAAAAAATAAACATAACCTAAAATTTAACTGGTGAAAATGGACTAAACTTAGTAAGTAAGTGGATTTGGAGTCAAGGAAGATATATTAAGTTTCAAGGTGTAACAAACTGTTACAACAAAACCTCGATTCATTATTGAATCCACACACCAAGATCATAACATCCCACCATGCTTTGTATCCCATACCTCAGGCTAGATTTGCGCATGTATAGTGGGACCACGCCCAGTCCTATACGAGCCACGGGTGAACAATGCAATGTTAGTGTAGCCACCCATACCAGGACTCAAACCTAGGTGGTCTCTCTAATACAAACTGTAACAAATCGTTACACTAAAACCTCGATGCATTGGTGAATTCACATAACAGGATCATAACAAAGGGGTAAATTCCACGTTTAGAAGGTAATAGCTATAAAAACATAGTCAAAATTTTGTTGTCCCACCTGTCTATGACCCATTCTTGAGATAAAATGACCTACACAAGTCAAATAGAGAATGGAATACTTAGTTGGAAGATGTGCCATGATGCATTACTTATGTTCAAGGTCTTATAGAGGTAAGCACAAGATTTATGGTCTTAATAATGAAACTTCTATACGTTAAGGCTTCCTACCAAGAATATAAAAATACAGAAAATAAGTGAACAAGGTAGTAGGGTATGGTGTGTCTCAGTAATAGGGTGGATATCAAACTAAAGGTGTGGACATAGTGTAAGAGATAAATACAAGGTTATTAGGATAAGGAGTTTGAAAAATTCGTTGTCAAAGAAGACAATGCTATAAGAACCTACTGTCATTGTATGGCCCTAGAATATGGTCACATGAAATTGAATCTTTCTCAGTTGTATTGATAATTATAATGTGTGTTTATTACATGGTGAAGTGTAGGGTTGAATATTCAAGGTAACAAAGCCTTTGTAGTTATAGCGGTTAGATGTGCATGGAAGGGTGAGAAAGAGAGTATGAAGGTAGAAACATGACATGGATAGGTAGATAATTCATCATAATCAAGAGAAGGCCAGGACAATTTTTTCAAGTCTTGGTTGTAAGTTCAACACATTCAAGTACATATCATAACATTGGATATAATTTCATGATTAGATGAAGTTAATCATTAAGAGAAATGTGAGGGTGTCATATGGGGGTGAAATAAGAAATATTTAACCTTATATCTAGTTTTCATGGTGGGAAATCCCAAGGAAGAGCATGAAAGGTTCTCAGGGAAGAGTATGATGTATGTTGTGACATTTATTAGTGATGGGCCTGAATGGATGTCATGTTGAATGTTGTGTCATGGTGAAAGATTTGTTGCAGAAGTCTATATCATAAAGGTGTATGATTAGACCAGACCTATATGTGTTAAACTGACATGTGAAAACATAATATGAAGAAAAAATCTTAAAGATCGAGTAGGATGTTTTAAGTTGGCATTAATTGTTAAATATAGATATTTTCATTATTGTGGCATGGTTTGGTGATTATCAAGGTATATACGGAGACAAAGTAGAGTATAAATACTAAGAGAGAGTCAGACGAAATGATACAATGGTGAGTAATGCATCAAGAACTTGAGTTTAGTTGATAAAATGGTTGGCTTCATAACACACTGAGATTTGTTGGAAACCTAAACCAAAGGTATTTAAATATTCATTGGTTTTGGGAAGCTTATAAACATTTCGTGGCATGGAATAGTATAATTAAATCTAAATAGTGATTGCAAAGGGGTTTTTGTGTTTCCTTTTCATCAATTGTTATCAGAGTGAGAAGATCTAGGAGTGGAAGTTGTCCATGCTAATAAATACTTTTGTTTGTAAGTGTGTGTTAAAATTTGACATGTTTTCTCCTTAGAAGAAGAAAAGTTAAAAGAAAAAAGTGAAAGAAAACAAAGAGTGGCAAGAATCCCTAAGAATAAAAGGATGAAATAATGTCAAAACACTAGGTAAAAGAAAGAGAGAACATGGGCGAGAGACAATCAAAGTGGAAAAGACTTGCAAGAGATAAAATTTGAAGAATAAATATTAGAGATGATAAGGGTATCAGTCAAGTTATTATGCCACAAGAAGAAAGAGAAAGAGGAGAATATTAATGAACTAGAAAGGAAAATAGACTTATGGGTTCAACAAGAAGTAAGAGAGTTGAAAAAGGACATGGAGTAGCTAGAAATGTTGATGAAAAGAGTGAGAGAAGAAGCAAATCAAGGAGTTGGATAGTGATGAGAAATAAAGCTAAGTGGCCTATTAAGTTTCTTGTATAGAGAAGACAAACAATGTAGCTGAAAAATCTAATAAGGGAAGAGGAAAGAATATTAAAGAAATTGAAGAAGTGGACAAATAAACAAGGAGATGAGGTAGTCAAAGAGGTTATACTTGTGGAGGATAAGTGATTTGATGAAGAAGCGGTCATAGACATCTTCTTAGCCTCTGTCAAAGGGTATGGAGATGAAGGGTGCTTGAGTAATGAAGAAGAAGAAGGTGAAGAGGTATGCTATGATGCAAACAAAGGATTAGAGATTGAATGGAAGAAGAGAACTTGGTCCGTAGAATTGAGATGCTACAGAGCACGATGGATAGGTTGTTTCAGCACCAACAAGAACTCTTAGATCAGTAAAGGACAACAACGGTTAAACAAGATTCCATAGACTCGGTGGTTTGATCTTTGGATGAGAAATTTGGCATAGGATGAGCCACAACGAGGAATAATATGTGGAAGCGTGTGAAGAGGAAACTCCATTTGGAAGAGAGAAGGTAAAATATGATCATGCTCTTTTTAAAGTTAAAACTAAAGTTGAGATTAAAATATTTGAAGGGCAAGTAGATGCAGAGTTGCTAGATAAATGGTGAAAGCAATTGGAGTTTTATTTTATTGTACATTATGTCACTGAGACATAAAGGATTACCTTTACACATCTCAATATGGAAGGGCATTCTCTGGTTTGGTGGGAAACCAATCTAGCCACTTGTGAAAAAAAGAAGTGTCATATTGTAAGTTCTTGGGAGGGTTTTAAATAATTGATTAGAGAAAAATTTATCCTATTGGCCATAACTGACTAGATGATTAAATGGCAATATTTTAGACAAATTAGTGGTTAAAGTGTGCAGGATTACACTACATAGTTTCGAAGGCAAGCCATGTTCCTCAATATGGACTTGGAGGATAAGGATATTTTGACCAATTATTTGGGAAGAATTCACACTCGCCTTAAAATGAATGTCATCTCCACAAAGCCCAAGGATATCAATGAAGCATGTGTGCAAACATATTACATAGATGATGAGAAGAAGTAAGGAGAAGTGGAGTTATGTAAAAAGTAGTCAACAAATCAGCCAAAGAAAGAGCATGGGCAAACAAGTAACAAAGGTAAATGGAAAGGTAAAAATTCCGCTACCACTTTGAATGCTTATAAAGATCCCAATAATTTTTGCAAGAATTGTGATATCAATGGTCATACTAACACTACAAGTTGGAAGTTACATATGGAATTTCATCCAAAATCCGAACCAAGAATTCCAAGAAGTCCATGATAGTTGCAAGGTCATTTGCGGAGGTAAAGATAGAGGATGATTCTGATGTAGACGAGAGGATAGGATGCACGACCACCAACATCGACAACCATGAACAAGATGAAAAGATGAATAAGCTATTTCAAATCCAAATCCAAATCAAGAGGACTAAGGTAAATGCTTTAGTTGATACTGGTTCTCAATCTAAGTTTCTTTCTGATGTGGTTGTAAAGAAGCTTGGTATTGAAACTTATGAGTATCCAAATCCTTATCCTTTGGGATGGGTAAAGAAGGGTGTAGAAATGAAGGTAAAAAAATAGGATGTAAGTTCAATTTTGGGATAAATTATCAATATATAGATGCATTGGAAGATGATGTAATTCCACTTGATACATTTGATGTTGTTTTTGGGATTCCTTACTTGTATATCAGGGATGATATATTCATGAGAAGGGAGAATTGATACAAATGGGTCAATGATGGAGTCAGTTACAACATCCAGGAACGCCAACGTGAGTCAAAAATTTCCATGGTAAGTGCTAACCAAGAAAGAGACTAATTTAGGAAAATCATAATTAGTTTTTTATGCAACTTAGAATTTAGTGATACAAGCCCAATAAGACCCTGGAGGCACTTGCACATCACTCAGCCTAGATTGAGAGCTCACCCTTAAGCATGCAAAGGTACCAGGTCCCTCTTTAGGGTTGTTGTTGTAGGATGTTAACATGATGAAGACTTAACACATGCAGTTCCATTACTAACACATCATTCTACAGAGCATGCCAGATCTATCTCTAAGGGAGAACATAATTAAGTATTAACCATGATGAGATAAAAAACATACTAGATTTAGATACACACAGAACTAACACTTAGATTCAGCCAATATCCTCCATTATATTAAATGCAATAAGTATATAGAAGCTTCATTACAATAACAATAGTATGCGCGTAACATATTTAGCAGCATAATCTCACTATATCTCCATATATGCATGCCTATATCTCTCTCTATTCACACATAGTTTACTACATACTTATAAGGGTGGGGACTTTCCCTTCACCACTTATCTATTCCCAAAATAGGTCACATGCTATTACTAGCCACGTACGCCATTACAAAAATAGCCACACATGTAAGTGCGCTAAAAATAGACTACTAGTAGTTAACTGACAGTAGTAGATCTATTTCCGGTCTATGTCCATGTCAAAGCGCTTCATAGCTAATCCTCCAAAAATAGCCAATGTGTGACATGAAAGTATCTAATAAGTTTGAGTGCTTCGCACGCTATCTCCAAAAATAGATCCTTGTCGTGAAAATGGATAAGTCCTGAACCTGTTTCTATTCCCTGCGCGTGAGCCTTCTTGATACGTCTGCGCCTTTGAATTCATTCTGCTCTTCCAGTGTGAACCTTTTGTATTTTCTTTATTAAGTGCTAGGGTCTGACTGATCAACATTACCCCACACTAGTTGCATTTCTGCCCCAGCAATGGTTGTCTCCAAAACAAAAAAGAAATGAATAGAAGAATAGAAATACTTTGGATGAATGAAAGAATGTTTTTAACTTGTAGTTTCTTCTTCTGCAACCTGAAAAATTAATTCAGGATATTCCTCCTTTATCTTGGCCTCCAAGGTCTACCACTCAATGAGTGCTTCCTCTTCTTTTTCTAGAATGTCCACATCAATGGAATCTAGTTCATCCTACGTAATCTCTCCTTTCTCATTCTGCAAGACCAACACAATGTTGGACATTGCATAGTCATCCTTCCCTCTAGCAAATCCATCTTCTGCGCAATGAGTTTCCCAAGCTCCTCTAGCCAATTTTTGTGTGGTTCTTGGGCTGTCTATCAGGGCCTCCTACTTCTGTTTAACCATTTCTAATATTTACTACGTGGCCTAATGTGTCATCCTTCATCACTTTTTGACCTCATTATTCTCCTCCAGGGTTTTTATGTTGATGAGCACTTCTGGAGCTGTACAAGATGTTCAAGGCTTGGTCTGCCTTCTTTAGTTCTTCCCATAGCACTTGTAGCAATCCTTCATATGATGCAATCTTCCACATCACTGAAGCCTTTTCTCACTTTGCATCTTGCGTTGGATCCTTTGGCGCTGGCATGACGTAAAGGTTCATATTCAAGCACTAAGTCCACCAATGTACCTACATAGTGTATTGCCGAAGGAAACGTCTTTGTACCTTTGGCTCTAAGTGTGGCCTAGCCTTTATGAAATTATCACCAATTTCCTCTGTGATGCTGATAAATACAGATTTTCCTCTTCTACGCTAAGTCTCTTTCCTATGTTAGGCATGTTATCTCCTCATTTTTAGTTTTGATCTCTTCCCTTAGCACCCTAATTGTGGAAGCCTTGTCTATATTCTACCTTGCCACCTCTATTGATACTTTTACCAATGCATTGCTCACCTGTTCATCTGACATAACATTAGGATTTACTGTTATGTGTCTAGCCTGAGGTTTCTTTTTCAACCTCTTTGACACACATGACTCCTCACACACATCAAAATCCAGTTCATCCATGTGCGTGTGCATCAACCATGATAATTGCTTCCTTATGCGCATTGTTGTCCATATCTTCATCCATTAATTCCCAGCCATATAACTCCTTTTGTGTCAGTGTGCTCTAGAAACGGGAACAGACAAATTTACCTGTGTCCTCAGCGTAACCCATGGCTGGTGGAATGTGCTCCCCACTTGTTCTTCTTGACCTAGGTTTCTTAGGAACTTGAGCTTCCAGATTTAGAACTTGTGTCTTCCATGTCCTGAGCAGTCTCGGTACATGTCTCATATGTTCCCTTTTCTTCCTCTTCTCCTTCCTTCATTTCTTCATCTTTTTGGCCTTCTACGTTCTCTAGAGGTGTAGGAGAATTAGGCATGCTTTCCTCTAACTCTTCCACTTCCTCATTCAATTTTAGTTTCCTTCTCCTTTTCTCAGTTATCTCCTTTTATGGAGAGAGTCTAGGTGATCTACACACTATTTGTGGAGTAGCACCTTGGGTCCTTGTTCTCCTGAACACTCTCTTAAATCAGGTGCTCTCCTTGGACTACATCCAATTCCTCATCATCCCCCTCTTGTGGCTGAGGTGGTGTAGTTACAGGCTCAGCTTCATCCTTATTTATAGGATTTCTTCTACCTCTATGTTCCAAACCACCACTATCCTTGTGCTCATCCTCCTCATCCTCTACTTCAATTGTCTCTGTGGGCTTAGGCATTGGAATGTTCTCCATGGTATGCTTACCCTTCGGCGGCCCTGGGGAGTGCAAACTCATCTTCCACATACTTGTTGTTTTCCATAGCTTGGGCTTCAGTTGGAGGTACACTAGTGCTACTCCAACATCTCCAACAGCCAAACTTACTGGATTTATGCTTAACACATCTGAAATGAGCCTTTCAATATATGCATTATGTCCTGGGTATACATACTTCTTCCTCAGTGTGTGGTAGTCACAGTCTACCTTGTCTGCATTGAATGTTAGTCAGCATGTGCATCTGAGAACCTGTGAACCGATGCCTGAAAATACCTTACTGTGAAGGCATACGGTATTTTGCACCATGGGCTCCAAGCCCCATCCTTCATCATAAATCATGCATGATGTAAAATGTTGGTATATGGAAAACTAAACTGCCTTACCCACCACTGATGGTAAATCCTTTGGTATGTGCCACTCTTCTTCGAACGCTACATGGATCCTATTGTACCACTTCTCATCCCTCTACTTGACTTGTTCGGTCATCGATCCTTCACACAAGTACTTTCTGAATCATTCTATAGGTGACTTGTTCTCCATAGGATACTCCCAGACCTTTCTCTTTTGGTCCATCTGGCACCCCAATCTCCAAGAATACCAGAGACTAACAAAACAGCCCCAAAACTGATCTTTCCTCCTGAACGCATAATTCTTCGATAATAGTTTCAGAAATGTAACCTGAAATGTTATAGATCACTCCTTCAGACATCATTTTAGCAATGTGCAGCCACATGGTATTCACTTGTGACCACCTCTCTTGGTCATTTAACTTTTGTCACAAGGTGTGTGGATACCTGCACAATTGGGTAATTTTTTCATCTTGTCTATGTCCATGTCACGTAAACCCTTTGTGTACCCCAGCTCCTTCCTAGTCTCTAGAATTGTGGCCTTGTCTATTAAGTCCTCCTTGAGGTCTTCACCTGTAGCCTTCAACCCTGTCACTATGGAGATCAGCACGTGGCTGAAATCCTTACTCCGTGCATCCTGCAAAGTAGAAGAAGTCTTCATGTACTCTTCTCATGAGCCATTGGTACAAGGGATCATATTTTGCTGAAGTAGGGGAGCTTGTATAACTGATATACTCCAATATTCTTCAATAACTTCTCTCCAACATCGTCATAGACTGGCATGTCCTCTGTCATGTGCTTATTTATCTTCGTGTTCAACAGTGCATCCATATCCTTCTTTTTTTCTATGGTATGATGGTTGTAGTAACTTATCTTGCTTCTCTGAATGTGGGAATCCCACTCCTGGCCTACTATAACCCCCTCTGGATATTACATCTCTAAAAATTTCTCTCAGGGGTCATTTCTTCTTCCTCCACAGGGCCACCTTCTTCTTTCCCTTAACTCCTGCTGAAACTTCCTTCTTTGGTGCCATCTCTACCCTGCAATCCTCTGAAAATACTCATCTTTTGACTTCTACAATGTGCAACTCAAACCCTAGCTCAAATCGTCTATGCGTTAGTGTAAATCATGTGCCCTAGCTCGATTATCACACCTGTCTACTTTTCACTCAAACCCTCCTCCTATGGGAACACAAGCTTCTCCTCTCACACAAACCTCCTTTCCATGTCTGGTTTCACACTCTTCACACCTCAACATGATATGCTCAGCTCTTTGCACTTGGATTTTGTCAAATTATCTTAATCACAATGGTAAGAATGAACTCACATCCCATCCTTATATAGATTTTCAAAATTTTGATGCATTTATTGCTCCTTCACCTACCCAATATCCTCTCATTTATTGACCAACTTTGTTCTTTCTACATGTGGTACATCTTCACGCCCTAGTTATAACCTTCTCAGCATGCCTTCCTACCCTCTGGTCATAGACTTCTCTTCAGCATGCTTCCTTGTCACCCGAGTACCTTGTCACTGCACCTTCCACTAGTAGTTTTTATGGCCTCCACTTACCTCGCGTTATACTATCCCTTCATCCATCTCCATCTTTGGTCACTTTTTAGAAGCAATCCTTTGACTTGAATAGCACCCATAGCAGCTTATTCCTTTCATCATTTAATTCCAATAGTCTTGTACCTAGATACCAATAATCCACCCCACACTAAAATTATGTGCAGTCCTCTATGCATAAAAATTATTCAAATAGTAATTAGCTTCTGGCGTGTAAACATGCTTATTCCACAACACACCAACTAAATTGACAAAGCATAGCAAAAAAGAAGGAAACACATTAAGGGAATGTAGAATTGAAAACCTAATCTAAATGGAAATACTGCCTTATTACAAACACCAAGAAGACTTATTTATAGTAGGGCTTCAGCCTACTCCCATTGAAGTAACCGGGTAGCCATGTTCCATCAAGTGCTTCTAACTTGAAAAGCACTTATTTCAAGGATGTAAGTGATAACATACGGCCCCAACCAATGTACCTTAAGTTTTCCTGGATGGCGCAAGAACTTAGAGTCATAGAGAAGCACCATTTGTCCAATCTCAAACTTCTTGTCCCTTATGTTTCTATCATGCCATGCTTTTTTCCTGGCCTTTTCTTACTTCTAACTCCAACGTGCTATGGCTCATCACTCATCCAGCTTAATTATCTTTTCAATCCATTCTTCTAAATCTTTCTCATCAGCTAGACCTCCAGTGCATGCAATATGCAAAGAAGGTAACATAAATTCCATAGGAAGAACTACTTCGGTGACCAAACACTAACTAAAATGGTGTGGCTTTGTTCAACCTTTTATATGTTGTTTGATATGCCCAAAGTACTGCAGAGACTTTATCATCCCAATCCTTTCTTCCAACATCACATATTTTTGTCAATGTCTGGCTTAAAATTTTGTTGAAAGCTTCAGCAGTTCCATTTTCCTGAGGATGATAGGGTGTAGTCTTATGGTGTGTAATCATGAACTCATCCAATAAAATTCTTGATTGTCTCATTAAGAAAATGTGTGCCCTTATCACTGGTCAAACTCAAAGGACATCCATACCTTGTAATAATATGTTCCCATAGAAACTAGGTTGTTGTAGCCGTTGTACAGTCCTTTGTAGGTGTTGCTTCTACCCACCTTGTCAGATAGTCTATGCAAGTTATGATGTAGTGTGATCTAGTTCTGCACTGCAGCTGGTGAAATAGGACCCACAAAATCTATAGCCCATTTCTCAAATGGCTCTACGCTAGTAATAGGTCTCAGAGGCATTTCATCTCGTTGAGTCTGGTTTTCCAAGACGTTGACAATGATCACATGCCTTACAAAATTCCTTACAATCTTTATAGAGGGTCTCCCACCATAATCCAGTGAGTAGAATCTTGCATGCAGTAGTGGCATCACTGCATAGTGGCCACCTGCAATACCACCATGAGCTTCTTCCATAATATCCTGTGTGCTCATGTTCCAATACACAACACATGTAATACCTCATCTCGGCCCAATTTGTACAAGTCACCACTGATTAACATATAAGGTGCAACATGTATAGCAAGTTGTTTCTTCTCCAAGGATTTCATTCCTTCTGGTGCCATCCCTGTTCGTAGAAAGACAACAATGTCCTCTAGTTCTGATGGTGTTCATTATAACATGTATAACTGTGCATCTGGCATGGTATCCTCAATTTCATGTGCTTCTTCTCCTGACTGTATTCTTGATAGATGGTCTAGTCCAGAATTACTTTTTCCTAGTTTTACCACAACTGTGAAATCAAATTCTTGAAATAAGAGCACCCATCGACATATGTGCCCTTGTAAAATAGGTTTATTTACCAAATACTTCAATGCCATGTGATCTGTATAAAATATGAATGGTGTAGCTAGTAGGTACTGGCGGAATTTATGTAGTGCATAGATCATTGACAAAGCTTTGCAGTTCTGTAGTTGTGTAATTCTGTTCTGTAGGAGTCAACTTTCTACTAGCAAAATAGATAGGATGATCTACAATACCTTCTCCAGGTTGAGCCAACACCATGCCAATGGCCATGCCAGAGGCGTCAACATGTACATGAAATGGTTTTTCCCATGAAGGAAAACACAGAATAGCACATGGTAGTAAGTTTCTCCTTCAATGTCTCGAATGCGCATTGCTGTTGTTCTCCCCAGTAGAACGTACCTTTCCCTTTCAGTAACTCTTCTAATGGTGTGGATAACTTTGGCATATCCTTTGATAAAATTTCTGTAATATCCTGTATGACCCAAAAATCTGTGCACCTCACTTTGACTGGTAGGCTCCCTTAGGCCTATAATGACTACAACCTTTGTTGGATCAACCAAAAAACCTCCTTGCAGATTATGTGTCCTAAAAGTATCCCAAATGGTGTAGAAAATATGCACTTCTTGATGTTCAAAGAGATACTCAACTGTCTACACCATTCAAACATTAAGCACAGATTGTCACAGTGATCCTTAACTAATCCATACACCATCCAATCGTCTAAATATACCTGTAAGAAGTTGTGAATAAATTCCTTGAACGCTTGGACAACTATGCAAAAATACAACAGGCACATTTTTCAGACCAAAAGGCATTACAGTATAGGCAAAGCTACCCCATTCAGTAGTAAATGTAGTATTTTCTTAATCCTCCTAGGTAATCTGAACCTGATGATACCTAGAGAACCCATCTGTAAATGAATAGATTTCACACCCTACAACTCCCTAGTATTTCCTCAGTGAATGGTGTAGGAAATGGATCAGTTACACATGCAACATTCAGCTCCCTGTAGTCCACACATATTCTAATCCATCCATCCTTCTTGATACTGATCACCATTGGACTAACCCATTCTGACTCATCAAGGGGCTTGATAATCCCAGACTTCAACATGTTATCAATCTCTTCTTTGACCTTTTCACACAAATTGGGGTTCATTCTGTAAGGTCTCTTTCTAACTGGTCATGCACCCTCTTTAAGCTTTATCTTCATCTCCCCTAACGATTCATGCATGCCTTTAAGTTCATGGTACCCCCTAGGAAATAAGTCTTGGTAATCCCTTAGTAACTCTATGATTTTTGCCACTTCAGAGTCTGACCAATAGTCTCCAATTATGGCTTCCTTAGGCTTAGTATTTGTTCCAATATTCACCCACTTTGTCTTCATAGGTTCATGATAGGCACGCATGTGGTCTTATCCACACTATCAAGTACCTCACACCTCCCTGTTGAATGGTTTACATCCAGATTATCTACTTCTTCATCATCCACTAAGTAGACCATTTTTCCTTTCTCTTTCTCAAGGCAAGCGCATTGAAGTAATGTTGCATCGGCCTCTGGTTCTTCATCAAGATGTGCTCCTGAGTCTTCTTTATCTAATAACTCCTGAAGGAGTTCTTCAGCCTTGGCACTATCCCCCATAGTTAAGACGCTTGATAACTTTCAATGCTTCTTCTACCAGAGGCTTTGTAGAGAAGAAGTCAAATGTTCTGGGCCATTCCTGTAATTAAATTCTGCCAATTTCCAGTTTCTCTATGGAGTTCTGCATATACATACCAAGCACATGCGCAACCTTGTAAAGTGGAATAAAACTGGTGCACCCATAGCGAAGGTGGTAAAGCTTCCTGCCCTTCTGTCCAGAGTCTCTCACACTTCTGAACATGGTGTCTGAACAGGATGATTACCGTGATAAGTACTTATTTGAGTAGGTGCATTGCTCCTGAAGAACCTAGTAGTAAGAGAAATCCTAATTTCATTCCATCTGACAAGATTATCCCTGTGGGCCACCCACCAGTGTGTTGCTATCCCACGTAGTGTATATGCTAGCATATTTCTTCTTTCTAGTGGGTCTATCCACTTTTCTTCCATGGCACGTGTAGGAATACCATGGGATCCCCTTCTCCTGTGTAACAAGGTACCAAGTTGTTACCTATCCTCCTGACATAACGTGGTTTTGTGCCTCGAGGAAATATGCTCTTTACTTCATGCCCTACCAACTCATAAGTGTTGTGAGCCCAATTATCACAAGCAACACTTGTAGTATCACTAATAGACTATGCATCCTCCCACTGAATTAGTCCTTCTTTGGTTGGTTCAATCATCTCTAGATCTCGGATGGCACATACATAAATCCTATTCAAATCTTCTTCACTTAAGGGCTCAACATAGGGCACAAATTTTCCATCTGTTAAAGGGATAATAACTCTTTCCTCTTTATTTTCAAAACTGATATAGCCCTTGTTGAACCAAAGATCAACATTATTTACATAGCACCAAGGATGCCCCAATAGAGCTGGGAAGCTATCTGACTCTTCCAGCGCTAAAACTTCAAAGTCTCTAGTGAACTTAGCTCCTTGTATGGTAATGGATGCATCTTTCAAAACTCTGATGGGAGTGGCCTTAGTCTGATTAGCCATGAATAATACATTAGAGGATGGACTGCAATGGGGGTCTTCCCATTTGTACCCATGCATCCAAGGTAAGAACATTGACTTCCACACCTGTATCAATCAGTATATTACTCAATAGCCACCCATCCACAAACAACATTCAGAGTGATTTCCTTGTCATAATCTAGGCTATGAGGGGGAAGATTCACATGTAGGATCTGTCATCTAGTCTCAGTACTTGCGTGTGGAGTGTTTCCTTTTAACCAACTCCCTAATAGTGGAATGATGTTTTCCTGGTGCAACATTTTACACACTTCCCTCAAGTCATCTATATCAGTTTGGACCATCTCTGATGCTTTCTTTTTCTCCTTTAAGTATTGTATCTCACCCTGAAGATTCCTTAGAACTTCCATGGTTTCCTGATAAACCTCCTTTTGATAGGCAGGATCTGGGTACCGTACATGAAGAACTTCTTCTTTAGTGATGGTAGGTTTCTGCTGCAATGCTTCCTGGTGCGTGCCACCTCAGCACGGGTCGTGATCTTCACTTGTAGTGCCCCAGATTCTCTTCCAACTTAGGCATCCATTGATTTTCAACAACGCATTGTATCCTAACCATCCCTGCACCTTTTTTCTTGTTTATGTTGCTTACTCAGATGCTCATATAAGTCTGGGAACTCCTCATAGCTATGGTTCTTTCCACAGAAAGAACATGTAATATTCTGAGGACATTCACGCCTGTAGTGGTCAGGAGATCCACATGTATAACATGTTCTGTGAGGAAACTCACTTCTTCCACCACCATGGCCTCATCCTCCGAATCCACCATGGTATCCTTGACCTCTGCCACGACCACCTTCAAAATGCCCTTCATTCCTGATCATAGCACACCTGATTGTGATCCCGGTCTTGATGCTCATTCTTGCCTTAGATATCTAAAACTCATGTCTGTCATACACCAATATCTATAGCATCGTGGATCTATCCAATCAACCAACAGTCTTCCGTGTCATGAGTCGTGGACCTGCAGATTTTACAGTAGCTTGAAACATTCTTCCTTATCGCGTGTGTTGTAATAATGGGCAGTGGCTAGCATCATGGTTTAAATGGCATATTTCACAATCCATCAGCAATGAGTGTACTATTCTGTGAGGACAAATATCCTTTGTGTGACCTTCTACTTCACAATCTGTGCACCAAATCCCTATGTGCATCTCATGTGCTGAATTTGCTGATAGTTTCTCCAACTATTTTTCCATAGCTATGCTATTTGTGCTTCTAAAAATGGGCTCACCCAAGTATCTATGCTTCCAACTACCTCAACACACAAGGATGCTTCAAGTGCTTCGCTAGATCAGTGTATGTCTTATGTGATAATTCCCTCCTAAAAGGGGTAATCAAGCCCCCAATGAACCATTGTGCATGTTGGCTTGTGTGTATGTCATAAGAAAGCTTTGATAACAACGTTTTAAACCGTGCATCATACTCTCTAACACTTTCAGTAGTGCCTTGCTTAATATCCTTGAGTGCACTTATACTCTTCTGCTCAAACTCAGGGATATGAAACTCTTTAAGGAATGCATCCTTTAAAGCTTGTATAATCTACGCAAGTCTGATCAGGGTCAAACTTTTTGTACCAGCTGTGTGCGTGCCCTTGTAACATAGTAGCAAATTGGCTTGCCCTATGCTTAGAATTCATGATTCCTTTTGCATGCCACAATATTTCACACATATACACATGTTCAGTAACATCTTCTATGCCCCTATACTCTGGAAGATGAAGAGACATTTCCATGTAAATATTTTGGGGTTGGTGCGGACCTTCCCACCTGATCTAGAACCTCCTGTGTTTCCCCTGCCTCCAGAACCTCTAGATCCACCTGAACCAGAGCTACCTATGCCTCCTGATCCTGAACCTGTAGCTGGGGTCAGACCAGAAGATGTACTTCCCTATGTCCCAATAGTAGAACTGAACTGTACCCTGATAGTCTGTGAAAGGGTTACTACTCCCAGAAGTTAATCCAAAAATCAGCGTGCTTGTATTCTGTGCTGATGATACACCTAAAAAGGTACTCCCATATAACAATGAAGCCATTTGTGCCTGCCATCGTTGTGCCTCTTATAAGACTCACTCCTACTCTCCCACTTCTTGAACTAGCTTGTTGACTACTTGTTGTACTAGATGCTGAAAAACCAAACACAAGGGCAAGGTTACCAGGTGGATTCAGATGCATGCACCCGTGGCCCAGGTAGTCTCTGCTGGCATGCTTCTATGTGAGGCTGAGGAAGGATCCCTGTCATGCTTTCCAAGATGGGGGAGTTCTTGATGCTCTGGCTCCATGTCTTCTACGTGAGCTTCAAATCCTTCATGAGCCATCTCTCTCCTCAACGCCATACTTTCTGCAATGTTACGTTGCTTCTCTATCTCCCTCTCACATGCCTCATTATACTTAAGCTGCCTTTCCTCTCTCTTCCTTTCTACCACTAGGTCTGCCATCTTTCACCAAACCTGCTCCTGCCCCCACACGTGGTGAGGTTTAGTTAGCCATTGGTTTACTCTCCAGATTCAAAGTTACCATCAGGATCTTGATCGCCAGTGGAATACCTTGTAGGTAAGCTCCCCTTGGATATCGTAAGAACTAGAATTCAGCTACCTCTGGACACGAATAAGTGGAAATTGAGTATTCCAAGATATAACTGTTCAAAACACCATGGAACCACGTATCCACAACTTGAGTCCAAATCAGATCAGCATCATAAAGGGCCTGGAATTCTTCATGCATCTAGAAAAGTGTGCGATACCTCCAATTCCACTTAGATGCATAAGCAATCAGCCACTCGTACAATTCTACTAGAAAGATAGAAAAAATATCTCATATAAACTGTCATACAGATTCTGTTCCACCCACACATGCATGTGTTAAACTCAGATCCAGTGTTGAATCACCATGCGTATTCTTCTTCCAGATCATGTATCCATTCTTCAACACTTGCTAAGGTCAACCGGTATGTCTTCATCGTGAACCATCCTGAAAATAACTGAAAAAGAGGTCATGGGCAACGGAACCAATGATGCAACCTAGAATTCAGTAATACAAGCCCAATAAGACCCTAGACGCACTGGCACATCACTCATCCTAGACTGAGAGCTCACCTGAAGCACACAAAGGTACCAGGTCCCTCTTTAGGGTTGCTGTTGTAGGATGTTAACATGATGAAGACTTAACACATGCAGTTCCATTACTAACACATCATTCTACAGAGCATACCAGATCTATACTCTAAGGGATGAACATAATTAAGTATTAACCATGATGAGATCAAAAACATACTAGATTTAGATACACATAGAGAACTAACACTTAGATTCAACCAATATCCTCCATTATATTAAATGCAATAAGTATACAGAAGCTTCATTACAATAACAGTAGTATGCGTGTAATAGATTTAGCAGCATAATCTCCCTATGTATGCATCTCCTATATCTATCTATATCTCTATATCTCTCTATTACGAAGTTTACTACATACTTATAAGGGTGGGGACTTTCCCTTCACCACTTATCTAATCCCAAAATAGGTCGCATGGTATTACTAGCCACATGCACTATTACAAAAATAGCCACACATGCAAGTGTGCTAACAATAGACTACTGGTAGTTAACTCGACAGTAGTAGATCTATTTCAGGTCATGTGTCCATGCAAAGTGCTTCATATATCTGATCCTCCAAAAATAGCCAATGCATGACGTGCAAGTCTCCAATCGGTTTGAGTGCTCCACACACTATCTCCAAAAATAGATCCTTGTCGTGAAAATGGCTAATTCCCCGAACCAGTTTCTGTTCCTCGCATGCAATCCTTGCCTGATACGTCTTCGCACCTTGAATGCAATCCACTCTCCTGTGTGAACCTTCTGTATTTTCTTTACTAAGTGCTAGGGTCTGACTGAAAAATAAATAAATTTACTTTTATTGAAAGATAAGCAAGATGGAGTAGGAATTTCAGATATTTCTAACAAAGGGATGAAGGATTTGGATAAGATAATTTAGTCTTTTCAAGAAGTGTTCCAAACTCCCAGCAGGTTACCACTAAAGTGAGAGGTAGAGCATGAGATTCAGTTGTTGCTAGAGTCCCCTCTGCCAAATATCGGGTCGTATAAGGAAATCCTAGTTGAAGAGTACAGAGGTAAAGAAACAACTCCAGAAACTATTAGACCAAGGGGTAATAAGCCCAAGCACCTCTCCATGTTGTTCACCTATTGTGATGGTGCTAAAGAAGGATGGTTCTTAGAGAATGTGCATTGACTATTGTGCTTTGAACAAGATTACCATAATGAACATATATCCACTCCCACACTTAGATGATCTCTTAGACCAAATTCAACATGTAA